>CM037015.1:25751799-26351799 GCA_020875875.1 Dioscorea alata
CACTCTTGTGTAATATAATTGAGTTATTCAATGGATGACCAAATTATATATGTTTATTGGCTTTTTTTTTAGTAATTTCAATTTTTGTGAAGATTTAATTCTAATTTTTAGAAATCATAAAATAATATAACATAGATGCAACACTTTGGTCACTTGGCCACAATTCATTGAAAATTAATACTTATTAAAAAAAATTATAAGTATATATATATATATATATAAATAGAGAGAGAGAGAGAGAGAGAGAGAAGAAGTCTACAACTGTTTTCGAAGGTTACCCGCGAGATGTACGTTGAGAGAATCAGTCCCTCTTCACATTTCTTTAAATCAAACACATTAAAACACTTCCTCACAATCACTCACTCTCTTACTCTTTACTTGCACATCCTCATCTTCTCTCTTTTACAAGAACAAATAAACAATTAATCATCAATTATATATCACAATTTCATTTAGATGAAGATTTGTTCAAGAATTCAACTTCTTTTCATTTTCTTTCTTTCTGTATCATTTGGTCTTGTCTCGGCAACCAAAAAGGTGAACTTCTGTTTGTTTTAATATTGTTCTAAATATTTATTGTCTGATTTCTTTGTTTGATTTGGTTTTTCTTTACAGTCTTATATTGTTTATCTTGGAGGACATCCTCATGGCATTAATGGAGCTTCTTTGCTAGACTATAAATCTGCAACTCAGTTTCATTATCAGTTCTTAGGAAATTTTTTGGGCAGGTGATCATCTTAATATCCATGTTATTAACTATTTTGTTCTTTAATTTTCATTCCAACTAGATCAATGATTAATATTTGTTTTGTATGTATAGTAAGCATAAAGCAAAGAGAAACATCTTTTACTCATATTCAAGATACATCAATGGCTTTGCTGCCATTTTGGATGAAGAAGATGCATTGAAGATTTCAAGTGAGATTTCTAACAATACTCTTAACTTGAGTTTTAATTGTTTCTTGTTTGATCATGTGATTTTTGTGTTGTACTTAATTAGAGCATCCTCGGGTTGTATCGGTTTTCCAAGACAAAATACTAGAACTACACACAACAAGATCATGGGTCATGCTTGAAATGGAGAGGAATGGAAGAGTTCCTCCAAAGTCTATATGGGGCCAGTCAAAACTAGGCGAAAATGTCATAATCGGAAACCTCGACACCGGTTTGTATTCTACATATATATAATCTATCAATCTTTATTGAAAACTCTATTGATTTCCCTCTCACAATCTTCTGCAAAGGTGTTTGGCCTGAATCCGAGAGCTTCAATGACGAAGGAATGGGGCCGATTCCATCAAAATGGAAAGGATCATGTCAAAATAACACAAAAGAAGCCGTTCTTTGCAATAGGTAAATCAATTAGCAATGATACCATATTAGATAAATTTGACACTAAATTTGTTAACAAAAAATTAGAAAGCTTGTCGGAGCAAAGTACTTCAACAAAGGAATAATGGTGGAAAAAATGCTGCATAAACATGATCATCAAGAGCTCAAAGTCGGAGATTCAGCACGGGACATCATTGGACACGGTACTCACACACTCTCCACAGCCGGAGGACGGTTTGTCCCGGGAGCAAACTTATTTGGTCTAGCCAACGGGACGGCAGAAGGAGGCTCCCCCTCTGCCCGTGTTGCAGCCTACAAAGTATGCTGGGCAGGATGCTCTGCTGCGGATATTCTCTATGGCTTCGAAGAGGCAATACATGATGGAGTTGATGTGATCTCAGTTTCACTTGGAGGAGTTGCTTATGACTACACATCAGACCCGGTGGCAATTGGCGCATTTCATGCTGGTTTAGCAGGGATTCCGGTGATCTGCTCGGCCGGAAACTCAGGTCCAGTGCCCGGGAGTTTGAGCAATGACGCACCATGGATAATTACAGTAGGAGGTAGTAGTACGGATAGAGATGTTTGGTCTTTCCTCACACTTGGAAACAACAAGGAGATCAAGGTTTGCTACTTGTTCTCCTTATTGCTGTTACACAAGCATTCATATTGAGATTTGGAGGGAAGGTTTGGTATGAAAAACTCATCTTTTTATATATTGACCCCTATAAAATTAATTTCACAATTATAATTTTACCTTATAGGGGTATTTACCTAAGAATTTTAGCTTTAGAAGAGTATGAATGCAGTCACAACTTTTTCAGGGGTATATATTAAAATATGAGATTTTGCCCAGGGTGTATTTGAAAAAACCAAAAGACTACTGATACACAGAAAAATGTGAATAAAATTTACATATACACCCTATATGTGTATATGCAATAACTTCTAATTTTATAGCAAATTATACACCCTATATGTGTGCTTATTAAAGAGAGAATCTAGGTTTAAGGGGATACATATGCAATTAGAAATAATCTAGGGGTACATATGAAATTACAGATCTTGCAAGGGTACACATGCAAAAAAAAAAAACTTTGCCTTTCAAGTATACAACTTTTGTAGAGGTCTATACTTAAAAAAAAAACCTATTTTATATGGAAAAATATAGAATAAAATTATATGGACATAGAGATTCTTTCTGATATTATAAGTAAATATTATTTTTATTATTTATCTTTTTTTTTTTCAGGGGAGAAGCGCATCATCAAATACACTACCACAGAACAAATCATATCCTTTAATTTATGGGGAGGATGGAAAGCATGCTAATGCTTCTCAATATGATGCGTGAGAACTTAATTTTTCTTCCATTTTTTTCATCATTTATTCATGAATTAATCTCAGGGTTAAAAAAGGGCAAACATAGTTTATAAATGAAAATAGACGTTTGGTTCATCACAGAACTGCAATTCACCCTAACAAATCAATGTTTCTGCATAGGATGCATGAAGACTCCTTTCTTAAATTTTTATCCTCAATAAATCATATAGAAATTATTCATAATCATTCATCTTCAGTTTTAATCATCAATCAATCATCCTGAATTCACTAAGAAAAAGAATACACTTGCAATTACAAAGCTGCAAATCAATTTGCTCAATAAGAATTAAACTCTCCACAATGTCAGTATCTTATGCACAAGTTTGTTGATGCAGCATGACATGCAGTCCAGACTCACTTGATCCGAAGAAGGTGAAAGGGAAGATTGTGATTTGCCTTCGTGATGACGGTGACTACAGAGTCGCCATGGGTATTTCTGTTCTTGAGGCCGGCGGCGTTGGTATGGTTGTTGTCAACGATGAGAACTTCGGAGACAACGTTAGAGTTGACCCACACCTCCTTCCAGCCACGCATATTACCTACAATGCTGGCATTGTTCTTCATTCTTACATCAAATCGACCAAGTAAGACTATATTTCAGACTTAATTCTTACTCTAAGTATCTGCAATTAACTGAGGAAAATAATCAGTCATGTAAAATACCACATTCGAAGACACCTTGACATTAGATATGACAGCACAGTAGTTCTCATTCTAACGTATCTCCAATTAACTCAAAAGAATCGGTCACATATTACTTTTGATGCCAATATTATTGCTACTGTTATGCACCTAGAAAAAAGGGTTTAATGGCAACATAATTCTCGTTCTCAGCATCACCAATTCCACATGTTGAACCTTATATAGATTTCTTGCTCTCATAACAGAACCACTTCCACAAATTGAAAGTATAGTGATTATCACTGAAAGAATGTGCAAAATATAATTTTCTTGGGTTGCAATGCTAAATTCATGACAGATCACCTGTGGGTCAAATTTCTGCTCCAAAAACACGGTATGGAGTGAAACCTGCACCGCTAATGGCAGACTTCTCATCAAGAGGGCCAAGTCTCATCACACCACAAATCCTCAAGGTCTGACAAATGCTATAAACATTGAAAAAAAAATTTAAGTGTTCTTTACCTGCTAACTGATTCGCTATCCATTTTTAGCCTGATATAACTGCACCAGGTGTTGCTGTTCTTGCTGCCTGGCCTCAAGCCATAAGCCCAACTAGTTTGAACTATGACAAACGCCAAGTTCCATTCAATCTTCTATATGGAACATCGATGGCCTGCCCCCATGTCTCTGGCCTTGTTGGCCTTCTGAGAGCATTACATCCAGACTGGAGTCCTGCAGCATTAAAATCAGCTATTATGACAACTGGTAAACACTAAAAAAAACTTCTTCAATTTATTAAAACTGTTCAAATTGAAGGAATTAAATCTCACAGAATGAACATTTGCAGCAAGAACAAGAGACAACACTGGCAAGCCAATCAAAGACTACACCTTAATAGAAGCAGATCCACTGGCCTATGGTTCAGGGCATATCAGGCCAAACAGAGCCATGGATCCTGGCTTGGTTTATGATATAACAATCAATAACTACTTGGATTTCTTATGTGCACTGGGGTACAATTCAAGCTCACTGCCCATTTTTAACAAGAAGCCATACACTTGCCCTAAAAAACAAATGAAACTGGAGGACTTGAACTACCCTTCAATTGCCGCTCCCAATCTCATCAAGAAAATGGTAGTGCGAAGGAAATTGAAGAATGTTGGATCTCCAGGGACATATAGGGTTAGGTTTAAGGCTCCGATGGGCATATATGTGAGCGTGAAGCCAGAGGTTCTTAGGTTTGATAGGGTTGGTGAAGAGAAAGAGTTTGAGGTTAGTTTGACGGCAGGAAAGGGTAGTCTTGGTGTAGGGTACGTGTTTGGAAAGCTCATATGGTCTGACGGGAAGCACTTTGTGAGAAGTCCTCTAGCAGTGAATGTAATGTACTAGTGTCATTTTTTTCTCTCTTTCTGTGCAACATGTGCATGAGAGAGATTGATTAAAAATTCATTAGTCCCTAATAATTTTTTGCTCATCAAATTCTGTAAACGATTCACAAAGAGGAAATCAATTAGAAAGAAAACAGCCTTCTCAAATGGATACCTTAAAAGCTTTCCTTTACCTAAACAAGACAAGGGGATCATCGAAAAGTCATGCTAGAAATCTCATTAATGAATTCTCTTTTCTTGCAGTAATTTAGAGCGCTTCATCAACAAAAACAACTGTAGAAACACATCTAAAAACTTCTCCCTACCAAACAATTTGATTTTTTTTTACTAAAGTGGAGGATATAAACCATAAATTTTATTATGAAAGAACAGTTACAAGGATGATTGCAAACTACAAAACAATGTGTAGGTACAACAAAATCCACTAATCAAAAACATTAAATACTTCCTTAAAAAAAAGCCACAACCTCCAAAAAATAAAAAAGCAAGAATAATGTCATTCTTAGGAACTAGATTTGCCACAAACTTTTTGATATCCATTGATTTTTCTTAAAATTAATAATGAGTTAAAAAGACTATTTTGTAAACCTTATTTGTAAAAATAACACTACATAAGAAGCCAATGCTATCATAAACATTTACATAAATAAGAATATAAAAAAAATCTTATAAATGCACTACACTAAGATGCTACACCCAAAAAAAAAAAAATCACTGATTCCGAAAAATTAGAACAAGAACCACTGCACAAAAAAAATAAAAATAAAAATAAAAATTTGCAAGAATACCTTCGGTATTGCCAAGAACAATGATTCTGTTCTTCAGCTCAATCGTCAACGTCTCATTGTTCAGCTTCATCAAAAACCTACCAAAAAATAAAATAAAATAAAAACATTAAAATACACAAAAAGAAAAGCCCTTCAAATCAATACCATCACGGCACCATTGAATCCAAGGACAAAAGCCTCCATTAGAGAGATGATAATCACCTGACAAGCTTCATCCCGATCGAAAGAGAGCGAGAGATCAAGAGAGCGCCCTCTAGGGTTCTAGAATCCGGAGATAGAGATACTCCGACTCAGCCGTTCGATGAGTTTAGGGCTTTAGATCTGGACCGTTGCCTATCGGCTAAATTGGGGCTATAAAATAATTTTATATTTAAAATTTGGGTAATTTTATTAATAAAAATATATTTATTTCTCCACTTTAATTTTAAGAAAAATTTATTTTCTTATTATTTTTATCAGTATTTATAAAATTAGGGCTTTGAAGGGAAACGCGAACTCTACGTTCGGGGAAACGGCAATGAGCTTCAGTTCCGGTTTATAACATCTGGAAATGAGGGCAAGAGGGTAGAGAAGAAGAATGGAGGAGAAGCCTATAAATTTCAAGAATCTCGTCTCAAGAGAATACCAGGGCCACAAGAAGAAGGTGCTTTTTCTTCTTGTTCTTGTTCTTGTTCTTTTTTTTTTTGGATTTAAAGTTAGAATTAGTATGGTTGTGTTGCTTAATTTAGGGTTTAGGAAGCAAAGTGTGCGATTTTATTTGAACTTTTGTGATGAGTTTTGAGATTGATTTGATGGTGAAATTGTGCGGATGAAGGTACATTCTGTGGCATGGAACATCACTGGCACAAAGCTCGCTTCCGGTTCCATTGATCACACTGCCCGCGTTTGGAACATTGATCCCCATGGCCATGTAAAGTTGTGATTTTCTGTATTTTAAGATAAAAATGTGTAATTTTTAAAAGAAAGCGAAAAGGATGAACTCTTGTAGTTCAAATTGGATCACTTCTAAGATGTAATGATGTTATTTTAGATAATATAATGTTAAACTAAATCAGTTAAGCGCTGCAATGAGTTTTTGGTTTTCATTGACTCGCTTGCTTTTGTGTGTAGGGAAAAGTTAAAGATCTCGAATTGAAAGGGCACACAGACAGTGTTGATCAGCTGTGTTGGGATCCTAAGCATGCTGATTTAGTTGCAACTGCAGCTGGGGACAAGACTGTTCGTCTTTGGGATGCTCGTAGTAAGTGTGTTGGATCCATGCCTTCTAATTAGTTGTTTAATTGCACAAATTTTCTTTGAAATATTGTGTAGTTCACATGATTGTGAATGTTTCAGTATCTTTTCCCTATCAATCATCTACTAATTGCTCAATCCAAGTAGATGGATTGTTATTAGTTTCCCTATGTCTACTAACATCTGATTTACTAGCTGGAAAGTGCTCTCAACAAGCTGAGCTTAGTGGAGAAAACATCAATATCACATACAACCCAGATGGGACACACTTGGCTGTTGGAAACAAGGTACACAAAAATTCCACATTGCTGTTGGAAACTAGTTGTATTATAATGTCTCTCAAGACATGCAGTCCCTCTTTCATGTGTGTATGAAAACAAGACAGCAGCTTACTTGTCGGTAGTGCAATTGCTTCTTGTGTTTGGTAACTTTCTTATATAAACTTGTCTTTAAAAATCCTATCGGGGGAATGTAACCATAATTATGTTGATTTGGCTTATATTCAATTTGCTATTAACTGCATAAGTTACTCAAGTGATTCTCCTCGTATTTGGATATATATTCAAGCAGAAATGTTAAAGTTCTATTTAGGAAAGAAGATCAAGGATGATCTACTGTATAATTTAATAAATCGACTTTAACACAATAACCTAATTATAAAGAAATTGGTTTACCCTTTTCAATCTCGCTCGTCATCTGCTTATCGTAAAAGGAAAACCAGCCAAATTTTGTTCTAGTCATGAACCAGTGAAGTGAAATCATCCCTTGTTATATGACCTTTTTTTTCATATTTGTATTTATGATACTTCTGTATGTTAAATTGTTTATTTTTAAACTGTACTAAATATGATCGAAGTGTTTATTGATGCTAATTAGTTTTATTGCAGGAGGATGAACTAACTATACTGGATGTGCGTAAGTTCAAACCGATTCATAGACGCAAATTTAATTATGAGGTAATTTTGATTGAAATAGCGGCTCCATTACAAACTCTATCAATAAAACCATTTGCTACACTTTTCTTAGTTTTTATGACTTTGCATGATGAATAATATCCTGATCAAATTCATATTCTGCCATTTGATCAATCTTAATGTAACCAGATTTCTTTCTTTGAAATGTTGCATTGTGATTGGACTATTTTTGACTATCAGATATTCATGATTGAGTTAATCCTTATACTTCAATATATATAAATAAATTCCATTTACTGCATAAGTTTATTAATTTGAAGCATCATTCGTTACCGCTGCTTTAATGTCTGTGATCAGAGAATTTTCTTCCATTTATTTAGTGCTCCTCTAACACCTTGTGGTTGTTTCCACAGATAAACGAGATAGCTTGGAACATTACTGGAGACCTATTTTTTATCACCACAGGGAATGGTAAGAATCAAAATCAATGTTTTAGTGCTTTTTTTTTTAATCAAGACCGATGTTCAAGCCCGATATATTGTCAAAATATCAACCTAGCGCCCAGGACTTATTCTCATAATGACAACCTTAAAACAATTTCCTTTAAACGCATATAGAATGAATGATTCTTACTGGTTCTGCAGGTACTGTGGAAGTACAGTCTTATCCATCACTTAATGTGCTTCATACTTTAATGGCTCATACAGCGGGTTGTTACTGTATTGCTATGGATCCCACTGGAAGGTGACTTGACTAACTTTGAATGAACTTACTGCTATTTTCTTTCTTTCTGGTTTGTTTCTGGGTACCAGGGAAGTGGTAGATTTCGCTGATAAAAAAGAATGACGAAACAGCATTATTGTAAAATTCAGACTTTGGAGGTGTTTTCATATAGCCCTTTTCTTCTAGTTACTAGATAGCTTCAGTAAGAACAAAACAACCCTGGACTGTACCTGTCTAGTTTCTCGTAATTACAGAAGCAGATTCTCCAGAAATTTACAATGTACTCTCTGTTTGGGGTGCTGTGACTTGACCCATCTAGTTTGCAGCTTGTTAGGTAAAAGAAAGTAAAATTATGTGAACATATAGGTGACGCCAAGTGTTGTTTCTCAAGGAATTTCTAAGATACCAAGATGTCACTAGTGTCTTATTAATAAGTTTACTTGTCTGGATTGTCTAATCTGTTTGATTATTGTTGTTTCAGTTAGCCTGGTATTTATGAACCAAAAAAAAAAAAAAAGAGAGTTGTGAAACATGACTTAAGCATCTGAAGTTGTCTGAACTTTCATCAAGACATGACACCACACTTTGTTTACTTTTGTCAATTGCAGATATTTTGCTGTCGGCAGTGCTGATTCTCTGGTCAGTCTTTGGGATATAAAGGAGATGCTGTGCGTTCGGACATTCACAAAACTTGAGTAAGCTCTTCATGCGTCTGATTTATTTATGTCAGGCATCCTTTTGAAGATGATAACCTATTCCATGTGGATGTAAGATGATACTATAGTTCAACTAAGTTGGGTGATTATGGAAACGGGAACGATCATTTGTAACACAAAAATGTTTTAATAGGCAATGCTGAACTCTTCAGTTTTGACTTTTGTGCAGATGGCCTGTTAGAACAGTGAGCTTCAATTACACTGGAGAGTATCTTGCGTCAGCGAGTGAAGACACCTTCGTTGAAATTGTATTTCCGAATCATTAATCTGCAATTTATGTGCTAGCAAATTTTTACTTGTATTGTGATTTTCTTGTTTTGCCAGACCAACGTGCAGACCGGTCGAACAGCTCATCAGATTGCATGTAAATCTCCTATGAATAGCGTGGAGTGGAACCCGAAATATAACTTGCTCGCTTACGCTGGTGATGACAAGAACAAATATCAGAATGACGAAGGTACCTGCGTACATGAAGTTTGTTTAACTAAAAACCAATCCAAATGGATTTGGCATGATTTTAACATACTGAATGCAAATCACAGGAGTATTTCGAATATTCGGTTTCGAGAGCAGCTAATATGATACCAGACATCACAGAACGCCGCAGAGTAAGGAAGCTGCTCTCTTTTGTCAAATGGACAGATTCATCAAACTGCTTGAATATGAATGTTCTTTTTTTTCTTCTGAGAAGATGATCGACTTGTAATGTATCTTTAACATCGCAATAAAATTTTGTTACAAATGGACATCAAATGATCCACACTTAACAGGTAGAACACAAGATGGCGAAGACAGAGTATATGAATGAACAGGATGATGGTCTTACCTGGGATGAACTTTGTATGATGAGTCTTTGAATGAACATTATGCATAAGATCAAGCTCTATAACCATGCAAATGTTTCGCCCACCGTCGGGCCATGAACGGGTCAAGAAAGTCCCGTCGATGCACATTACCATGGCCCGGGTCAAGAAAGTCCCGTCGATGCACATTACTTAGACGGCCCTGGGCACTTCCCTCGTCAATCAATTCCCGGTCTCTGACCCCACATACTCTGCAGCCTCTTTCACTCTTTTCTCCAACCTCCACCACCACCTCTCCGGCCCTCATCCTCTCTTCATCTCCTCCTCCTTCAATGAAACTATATCCAACACAAACAAACATGCAGTCGTTACTCACCACATCCACCGGAATCCTTCGTTCTTCGCCTCCGCGTAGCTCCCCCAGCCTTATCCAACCTGCATTGTCTCCAATCATCAGCTGAACCTCCTTTACAACACCCCCAAGCAACTTTGCTAAGAACTCTTCAAACTCATGCATCACAAACCCATTGGACAGGCCCGTACCCAAACCCGATATGAAACCGATGGACCGGGAAATGAACCATGAGTTCATCATTAGCATAGGCTCTCGTCGGACTATCCGAAAGGTGTATAATGCAAGCTAAAGGATTTTGGTGACTCCGATCTTCCAAAATCTTAACACCTTTACTTAGACCCTCAACAGGATCTGCCTCACCCATGTAGAACAACCTGTCAATGGCTTGCAATGCGGTCCGTTTTCCATGAGCTGTCATTCGCCTCAAGGCAAAGGCTCGGCTCGCTGACGATGAGTATGTCACAATGGCTAACCGATCGACGGATCGAAGCGAAAATATAACCAATGCCATGGCCTGTTTGAGGAGCCTTAAATGAGGACCATTTGGACTTGCAACTAACACAATGTCCATAGCCTGCTGATGAGCAAGTCTCACCGACAAGTAAAACCTGTTCTGCTTCAGACAGTTTGGTGAGGTGTTTAATGACACAGGACATGGTATCAGAGCAAAGTCAAGATGCGGACCCGGTGGGCTAATATCAGGCTCGACAGGGTCATCATCATTGTATCGAGTGGACCGGAGGGAGGTGCGGCGGTTGACACGAGATGTGGCAATAGAGTCATCAAGAATACGAAGTATCGGATCATTCCGATGGCACGGAGGTGCAAGACCCCGGGGAAGATTAGGCCAATGAGCCCGGCAAATCGGACATGTCATGTTACCATGTCTCACATTCGATGCAATGCATGTGAAGTGAAATGAGTGCCAACATTGCGCGGTGAATACCGCAGCTCCGCTTTCGCCGCCTCCACCACCACCACTATCATCTCCGTCTCCGCTACCTCGGAGTGACTCTAGACATATCGCACATAAACTCTGCGTATTTTCATGAATTTGTTTAAAATTTACTACAAATGAGTAGATAAAACAAGCTAAATAAGTTTAATTTGTACCAATAACATCCACCATCACATCTAGATATGCACTGATTCATCATTCATTTGAAAATATTAATAATTATAATACAATGAATATAAATAAATAAATAAAAATAAAGAGGAAAGATGGAAGGGGATTGTAAATGTTTGAATTGAGAAGAATATGTGGATGCAATCCAAAAACAAAGACAATGCATGCCAAAGTCTTTTTGTGGGTCCTTTTACTTTGGAGCAGTGCACACCACCAAAGAGTCAGATGGGTCCATCATTCCCATCTTACTTGGTCCCCATCCTAGCCATTTCTCTTCCTTTTATTTTTTTTAATTATTTTTTGGATTTCTTTTTTTACACAACCTAATTTAATTGCAGATACACCTTTATATTGGTATGTACATATATAGTTAGAACACATGGAAAAAAAAATGCAATAAAAAAGGCTAGCCATGTGTATAGTTTAGAAGAAAACATTTTATGAAAATTTTATACTCATCTTTAGAGTTCTTCATTTTGTGCACCTTTTTTAAATTCAAATTCCAAGAATAAATAAAAACCACCAACTTAGAAGTTACTCTAAATATAGCTAAATATTATGTGGTGTTGAAAATGAAAAAAATAATAAAAAAACAAATAGACAAAAAGAAAAGAAATGGTTGAGAGCATGCCTTGTTAGCAGACAGTCCACTGGTTTCTGCATCCTTTGAAACTACAGAACTTGAGATCTGAACAATGCACAGTGGCACAAAAATTTTAGTGAGAAAAACTTTTTCTCTTTCTCAAACATGATGAAGATAATGTAGAACAGAACATAAGAGACATAAATTTTTTAAAAAAATACAACATTCATAGAAAGAAAGAGAAGAATGTAGAACAGAGAACATGTGAGAATGGAAAACAAAAACAAAAAAAGGAAAACAATAATTAAAGAACAATGCACAGCATACATCCAAATGTAGAACAGAGCAAAGAGATAGAGAAGAAGAAGATACAGTTTTGGGTTGTTGTTGAAGATGAGGAGCATGATTTGTAGAAGAGAATGAAACACAGGGAAGTCCAATCTTGTTTGCAGCTCTTCTCCATCTTGAAGCCCATCTTCCTCCCATTTTTGCAACCACTTCTTTCTAGAATTGTTTTGCTGTTCTTATGCTTGGAAAAAGAGAAGAAAGCACAGAGATTCTTCTCTTCTCTGCTCTTCTCTGCTTGTTTTGTGGTGTGGTGTGTTCTCTTGTTCTTTGCTTTATTCTTGTGTACCCATAAAAAATTGCCAACTTTTCCTTTTTTATTTTCTTTTTCTTTTTTTTCTTTTTACTGCAAAAGTTGTCCCCATTCCATTATTCTCAACTGCAAGTTATCTCTCTCTCCTTTTTCTTTTTATTTATTTATTCATTTATTTATTTATTTGTAGTTCAATTGACTGTTGTTGGGCTGTTGCCATGCAGAGCTTTTGATGTATCAACTTCTCCAACTCATAGAGATTTTTGATGTGAATTCTCTTCCCAAGAAGTCTTCTCTTTGATATTTGAGAGACTTTTTTTTTTTATAAAGTGGATTCAATTATCTGAGTAAATAAATGTTATTATTAATTACCCACCAATTAATCTATGGACACCAAATTTCCAGTATAAGGTGCTATTATTTGAATCTCACTAATACAGGATCAAAAACATCAAATCCCCGGTATAAATCCCCTGTATAAGTGTTATTATTTAAATCTCAGTTCACACAAAATGTGAGTATAAATATGTTGAAATATTGTCTCCACATCTATATATGTCTCTGAAATAACTTGTCTATATTCTATAAAAATAACATAAACTATAATAAATTCTACAAACTTATTAACCCTTTGTTTGGTTTATCTACCGACCAAATTTTATATTCTTATGTATTTAAACAATCACCGCAAATTAATATATGGTGATACTCATTCTCAATTATATATATTGTCTTAGTTATAAAAAAACAAGTTAGTTGCTCCATCTTTAATTTTAAATTACTTTTGAAATTTGTCTTAATCTTAAGTTTAGTTTTTATGATCAAGCAAACGACCTTTGTATTAATGATTTAATGAAATAAATTTAATCATATGATTTGGTCATGTGGTGCTTTCAGGAATCAAAGTTCTTGTGCAATAATTTGCATGATTAGTGATGGTTGAACCTAGGGTTTGTGTTTTATGTTTGTCTCTTTCTTGAGTTTGTGATCCCTTTCTAGTTCTATAAATGGCTTGGGTTAATCATTTGCTTTGCCCTAAGTTATAATTACCTTCAAATTTTACTTCTTTTTTTTTTTTTGCATTTAGTGATTATTTAAAAAATTAATAATATAGTTTTCTAAAATTCAAATATATATTAAAAAAACTGTGCAACGAGTCATTTTGTTTAATATTAATTATTTATTGTCTTCTTTGTTTGGATTAATTATTTGTTGTCTTTTTTGTTTGGAACTCTTTCAAAAATAAAAAAAAATTCTTAAATTACCTGAAAACTTGTAGGGATTTCAAGATTAATTTAAATTATATCATGGTCTTTCAAGATTTTATTTAAAAATTTTATAAGATCCTTCAATGTATATTAATCCAATATATATATAATTAAAGGTTTTAAATTATTATTATTATTATTATTATTATTATATAATAATAATAATAATAATAATAATAATAATAAACTATTTTTTGGTCTATTAGTACCGAATCTCATGTATATGGTGTTTTTTTTTCTAGAATGACCTAAGATCGAATCTCAAAACCCGCATAAAGTGAAAATACAAATGCTTGTTGAGCTTGTTCCTCGTATGTACACATTTCTCACTTATGACATTTTGTTAAAAAAATAATAATAAAAAAAAATAATAATAATGACCATGACTAAGTTGCCAAAAATGATGACTTTTTATTTATAGACATAGTAAGAAAATGAGACAAAATTGAGTCAATCCCGGGCCTGATTTGTTGATTCACATGGCATATTTAATTTCCTATATTTATTGTACATATATATGAACCAAGTAGGCCCTCTGTTTATATTTTTTTTTGCTATAAATTTCAAAGTGAATTCCTATTACATTTCCATAAAAGCAATGCAACTAAATAAATATATCCCAAAAAAAATTTTGACATTACATATATACATATATTTTTGCAAATGCCAACGACCAATTGGTCTATTGGCACCGGGTCCCTTGCGTAAGGTCTTCGTCTCGGGTGACGAACTGGACGTTCTCCCCGGTTCGAAACCTAGCACGCTCAAGGTGAGGGCACGGTTCGGGTGTTGAGCGTGGCTCCCCCACGTGTCCGCCCCTGAGATCCGGCGCTTGTTGCCTTTCTAAAAAAAAAAATATATATATATATCTCTTTGCAAATTTAAAATTCTTACATTTATACAAAGCTATTCTAATTTAAGTATTAATATAAGTCAATAATACCCAAAAATTTGTTAGACCCTCTACAAAGGGAACTTGAACTTTAACTCAAATATAATATATGTAATTCCTATATTACCTATATGGGTAAAATAAAACAAAATTTCGAAATTTTTTAATTTATATTTTAGAAAATCTCAAAATCCCCCAATTTTCAATGTCAATTTATATGGTGCTGATAAGTGTAGTACAAAATTTCGATAAGGGTGTATATGTAAAAAATAACACAATTAATTAATTAAAAGAGAGAAAAAGGTGGCATTGAATTTGAAACGTTTGAGATATCATGGTATCATGGCATCATGGCATGGTGGCTTTGCTGCCCCCATTTCAACCCACATACTGAGTTGGCAACAAAACCATGTTTTTCTTTTTCTTTATTATTTTCTTCTTCTTCTTTTATTTATTTATTTATTTAATTATTACTTTCTCTTCTTATTTCTTTTTTTAAAAGTTGATGATAGAAAAAAAAGACTGACATGAAGCTCTGAGACATCTGCATTAACCAGTGCAGTCAAAAAGAAAAAGAACTTATATTTTTACTATACAATAGTTACATTGACTCTGTATTTGGAGTAATCATGATGCTCATGCAATAGGGGTATTTTAGGAAATGAAGGTTGACATAACTATTTTGTTGATCTTGTATAATTTAATAATATATTTATTATTAGAACATTTTATATATATATTGTTGATCTTGTATTATTTAATAATATATTTATTATTAAAACATTATATATATACACACACCAAAATCAACATGGAGTGAAAATTGATCATCCAACCTAAATACTTTGACCTAATAATATGAGATTTGGACAGTATATTTGCACTCATAATTGAGGATCTGTTACTATCACTGCATCCAACAAAACTCGAATACAAGATTTTTTAAATGTTTTATATTTATTTTTCACAATGGAGCCGATATTGCTGATGTATGAGCTTTTTAGTCAAATATTTTATATAATCAGAATAAATTAGCACATAATATATTCTATATATTAAGAAAACCCTTTTTTGGAAGGTAATTTGGGTATAAGAATACAACCCAATAAATATATGTGTGTGGAAATAACTTCTCATGTTGTTTTTTTTAATACACTTTAAAATTTTAAAAATATTCTCTGGTTTTATATTCTCTGTCATATAAAAAAAAAGTTTTTTATTTCATTATTTATTACTTGGGTTCCTTAAAAAGTGTGGTTTTGGGAGGCTTTAATTATGATTTTTTTTTTAAACTTTTGAAAGGGTATATTTGCAATAAGTATAAAGGGAGTTATTTGCAAAAAGTCCCCAGATATTCAAAATCCCAACTAGCCGTTACTTCCGCCCGCTCCTAAGCTTCACGTTCCCCACTTCTTCTTCTTCTTCTTCTTTCTGAACATTGAGAAGAACTAGAGACCCTGAAAGCAAAGATGTTTACAGAGGGGTTGGATGAGAAAGCCATCAGCTGGATCAAACAAGTGAGCTGAAAAATCTATAAATTTCTGCAAAATTTAGTCCTTTTTTAGTTTTTCTTTTCTTTTTTTGGTGTTCTTTTTTGGGTAGTTTTGAGCTAATTAATTGTTTCTTATTTCATCTTGTGTTTCTTTGTTTGGGTCTTGCTTTGGATTCTCTTTCAAGATTTTGATTTATCAATGAAAGAATTTAAATGAGTAGTTCTTCCTTGAATCTTTTTGGTTTTGATGTGCTGTAATTCCATTTTGGTTCCTACTGATTCAAGTCTTTTTATATTTATGATTCTTGAATTGAATATAATATTGTTTGAAGCACTCTAGTTCTTTCATTGTGCTTGATTTGATACCTCTGTAACTTCATTTGAGCTCCTTTTGATTCAAAGCCTTTATGTTTATGTTTCTTGAATTGGATATGAATCATTTATCACTTTCTTGATTGAAATTATCAATCAAGAACTCAATGCACACTAAAACAAACATAACAATTTTCAATTATAATCAATAAATTTATCTCTCAAGAATTGTTTGTGTTAAAGGTTATCTATATTAACATGTATGCAGGGTTCAGAGGTTGAACAAACAGCACGTCCACCATTAATAGAGAAGTTCCCCCTTGATCCTGCTCCGAACTCACCCTTGGTTTGCAAAACAAATAGTTTCTTATCGCCGAAAAGATTGCCACCGGTGAAGTTATATTCGGGTTTGCTAGTGCCTCACACTAACATTTCATTAGATTCAGAGGATGAACAAGATGAGAGTGTAGCTTCTGTTCCTGAAGGTTTTTATACTGATCATTATGACACATTAGGTGAGGAAAGTTTGATCTCTAGTGACTCCGAACTGTTTGAGAGGCCAAAGAGCAGAATTTCCAATGATGAAATGAATACGAAAACAAGCCATGAGTCGGTAAAAAAATCAGATGGTTCCTCCAAGCGAACTTTGGTTCGAGGACTGTCCAAGGAGAATCTTATGGTTGACGTTGAAGCAAGATTCATGCGCACAAATGTTGTAAACTCTATTGCTGCTGATGATACTTTAGTGCCGGTACGATAGATTGATAGAATCTTCAGTTTATGATCAGTAATTTTAATCTTTCAATCTGGTTGCACAGCAGGGTCATCTTCGCACTGAGTTCATGCATTTGAAGTTTGAAGAGTTACAAACTCCTCCAAGCGCACCTCCGATACTCAGAAAAAGAAGAGGACATTGTTTAGATGTAGAGGGTAAGTATTCAAAAGAACTCAACAGTTGATACAATCAACCAAATTTACATTGTGATCTTACTCAGCAGATGATACGGGTGTCGTTTATGAATGCTTCGATGTGTCATCAGATATAGCTGGAGAGACACAAAACACTAATGAGCCACTGCCAAGGTATTAGCATGCATTTCATTCATCTAATTTCCATTGCATTCTTTCAAATGTGTGTGATTTGAATGCAGATGTGATCCTGGAGATGGTGATGCTCAGATTCCTGCTTGGAAGAACAGTATGGTGGATGAAATTCCATGTTTCACTACCAGGTATTTTAATTCTGAAATCTAGTTGATTTTTTTTTTTTAATTTCAATTTCATGACTCTAAGCATGAGTTTCAATCTAATAGTGTTCAGAGTGCATGGCAAACATTTGTAGCATATGACGCCTGTTTCCGATTATGTTTAAATGCATGGGCAAGAAACTGCATGGAAGCTCCTGAATTTCTTCGAGATGAATGTGTAGTTCTCCGCAATGCATTTGGGTATGCTCACTGATAACAACTGCAGTTTACTGCACATATAAATGTTGTTTATTTTTACCAATGAATTTGACTGTTTGAGTATATAGATTGCAGAAATATTTGTTGCAACCAAAAGGCCAAATCAAGGGGTCTGGAAGTCTGCTTGTTGACAGTAAAGAGGGGGTTTGCAGTAAAGGAAGGAAAGTAATCAAACAAATTGAAGTTGAAGGTGACATTTTCTCACCTTTTTCACACTGATCAACAGTTTTCTATAGTGAAAATCATCAATCTTGTGTTTTTTATAGTGAAAAAAGTTCGGATAATTCCAAGAAGAAGAAAGCTTCACAGCACCTATTCTCAAAGGGCTTTATACATGCAAATGGGCGCAGAGTATGTTAGACATGTTTCTTTGATGCTGAAGAATCAGATGAACACGTTGAAATTGGCATCATATCAAGCCACCCCTGAAGGTATGTATTGGTAATTCAAGCAAGATCTTTGTGTTATATATCTGCAGAAAAACTGATTGCCGCTGCTGACGCTTTTTCATATTGCAGAAAATCTGTCATGCTTCTTGCAACTCAAAAGCTCAAGTGGAGAAGCGGTTAATGATTCACCGACTTGTTTGATTCCTGGAAGTGGTGATTCTCATGTGTTGTAAGTAATTCTGCAGAAAACCTAATCATACTGTTCTGTTCTAACAATTCGTTCAAAAGGAAGCACTAATTGTCATGCTTGTTATCAGTTGCCCTGAGAGCAATGGAGATTGTCTTTCATTAGAAGTTCAAGATAGCAACAAAATGAACCTGGGTCAAGCCAACATTGACATTTCATCATTGGCTGATAGTGAGGTATGCAATTAAAAGTAGAATTTCATTCTCTGCAGAAATCTATAAAACTTTTTTCTGCTCTTACCCATAGTCAACATATTTATGTGAATAAAGCAAAGCGAGATAGTTAGGTGGTGGCCGTTGCACCATGGTGATGATGGATGTATCGGGAAAGTTCAACTTATCATCAGCATTTGTAGCATATCTGACAGGATGAACTCTCTAAAGGTTTTTGTCCTGCATTTTGATTCTTAATTTCCTTCAATCAGTTCTAGAACCTGATAGCTCATAACTAATGATCTCTGCATTCCAGGGTGGTCTTGTTGTTGAAACTCTAATATACGATCTTGTACTGGAAGCAGCGCTGCGAGCTCTCCATTTTAACACAAAAAATCTACATATATGTGGGATATGGGAATGGCTACTACACGAATTTGCTGACTATTATGGAGTATCTGATGCATATACAAAGCTGAGGTACTTAAAACATCATACTAAGTAATAGTTCCAATGATTAAAAAGGCCTTATTGATGTGCTGAATTCTTTACTCTTAGGTACCTTTCATGTGTCATGGCAATTGCGACACCCACAAAGGATTGTTTAGACCTTATATACAATCTTCTTTTGCCGGTCATCAAGGCTCGGAATGATAAAAGTTTAAACAGACAAGAGGTAATTCTATTTTCATTTCACATACCATATTACAGATATGGCAATCATTTATTCCCCCTTAGCATCATTAGGGTTTACATCTTTCAAACAAAAAAAAACTAGTTAAAATACCAATCAGCCTTGTAAATCATTCAGTGAGCAGATAACATATCATTTCAAAAACTACTACTTCTACTACTACTACTACTACTACTAATAATAATAAATAAATAAATAAATAACATGTCATAATCTGACAAGAATTCTTCCAGTCTCATTCACAGAGAAGCATATTCTTCGTCATTCTGTTTTCATTTCAGATAAATCTTTATTTCAGTAACTTGATCTTATGGATTGCTTCCCCAAGCCTTTCATTTTCAAACAAATAAATTGATTTAATTCCCCCTAAGCATATGAGCAACCAATGAATTTACTTGAACATCTTCTGGTTTCATACACAGAGAAGCATATTTTTGGACTGTGAAGAGCAAATCAAGGCCCTGTTGGCAACTACTTTCGAAAACTACAAGTCTTTAGATGAGTCCTCACCAGAAGGACTAACTGACATGCTATTCCCAATACAAGACACTGCTGCACCAGCATTAGTTCCTGCTGTGCAGATATTTACATTACTTTATGATGTATTGTCTCAGGAAGCTCAAAGTGTATTGAGGAATTATTTGCAGGTAATGTACCCTAAGTATGCTCTTCTTTGCTAGAATTTGTTCAAAAGGAATAATTTCATCTGTTTGCAGAATGCGGCAGCAAAAAGATGCAGACGGCATATGGTGGAAACCGATGAGTTCATGTCAAACAATGGCGATGGATTTCTCACAGACCCTATGACAATTTCTACAGCATATCTGAAAATGAAGGCACTTTGTGCAAACATAAGCAATGAGATTCAGGCAGATATGAAGATCCACAATCAGCATATACTACCTAGGTATTAAATTTCACCTTGACACTTCTCAATGCAAAACTTGTATGTTCTTCTCAAGTATTAGATTTCAATCAATCTTTCTTGCAGTTCAATAGATCTGCCAAACATAGCAGCATCAATATACAGCTCTCAGCTAAACAAAAGACTCAGAGGTTTTCTTGCAGCTTGCCCTCCATGCAAGCCCTCACCACATGTTTCTGAATTATTAATTGCTACTTCTGAATTTGAACGCCACCTCGATTCATGGAAAATAATGTAAGAAACAACTGTTACCGATCGATCTTCGTCAAAGAGAAGTTACTGGTATTTTGATACTTAGATATTTTATCATCTTTATATCTTCAGGCCAGTAATTGGAGGCGTAGTGTCAAGGGACTTGTTCCACAATTACATAATGGTATGGATTCAAGATACACAGCTTGGCTTACTCACTCTGAGCAAGATGGAAAAGGTTTTCTCTATCTCTATCTCTGTCATTCTGAAGGAGAAATTCATCTGCATTGTTTCCTAAGCTTGTACCGACATCGGGAATTCCTTTCACAGGTTCCATGCTCAGGAATACTAACAAATTATTCTACATCACCATTTGTCGAGACTATGTATGATCATATCAGAGATGATTTGAATGAGTACGAGGTAGTAATTAACAGATGGCCTCAATATCTATTGAGTTTAGAAAGTGTAAGTAATTCCTTCTTTTTTCTCTTTAACAGTTAGCATAGAATCAATCCCTAGTTCTACCTATGTTTAGTTATTGTCTGCCATTTTCATAGGTTGTTGCTGATGTAGAACGAGCAATTATGAAAGCAATAGAGAAACAATACAATGATATACTGATACCTTTGAGAGATGGAATCCCAAAGATGCTTGAAAAACAAGTGCAGAAATTTACAAGACGGCAATCAACTCAGGTTTATGCCGTACCTAATCAGGTAAGATTGTTATAATAATGTATACAGATTATTGAGAGGGGATTGTGACAACACTGAAAGTATTTCTGTTTAATGGTGCAGTTAGGAACTTTCCTCAACACAGTGAAAAGAATGCTTGATGTGTTACATCCCAGAGTCGAGGAGAAGCTAAAATCATGGGCTTCCTATCTGACACTAGTTAGAGATGGGAATCCAGTTTTTGGAGAGCAGATGAATGGAATTGTTGTGTTACTGAGAAAAAAATACAAGAAGTATGTCGAAGCAATTGTGGAGAAACTCATCAGCAATGTCAGTTTTAACTCCAGCAACATTGTTTCCAAAATCTGTTGTTTGCAGAATCAATAACTTCTATGTTTGTTTTCAGACACAAACAAACCGAACTACAAGGCTTAAAAGAATACTTGAAGATACGAAAGAAGCAGAAGGCGAAGCAGAGATCCGTGAGAGAATGCAAGCCCTTTCAATGCAGCTCACAGACTCTATACAGAATCTACATGGTGTATTCTCAAGCAGGATATTCGTGGCTATTTGCCGACAATTCTGGGATCGCATGGGACAGGTATACTGGAACAGTATTATTATTATTATTATTATTATCTGTGGATTTGGTGTGATGAAAGTAATCATCTTGTGTTTGAGTAGATTGTGTTGAGTTTTCTGGAAAGCAGAAAAGAAAACAGGAATTGGTACAGAGGATCTGAGTATGCTCTCGGGGTAAGCTAAATACTGCTTCATTGAATTATAAGAAAACTTGTGATATACTAAACTAGAGTCATGAGCTGAAGTTGAACGAAAATCAAATAATGTGGCAGGTCCTCGATGATCTTTTCGCCTCAGAATTGCAAACTTTGCTGGGGAATTCAATTCAAGACAAGGATTTGGATCCACCTCGATCAGTGATCGAAGCAAGATCGATTCTTTGCTGAAAGTGAATCTTAGTAGCTTGATGTGCCACTACTTCTATACATGTATTTAATTCTTTCATAGTTGCTATGTATTATAATCTGTTATTGCTTGTAATTTTTTTGTCATGGAAAAAATAAGGTTGCTTTATGCTATATTTTGCAGTGTATTTTCATTGTAAATTTTTGGCACTGTTTGTTTACCAAATTGACTTCACAAACAACAAGCCTTCAGATGGTGAATTTGCTGATCCAAAAGAGCATTTGAGGCTGTTCTGGTAGAGTTCTTTTGTTTAAATAGCATAAGGTCCAGTACTTTTTCACAGATAGAGTCACCTAATGCAGTATAATAACTGCATAAATAAAAGTGTAAAATATGCAATTACAAATATGCCACAAACAGTGTCTAAATATTCACACTAATGTCTTTGCCATTTACTGCTTATCATACTGATTACTTTCCCAACAAATACATGTGTTCTGTAGGAATATATAAGAAATTTCAAACCCAACAGACAATGTGCAATTTCACGTACTCTACGCCGTATTGTATTTAAAAAAAGAAGCTCATTTAGCTGTGACAAACTATGATCACATTCAGAAATAAGTATGGATCAATATGCTGTTCATAGACTCCCCACTTCTCATGGAAGGCGCAGAAAATTGGGAAATACTCGCAGAAAGGGAAATAATTAGAATAAAGAGTCAAACCACTTCTGAAATACTCAAAAATTTTACATCAAAAACTGGGTGGCAGTCTCTTAAGTTCTACATATGGTGAAAACGGAAAACACACCGCAGACACATACAATGAAAGAAATCAAAAGATTCACTAGGAATATTGTTACAAGCAAGGGAAGGTGGTTTCTTTGATGATAGATCCTGCTGTTCAGAACATCTGAGTTTAAAGCTATGACCAGATTGATGCTTCGACCGTCAGCAGCACATAACACTGCATCCAATGGAATAGGTAAACTAAGAGAAATATCTTATAACAAGTTGTAATAAATTGTTTCATAGGTAGGTTCTGTTCTAGAGAAAGATAATGATTTTTCACTCCTGAGCAACAACAAATATATATATATATTTGTTTGGAGAGTACTACAGGTGTAAGCAAAAGCAAGAATTATTTTGTGCAAAATTTGGCTCATTATTATGATTTCAGGAAGTCTATCCGCTTCACACACATTAAGTTTCTATTTGTGGTATTTTTTTTTCTTTTCCCTAAGTATTAAAAAATTAAAAATATCCAATTATGTATAACTAGTGAATGTAACAATAGAAAGAGAATTTCAAAATAAAAAGACAGCATAAGTACGGTCCTATCAACTGCTAGTCCACTATCACTTGCATCCTTAGAAGAAAATATACAACTTCAAAAGAGATCCAACTATGTATGTAGCAAGATAAGAATTGAAACTTGGACAACTATCTACAATAAATAAAGCTTAGTGCCGTAATCCAATGGTTTAATTTTATTAAATTAATAGATTTTGAAAATTTAGCCTCGGGTTCTACTCTCTGGTTTGTGTAAATTAGAATGGCAGAACAAGCTGAACAAGCTGCTAAATGCAATATAACCAAGGAACATGAAAACATAAAGGGAAATCATATTTTACCGCTGCATAATTCAGGCAATCAAGTCTTTGATTGTTGCTGGATCTGTTGCAGAAGAGATGCAGCCAACTGCAATGTTGCTTGCAGACGCTTCTGGGGATCTGGCTCACCCTCTTCCATTGTTCTGTTTGGTGCCTGTTGAATATTTGGCAGAGCAGGATTTCCCTGGACACCAGTAACATCTTGAGGGAGATGAAGCTGCAAACTTCCAGCCTGGCTAAGCTGGGGTTCAGCAGAGTTCGAAGGCAAAGAAGCATTCATGATCCGGTCCACCATCATACCAGGAGAAATAGAAGCATGAGCAACATGGGGCCTCGGTGGCATAGAAGGAAGAGGAGGATGAATAGCCTGAACCCCTGCTGGGATAGAAGGAAGAGGAGGATAGACAGTCTGAGGCCCTGCAGGGCCAGAAGACACAGAAGCATGAGAAATAAAGCCAGGATTGCTTGACAGGCTTGCATCTGTAGATGAAACAAACTCTCGGCCCACTTGTTTGTGCTGTCCAAGAAAAGTGGCAAGCTGTGCAAGTTGCTCAGGTTGCAGAGGCATTGGCAAGGATGAAGACTGTTTAGATTCCTGCAACTGAGGGAGCTTGCTGTTGGGAAAATGAATAATGCCAGATGTTTCAGGGGTATAATTCCCAGAAGATGTTTCTGGTGCTAACCTTGGATTTGCTATTGGATATTTCTCCTCCATGGAATTTCCAACTGAATGTGAAGCAGCATTTGGAGGAAGGGGTGGAAAACTGACAATGCTGGGATTTGGGATGTACATGTCACTTGACCAGCTCAGTTTCAAAGCAGGATTTAGCTGTTGAGGCTGCTGAGGCTGTTGAGGTTGGCCATGCCTGATCTCCATATTAAATTCAGGTTGCATTTCCCTTGGATGAATGGCCCCCAAATAAGGAAGACTGTCACCTAAATTGTGTGGTGCTAAATTCCCCAAGGATGTCCGGGAGATGGGGGAACTTGGCTTGATGAATGATGCATCTTCACGAAGAGTAGTTCCATCAGATGGTCGGGCCATCAGAGTTGGGAGTTTAAATTCCATCGCATCCATTGGATAATGAAAAGAGCTGGAGCAAGAATCAGAATGCTGAAACTTCAAAATTAACCCAGAGATGCTCATTTTGCCAGGTACTTTCAATACGTGTTCAGAAAATTCAGAAGGCGGCACAAGAAACAAAGAGATCTTGTCACCCAGTTTAGCGACAGCTGCTCGCTGCTTCTCACTCAAATAATGCAAGAGTTCATTGTAGAAAACAATATCAGCATCAGTTTCCGGAACAAAAAACACAACCCATGTGCCAGCTGCTTGATAATAATGTTTGGCCAGCATGTCAAGCCCCGTCCTTGCTGTGCAATCTAAGAACTCCGGCCTGCAAAATGAGCACTTCTCAGGAAGAAGATAGCAATAATTTCACCAATAAGCCTCTAAACTATGAAGTATGAGTTACTCTCAACTAGGCAAATAAGCAATATAGAGAAAAGATTACCATAGTACAGCTATTTAAAGCAGCACATGCAAAAAATGAAAGAGAATGCTAGGTGAAAATAATTGAAATGATGGAGCTACAAAAGATTCTTTGGAGAAAAACAGGTCTAAGTTCAGATTGTTCCTTCAGCTTATCATACAACATGAAACAAATATTAATATGATTACTGCATCATTTATGACCTAATTGGTACCACCTAAATTGAGTTCATTCACCAAAACAAGAAAAAGAAAATGAAAAATTGCATCTGCGATGAGCTTGCTCCATCATCAAAATGAACATACATTCACAGATTAAAAGTTATTTATACCATTTAGATGGTACTCCTTGTCAGATGATATGTATATTATTCATGCATGATATGCAAAAAGACTTACAGCATAAAGTCTAAGACTTTCCCAACTGGAAAGCAACGAGCACGACAAATTGGTGCGCCACCCTTAGCTATTGTACCTTCCCATTTCCACAATTCAAGTGGAACAGATTGATGATACTCACTGCTCAAGTTTTGCAATTTACTTGAACCCAAAGGTGGCGGAGCAGGACCTGCATTAAATGCATCAGAGCTCCTCCAAGAATCATCATTTTCAGCAGGTGGACAAGGTAAATTTCTTGGATGATTAAGAAGGCCTTTCAAACCAAATGGTAAAGAGTCAATGTTTCCATTAAAACTATGAGGTTCATGCATGCTAGGATATGACCTTTTTGGGATGGAATCATGCTTATTTTTTTCAAACTCAGTGAATGGATACTCAGGTAGTTCTCTATCAGAGAATGAGTCAGTCTTCAGCTTTTTCACTGAAGGAAAATTGGCATCTCCTACCACCCAGGAATCCTCAGAAAATGGACTTCTTCGATGCCTCTCGAGAGGGGGATTATCCCACTGTGCATCCCTGTCCCTCCTAGGACTATTCTGATAGCGTTCATAAGTGTCCCCTGGCAACCTATGTGAGCCAAACTCCTGCAGCCTAATGTGCTCAAAGGGAGCACCAGGATTACGTCCTGGGCCTAAACCTGCTTGTACAGTACCAGTTCTACCAGAACCAACAGCACCAGAATCTCCATGCATCCTCTCAAAGTTTGGAATGAATGGTGGAGACGAAACTTGAAATCCTGAAGTAGGGCTTTCAAAGCCTCTTTCCCCATGGAAAGCCTCAAGGGTTCTTTCACTAGGGCCAGGATGAATATTAGACCTGAAACGTGGAGGATGAGGAACATTAGACAAACTCCTCCCTAGATCAGGAGGTACATCACCCTTAGCGAAGCAAACCCTTATACGTGGATTATCCAACAGCTTTCCATGAAGAGCTTCCTTAGCTCTGCAAGCTGATGTCACACTCCTGTACTGAACAAAAGCATATGAGCGACCAGGAAATGTTGTAATCCTTTCAATTTCACCAAAAGGTGAAAAGGCCCTCCTTAAAACTGATTCATCAATATTCATGGGTAAAGGAAACCCTATCCATAATATTTCACTTGGCTCTGCATCTTTATTCCCCTTGGAACTGTCATATGACTTTCCAGATTGAATTGGCCTTGCATCTCCATGCTTATGTGAATGCCTTTCATTGTCATACCTTTGATATTCCTTATCCTGTGATGATAATGGAGGTTTCTCCTGAAATTTAGATGTTGATCAAGTGAATTTGGATAAAACATTATGTGGGTATCAATATTTCAAGCTTCAAGCAAAACAAGTCACAGTACATGTCCTAGTAATCAACCAACTCTAGAAAAATGTGCTTAAATTATAATTGGTATAGCACATAGGCTTCCTCGCAAGAAGACCATCTCATTATAAACTCATTCAAGAAAAATACTTAAAATGAATAAAACACACAAAAGAACTGGTTCAGTCAATAGACAAGGCAATTTTGCACTTTATTTTGATGAGGAAATAAAGCCAAACAATAAGTTCGATTCTGTAAAAAAGGTAATAAAAAATCCATGAGGCATTTTAATCCTAAAAGACCACACACACACGCACATGCCATTATAATTTTAAATGCACGCCATGGCCAGCAGAAAAAAATGGGAGCAATCAAGAGTACAGGGGTGATGCAGAAACATAACTCTTTAAAATTCATTTTCTGTTATGCCAGCAAGTAGCTAACTCCCACAAACAGGATAATGAAACTCAACCAATTTGATATGCAATAAAATGATGAGAAACTTACAACTTAGGGTTGTTTGTGTGAGAAGTCATCTAAAAATTTTAAAGGACAGCAAGGAAATAAAAAATTTCCAACATTCCTAGCCATGCTTGGGCCCAGAGCTGTTCATAAGTGACAATGAATTGATTATACCAGGACAAGAACCAAGAAACCAAACTGGTTGAAGCAAACCGATTAACTGAAATGGAGTGGAATTTCTTCAGAATTTTTAGGCAACATATATCCCCTGCTTACTTCCAAGGACCATGTAATTCAAAAGAATCCATGTATAGTAATGACAGTTTCCCATATCAAAGAAATACCCGAAGTCAGGTAAAGATGTATATGAGTATATATATATAAGAAAGCAGTGGATGCTGATAACTGCTACAAAGAAATCTGAGTTAACAGCGGAGGAATGACAGGAAGATATTTTTATGTTGATCGAGACAAGAAATTCAAAACCTAGAAAAGGAATTATACAAAAACTGAAAGTTTATTCCTGACAGCATGGCTATAAATGATATGAAGCACTAGACATATGCATTACAGAAATTATGTGAGGTAACTATGACACTAATTGATATCTGCAGCTACAAATGTTCATGGGCGATTAGAATGTCGAAAGATTTTCTCAAACCAGTAGCGAGCTCATAAATTTGTGCAATCAAAACTCATGAAATTACTTTTCTCATGAAGTAATTGTTCACCCTTGAACAAAATAATCAATTCTCATTAAGGTCTTTCCCTGCTTTTCAAGCTAAATTATTTAGGGGGGAAAAACACTCCTGCCAAGTCAACAGAATTTACCTTCAAACTCACACTTAACAGCCAGGGGTTAAAGATTGCAAATACAAGGACCCCTGTGCCTCTGAATAAATTAATGAACACAAAAATACCATCTCAACAATCTGTTGACATTGTGGAGAAATTCCTCCAATTGAAGAAATTTAAGGATAGAAAGTCTTCCAAACAAATATAACAATGGAAGAGTTCCAGAGCCAGCTCAAGACACATATATTAGCAATATTGTATTGCTATTCCTGTGCGTTTTAGCAGTAGATACATAACCAACTGAATCGTGGAGGTTCATTTGTGCATACTGCATAATGCATACCTCCCAAGAAACGTAAATAAACATCGAGGATGCAACTGGATACCAATGCTAATCAATATTGGTATATTTGAACATAAGAAAACATATAACACTAAAATTCCATTAATTATTCAATTCCATTTAGGACCTTGTCATTAAGCAGCTGTGACAAAATTCCCTCTGCACAATCTTTAATTTGGATGCTCCTAATCAGAATCTTTTTGTAGATTGCAAACAATGCATTTTGTTAAAACATGTGTAAATGACTTCTATGTATTCACATATGCATGACTCTAAAATTGCTTTGTAATTGTAGGTTGCTTGACTCCAGGTATAGCGGAGAAGGAAGAAGAAGGAATTTTAGGGAAGAAATAAATCATAACAAATGGAGTTAAAGTTTTAAAAATCGTTCATGTTATATGCCATACTCCCTACAAAATATTTTTAATCCAAGTAAGTTTTTGCACATAAAGTGAAGATTTCAGAAAGCTATAGACATACAGATGATTTCAAGGAAGTATTCGCCAATAAATAAATAAATACTTAATTGATAAGCTCCATTATTGTTGGATTTAGCATCTTATTCATGTTTTGAACAAAAGAATTGGTTCAATGCCAATAGATTCCGTGTTATCAAGGATACCAATTCACCATTTGGTATTGATGGGACAATATACTAAGGTAATTATTTCTTCTCCTGGTGTGCAGCATTGATGTTCTTCTTGCACCTGGCAGCATTAACCTGGTGTTTATTTGATTGTGGCTTGTTAATGTCAAATGGGCATTAGTCAGTTATTTTTTAAAGCTACGAAACACTCGAAAAATTCTCAAGTATAAACTTTGTGTATGCTGTCTTGTGATTAACAACGGGTGTGACTTCCAGATACATATTTGCACAGTGGCACATCAATAGAAAGGCACTATCTTTCAAAAGTTTTCAGATTTTGCTTTCATGTGATTTTTGTAAACAGCATTAGGAGAACCTCAAATTGTGTATAAGAAACAAAAGGATGCGTTCAATCTATGGGAAAAGATGCTATATCCCTTTAGCATGTTGGATTTGATAATAGACAAGGCAAAAAGAAAACCTAAGATTTATATCAACAACAATTTGTAAACAAGAAAATCATTATTAGTTCACACTTTGAAAAGGTTTGTTTTTGTGTAAAATAATTGACTTTTGTGTCCGAATGTACTATCTTCTCTCTCTTTCTTTCTTCATACCCCGTAACTAAACCTTCTGCTCATGGTTTTCTCCTCTCTTTTTTTCCCCATATGCTCTTTAACTTGTGGTTTCTCCTCTAAAGACATTTGACAAATATGCTGTGAAATGTAAATTTCCCAACCCTAAAGACTGGGAAGTAGGAACTCTTGGCTTTATTTTAACAGATATGTACATGGTTTATAAATAAAAAACACAGTGTCATCAGGTGCTATGACATTAGTATGAGGTCACCTAAAATTCAGATGATTGTGCCCAGTGCCCACACCATGAAACTGATCATTATAAGAGAATACAAAGTTATTTTGGGAAAACAAAATTCTCATTTTACTTTTGAATGACTCAATTGTTATGCATTCTCATTAAACTAAATTGTGGCCATTGTACCACACATCAAAATTTGACGTTATTAGCTTAGGAAAAGCACATTTCATGTTGACAAACCACCTTATGCTTTCTGAAAACTTCAGATGCTATGGTCTTGTGGATCTAGTTTGGCGCATATTTTTCCAATAACTGTTAGTCATGAAGTAACATGCGCATAGGTGAGATGTGAAAGTAGTCTCAAAGACATGTAGATGTTTGAATGCTCAAAGAAACACTATGATTATACACTGCATTGCGTTGATACATTTTTAAACTGTTACGTTTACATTTTCTAATTTTCTTATTTCGGAGATAAGGGTAATTGAAACAAAATATTACCATTAGCCATTTTAACAACACGGAATCACGTGAACTGCAAAAACTCCCCAAGGAGAGAATGACCAAAATAGTTCAAATACCATCTATTTTGTGTCCAGATTTATGCTATACATTACAAAACTTCCCTGCATTGCTGAAAGAAAATACTCTCAAACACCTAAGTGAGTGATTTCGATGGTAACTGATGAGTATGTCCATTAAATGTTAACCTATTATTTGAAGATCTCATTAGTGGCCTAATTTCATAATTAAACCACAATGCAGTTGTGTACCATTCCTCAAGAATAACTGAAGAACTCCAATAACAATAGATCTTTCTTTGAATTTGTTAAGGATATGTTTCAGCTAATCAGATTCCTGCTTATCATTGGTAGTTCTCAAAAGTTATTCAAAACCACAATCATGCTTGAATTTGAAGCATTCCTTGAAATTAATTTGAATACTCCATTGTAAATTTCGACCTTGCATATGATTAGTTAAAGATCTTGTTTAAATAACTGAATCATTATTTACAGATTGGTGTTCCTGATTAATGGAGTTAGTTCATAATATAAGCACATATTAGGGCAGATGTGTACCCTATGCTAGAATTAACTCAGGAGCTGAAGATAATGTAATAAAATATTAGTACAGTAACAATGATAAAGCAACAATACGAAACAATATGGCAGCAAACAAAGGTCAACATAACTAACCCCCTTGGCAAACTCGATCCTAAGAGGCATCCCTTCAATAATGGCACCTTGAAGAGCTCTCATTGCATGGCCAGCATCATCTTTCTTCATGTAGTTGACAAATGCATAGTTTCGACCAGGGACATAAGAAATGTCCTCAAGATCCCCAAACTTCAAAAATTGATCTGAAAGGACACTAGGTGACACCTCAGGACTCAGGTTCCCTACCCATAGGTGCCTTGATGGAGGGGCAACACCCCACCCAGATGAGCGCCCTCTCTCTTCAAATCTAAGGTCAAAATCTCTACGAGATACATCTCTCGAACCTCCTCCCTTTGCCATCTAGAAACATGAAAAACGCATCATGAGCTACAATGCTCACAAACTGTATACTAACAAACCAGACCTAAGACACAAACAACATATTACAATACTAGTAATTTGATAGAAAAAATACCAGTTAATAACAAACTCAACCCCCATAATCATATCTCACATCAATATTCAAAGCACAGAGATCACAAGTCTAACTATTTATACAACGTGCAACATAATCAAAACAACCCACACATTGCCATCCATATACCAGGAAAAGAATCCAAAAACCTGACCGCAGATAAAAGTATTTCACATATACACCAACAAAGCCCAAACTTTCAGCAATTAAAAACAAATGCAGCCATATGACAAGACATAGTAAACCCAAAACCTGATTAAGAATCATTTATAAGTTAAAAGGAAAAAAAAAAAATCAGAATCCAAAAAATGATATTATAAACAGTGACAAAAGATAATCATCCAAAACCATAAAAAAAGAAAGCAAAAACCTAAGTCCAACAAGGTGTATTCTACCAAAAACAAAAAATTCATCCATAAACACAGAGAAGCATGAAACAATCTGATTCCCAAAAGACCGTGTTTCACATATACATCAACAAATCCAAACTTCTCAGACGTCAAAAGCAATTGTGGCCCATGCAACCAGCTAAATTACACTGAAAACCTGAATGAAAAACAAAATCCTGACTAATCAATAAAAAGAACAGGCATTTCAACCAATAATCCCAACCTTGGTAAAAACATCCCGAATCAGAGATCAAACTATAAAAGATGCATCATAATAAAAAAAACTAAACGCACATGAAAAGCGCTTCACATACACATCAACAAAAACCCGAACTCACCGCACGTAACAATAATCGCAGCCCTTATAGACCACAATGAGAGCCATCAGAGCTTCACTTACACAAAAAAGAAACCAATGATTTCACTGACTAAAAAGCTAAAAAATTAAACAACAAATCCTAGTTCTAGAGATCAATCCAATCAGCAGATTCATCACTAACAAAACGAAGGAACACATGAACAAAACGCACAGAAGTACATGAATAAGAAGAGAGAGAGAAAGAGGCTCACCAGGATTAGGGTTATGATTTTGGAATCCGAGGCTACGGGCTACGGGAGAAGAGATTTAGGGTTAGGGTTTGGAGGGGAGGAGAGGAGGAGGAGGAGATGAATCGAGAGCGAAGAGGAACCTCCTTAATTCGAAACCTACAGTGATTTCAGTGTTCCGGCTGTTTTAACTATAGCCGTCCATTTGGCAACATCATTGATTCAGGTCTAAATTCTCAGAGAAGCCCTTAAACATTTACCAAATTACAAAAACATTTGTGATTTTGTAACAATACCCAAAAAAAAAAAAAAGGGTAAAATTTCCATTTTAGTACCTGTATTTGCTGAAATGTGTCTTTTTTGTCCCTCTAGTCTAATTTGTGCCTTTTAAATCCCTCTATTTTTTTATTTGAGTAAATGTAGTTCCTCCGGCTGACGGCTGTGAGATTTGCCGTCAAAGTATGCGTGCCACTTCACCCAAAAAATTATTATAAAAAGCCACGTCAGCATACTTTGACGGCAAATCTCACAGACGTCAGCCGGAGGGACTACATTGACTCAAATAAAAAAATAGAAGGATTTAAAAGACACAAATTAGACTAGAGGGACGAAAAGGGTACATTTTGATAAGTACAGGGACTAAAATGGGAATTTTACCAAAAAAAAAATTGAATTTAGACTTATTACTTCATTTAGCATTTTATGTGCACAACTTAAATTGATCTTGTAAAATGGGACTTGCAAGCTCATTTTAAACAATTTCTAGATTCCATCAATTTTTTTGATAAGGTAGATTTCATCATTTTTCATATTTTTGAAGTAAATGACAACCCCACTAAGAGTTAAAAAAAATGGAGTAATTTCAACATTTTATCATCTGAACAAATAATATTATAGTACATAAATACACTAGGAATAGCATATTTTGTGCACCTGAAAATCAACTTAGAATTTATTTTCAGTATGAATGGCAAGAAAAAAATATCGGATTTAAAATCATAGTCACAGTAAAGAAATACTGAATACTTGACAAATCCATGTCCAAAACTTACAGGTTTGTTTAGCAAGGCATGATTTTTCCCTTTACAATGCCAATTGGTCACAAAGGACTCATGCAAATTTTTTTTTTTTAATAAAAATGGATAAACCATAGTTTTTATCGAAAGAAAATGAGCATATAACATAAAAGAAATCCTCTCACCAAAAATGGGGTACAAAGCAAAAAAAACAACAAGTAGAAAAAACAAGGAAAATAAACATAAGCTGAGCAAATGAAGAACACCCTCTGGGATCACAAGTCAGCCCAGTCAATGAGGTGGAGTAACCTAGTCCTATGCTAAGTCATAGTTTGAATCACCGGTATGATCGAACACTCTTGCGCTTAAGAAATTGAGTGAGCGCTTAATTTGTTGAGAGGCTTCATTGAGAGATTGTTGTTGGGCATTTTGTAATTGTTGAAAACCAAGAAAGAAGCACATTAGCAATTTTAAAAATTATAGAGTAAAAAGGTAAACCAATTAATTAAAAGATGTGAATATTTCGTTCAAACCAAATGTTTTACATAATGGCTCGTGAAGTGAGATCCCAAAGATTCTGATGTTGTGGGTTAAGAGAAGGTAGCCAAGAGGTCCAAAGCTAAGAAATAGTTTGAGAAGTAGAATTACATTAAGTATTTGAGTGAAAATGCCCAAATTCAAATCGGAAAAATGCAATCTAGAAAGAGGTGGTCCACAGTTTCAAAATTTTTATGACAAAGAACACAGGTGATTGTGGAATTTTGAGAATTGCACCCTTTCTTAAATATATTTATTAAGGTAAGTAATTTATCTTCCCCGCTAGCCAGCAAAAAAAGGATAATTTTACTAGGGCAACGTGGTTTTCCAAACTTAAGGATATAGTGAACTACACATGCCACCATCTATTAAAAACTTATAGAATGTTTTGACTATAAAATTTCCACTTTTTTCCAACTCAAGGGAAGTACAATCATTAAAGAGTGATGGGCAAAGATCTTGCAGTGGTTGCCCAGAATGCAATCTATCAAACCAAAAAGAAGTATTGAAACCATTTCTTATAGTTTTGGAAATGCAAGAATGAAAGGGTTGTAATGAAGTGTTAACTCCGGCCCAAAAGAAGGATTTATTCCTTGGTGGAGTGTGAAATAATAATCCAGTTGAGCTATTATTTAGATGATTGGCCCAACCACAGTTTGGGCTGCAAGAGAGTTTCCACCACCATGCAATTGAAGAAACATAAGAAATATAACAAACAATATGTGCTGAATGTTTTGTTAGATCGAAATTGAGATGAACAAGTTACCATATATGTCTACAATAATTCTCATTTAAGTTTATTTTGCAAGTAATATTCATGCAACAAAGTTAAAATTTCAATCTCCCAATTCTTGTTATTTATTCTTCTAAGCTTTATCTGAAGCTGAGGAAACCATGAGTATCCATGCATTCATTGTCTCCGCCGCATCTGAATTTTACTGCATTTGATATATAAGAGTGAAAGCCAAAGTCTGCTTTCATATTGTCAGTAAAAATCTATCAGAAGATTTTAATTAAACGAAGCATGAGAACAAATTTCATCTGCAAAGTTCATCATCATCACAATGCTCTTAAATGAGCAAAAACTCAGAATAGATTTCTTTATTTGCTGATGAAGAGAAGCAAAGTAAATGATGTTTTAAGCCAACTGATTGGAACATGAGCCATGTTCTTGTAAAAGTACTGGTCTAATTTATAAACAGTTGCAAATTAACAACACTCCATCACAGCACACTGTCCTCCAAAACTTGGTTCCATGGTTGCATGCTCTTTCTTTAATTCCCAATTAACCACCCCTCATCTGAAAGATCAAAGGCAATTTTCAATTAGTGAGACTTCAAAAGATAAAAATGATCCCCAAAAATCCAAAAACAAAAAGAAAACAAAACAATAAAATGAAATGGCTTTGCTATTATTAAATACGCCCTAAATAATTCCTAAAAAAAACTTCTTCATTTAAGATCAATGAAACTCATCATCTGAAACAAGATACAAAAGAACACCAGCAAATGGTGGATCATTTCTAATAGTGACTATTCAATAATTCATTTATGACCGAAAGAGAATTCAAACAGAATATTAGGAGAAAAACAAGCTATTTATACGTATGTGATTTCTAAAAATGCTAGTATTTTGTAAAATTCTTCTTTCGAAATCAATGAAGTTCGTTGTCCAACAGAGAGATGTAAAAAAAAAGAAAGAAAAGAAAATAGACCATTCTCTCATTCTAGTACCTATCTGTTCAATATATCACATTCTGTTGGAAAAAGCACTACACTATAGAACAAAAAAGCGGGAAACAATAGCACAGAACTTTTGAAACTACTTTTCCTATCCTTGCCCCAATCAAAACACAGCCAATAGTGATGAAAACTGCATAAATGAATCACTCAAAATTATCAAATCATATATATATCATCAAACACATACTGAAAAAAAAAATCTCATCTTAACTGATGATATACTCCAGTACTTAGGTTCTGCACAAAAATGATTTATTTTGTGGAGTAAGAATACAAGGTCTATTTTTAGTTAAATGAAGAAGATAAAATGGATTGCTCCAAAAAACAAAAAAAAAAGGAAATGTATTGATAACTCATTTCCCCTCAATCCAAACCAAGGTTGCAACATCAAAAGTGCATGAGAATCACTCAACATCATCCACACTGAAAAAAAAAAATCTCATCTTGATTGGTGATGATATACCACTACAATGCTCATAATCTGCAGATAAATGATTCATTTTTATACTGTGATTAGATCACTATAAACACTAAATATGATTAGAAAACAACAAAGCAAGATCAATACCTTCGATCTTTCAGCTACACAGTAGGAGCCTGGAAGCTGGAATCAGGATCATAGAGACTCCGGCGAGGCACAAGGTGATGAGATTCCTCGAGCACCACCGCAGCAGCCGCAGCTGAACGGCGACACTGATGCTCTTCATACTCGAGGCATTCAGTGGCTCCATGGACAGATCAAAGCTCGCGCCTTTAAGCCTGAGCTCCTGCACGCACATCGTCAGCGCGCGGTCAGAGCCTTTCTCACTCTTCAGCAGCTTCTTCACTCTCTGGACCCCGAACAGTCTCATCTGCACCGCAGAGACCAAGGCACACGAAGTGATCAGCGAGAGCGCGAAGGGAACCCACCACCGCGCGCACCGGTCGCGGTGGCGATGCGCCCAGGAGGAAGAGGTAAACAACAGAGCCAGAAAGAAGAAGTGGAACGCGAAGAAGAGGCAGCATAGGTGGAAAACCTCGCGCTTGAAGTTCTCGAGCTGGAGTTCTCGCACGGCGACGTGATAGCCTGAGAGGTGTTCGTCTCTTTGCCACAGTTGGAGGAGGAGGTTGTGGCCAGGACTACGAGAGATCTCGGCGAGGCTAGTGAGAGTGCGGGAGGTGAAGATGGATTCCTGGTGGTTCTCGGGCTCCATGAGGATCTCCACGGGCGGAGACTCGATCGATTCGGCCGCCATTGAAGCGCTCGAAAGGTGTTTGTTTGAATTCTCGTCGACATTTGAAGGAAGTTCGCAGAGTTTGAACTTTGAACTGAGATTTGGCTGTTAAGATTATTGTTTATCTAAATCATTGGGATTTTAACAAATAACACCTTAAAAATTATTTATTGAGGTTTTAATGCAAAAATGTATGCAATTTTGATTTAAATATTTTATAGGGTTATGTATATAAAATAACTATAAAATAAAAATACATTAATGGCAACGGTTGATTTGTGACATCCGACCTCTTTTGGAAGCATCAATCGAGAGGGGAGGATCGGAAGAAAGTTTCAATCAAATTGCTGAAATCTCTGGTAAAATTCAATTCTATTTTGATTGATTTTGATCCAGTTAGTTTACCAGATCATTCTTTGTTACTATTGTAGCAATTTTGTTCCCGGATAATTCGTCATTTTCCGTAAGATTTTTACAATTCAAATGATTGTATTGTGTGCATTTAATCACTGATTATTTTTTAGATCTGATTTTTTTTATTGGTTTTATTCCTCAAAAATGGGTTCTTGATCGTTTTTGAAAAATGGGTTCTTGATCGTTTTTGAACTCAATCGCTGTTTTTGGGAGGAGAAAGATCCATTCTTTTGTTGTATTTTCTTGATCATGAATTATTAGAAAGATATTGAAAGGGGTTTTCTCTCTCATTCTAATTGTTCTTGGTTTTTGATTACTCTTGATGTTGGTGGTTTTATTGGTTGGGAGTTTGATTGGTAATTATGTTGTGACTTGGTGTTGGTAGAGGCATATATCTTGATTGGGGAGTACTCAGAATGTGCTTTTTTGATGTGTAGTCTGCAAGAGATGTGCATTGTCAATTGAGCTTCTGTGGTTCCAGTGTGTGCTTGATTGAGGGAAAATAGGGGAAATCAAAAGAAAACATCAAGAAAAATTATATTCCTATGCCTGGTTAGATAATAGAGTATAACGCAGATGAGGAAATAAAATAAATTTTCGACATCATTTTCTCTTCTTTCCGCATTGTCATTTTCCATTCTTCTCTATTGCTCTATTTTCTCTTGATCCAACTTCACTCGTACTAAATCAAGTTCTTCAAGAGATCAGTTATTTTGCTTAATTCGAGCTGATTTTTGTTCTGAGGAAAAATTTGACAGTTATTCTGTGTTTTAATTTGCTGTTCTAAAAATTGGTATAGATTATTTGTGCATCGGAGATTAGCTTGAAGTTTTTGTTGTGTTGCACATGAGATTTTTCACAAATGACTGGTGTGAGCTTTTATTATTTTCTTGAATTTTGTGTCTGTAGAATTCGGATAGGCTTTGTCTGGTGATCACAGTTTCCGAAAAATGAGTTACAGCAGTGGACATGGGAAGGCTTCACCGGGTACATAATCACATGTGCTTAATTTCATATTTGGTGAATAGTTTTCTGTTAATGTATTGATATTATCTTTGTTAAGTACATAGGTAGAAATATGTTTAGTATTTCATGGTTTTCCATGTTGTTGAGCTAACAATAGTTCTACTGTTGTCCATTTGTATCTACTATCAAAGAATATTTTCTGAGCTTGCTGAAGGAATATATACTTATTTTGAATTATATTTTATTTTGGTGGTGGAATACTTGTTAAATCATTCTTACTGACAAATGGTTAGTGTGGGTTTTTTTTTAAACACTTTATTAGAAGGTTATTCTTCCTTGCGAAAATTTCTCTGTTTTTTCAGATTGTTGTTAAAGAATCTGACGCAAGTGTTCATCACATCTTTGAAATCTCTGGAGAACAGCTAAACAAGTTGTTCACTTGAATATGAACTTTTAAGATAATAACTTAAACAAATTGTTTCAACTGATAAAGTATATAGTGCCCATCTGTGTACTTAAACTTTCATAAACAGAGAATAGAGATTTCTTTCAGCTCACCTTGTGTTTATGATATATGATGCTGCTATCTATGTCTATCTGATGTAGTGGACTACTATAGCGTTAAGCTCAGTAAAAATTTGAGTGTTGTTTTTGCTACAAGTTTAATTATCATTCCTTGTTTACCAATTTTAGTGCTGTTTTCTGCAGAGAAATTGAGGAAACTGAAGGATTTATTGCTTAAAAGTGATAATCGCATTTGTGCTGATTGTGGTGCTCTAGATCCCAAATGGGCGTAAGAACTATTCTTTGCCGCATATATGTTTCAATATTTCTTGCTCAGAACCTGACCATCATTTTATTATTCCGTCCATCTCTCATATGTTTGGTGGTACAGTATTTAGATATGCGGTAAAGTCCAGAAACTTTTTATGAGACCTATCCCAATATTATACAATATACATACTGCTCCAGAGATTTATGCAGTGATTTATTAGAAAACTTCGATTAAATTTATTCTTATCCTAATGCTTCTTTCATTCTTATTTGAGTAACAATTTATTTTAGAAATTCCTCTCTTACTTTTACAGGTCAAGTAATATTGGTGTTTTCATCTGCTTAAAATGTTCTGGTGTACATAGAAGTCTTGGTACACATATCTCTAAGGTAACTCATGTGGAGTTTGTCTCAATTGTTTGCCGCCATTATATTTTCTTTGTTTGGCTTATTTTTCACAGTAAACACTTTGGCTAACTAGGTCCTAAATTTACCTTGGCTTTTTTAAAGCCAGGGTCCATATGGTTAATTTGTTGACATGAGTGTAGTGTTATATGTTTGTCATGGTGCACACCTGGGATATTTAGCTGTCACTTGTAAAGGGAGACACTAACCTGAAAGGTGTGAGACCATTAAACTTATACCCTTTTTATTTGTAAGTTACCCTTCATTATTAAGCCAAACTTATAGGGAAATCACTAGCACATACCCAAGTCATGATAACATTCAATTGGCTGTTTGCGTAGTTCTCTTGATGTGTTTTACAAAGAATATATTGATAGATTCTCTCTTCTGGCTTCTAATCTTTGGCACACAGGTTATGTCAGTGACATTGGATGAATGGTCTGATGAACAAATTGACTCCATGCTTGAGGTTGGTGGAAACTCTTATGCAAATTCAATTTATGAGGCCTTTTTACCTGCCGGGTATTCAAAGCCCAAGCCCAACCCCAACTCAACTTATGATGAAAGGGCTGAGTTCATCAGGTTGGTTATAAAGATATATGCCAAATGATGCTGATGAGTTCTCACCATAATATTGATGGAAGTTCATGTGAAATTTCATCTTTTGTTTTTCAGGTCTAAATATGAGCTACAAGAATTTTTGAAGCCAAGCTTGCGCATTGTCTCTTCAAAGAGTTCACACCTTTCAAGTGATTCTGGAAAGGATAAACATAGCAGTTCTTCCCTCAACAGTCCAGCAAATGCAGTTAGTCTTCTATTTCCCACAACTTTGGCACCTTGTGTTTTGGTAGCATCAATGACACTGAGCGATGTTATTTGACTTAGCAATTGCTGAGTTCAATAGACTAAAATTAATGCACTTTCTTAACTTACAGTATTTGGACCAATTACAAATTTAGTATTTATCTTTTCAGCAATTTGCTATAAATGAATTTCATCTCCCAAAATCATGTCATTTTGTATGTGTCAGCAGGCAGGCATGGTAGAATTTATTGGGATATTGAAGGTCAAAGTTATAAAAGGCAGAAATTTAGCTATAAGAGATATGTTGAGTAGTGATCCTTATGTTGTTTTGACTTTGGGGCAGCAGGTGTGTTATTTTTCAATAATGCAGATATATATTGCTCTGAGGCACTACTCTCTGTCAGAACTCAACTTCTAAAATTTGATCCTGGTACAACTTGCAGAAGGCTCAAACATCAGTAATAAAAAGCAATTTGAATCCAGTTTGGAATGAGGAGCTTAATTTATCAGTTCCTGAATCTTATGGGGCTTTAAAAGTTGTAAGTAATGCCTTGCTGGTTTTTTATTTCTCAACTTCTCAAATGTTCTGATATCTTATCCTTTTCATTCATTCTCCGAGCAGCAAGTATTTGACCATGATGTGATCTCATCGGATGATATAATGGGCGAAGCAGAGGTAGACCTCCAGCCAATGATTGCCGGTGCTATGGCCTTTGGAGATCCTGACCTGCTTGCAGACATGCAGATTGGCAAGTGGTTGAAATCAGATGACAATGCACTCATAAATGATAGTCCTGTAAACATTATTGATGGAAAGGTGAAACAAGAGGTCTCTCTAAGGCTACAAAGAGTGGAATGTGGAGAATTAGACATGGAGCTTCAATGGATTCCATTGAGTCAATAGACTTGTAATTTTTTCCCTTTCTTTTTTTTTATTGTGAGCTTTTGTACCGCTATGTTTTTATTTCATACTTGTTCTTTGCGATCTTTATTTTCTTGTTTTTTTGTTTTTCTGTGTGAAAAGGTAGTAAATGACTGGTGTTCTTCAGACAGGGCCTGTATTATTTTAATAAATGGATAGTAGAGGGTGATATTTGCAAAAACTTAGTTGCTTATTTATTTTCTAGCACCTGAAGTATATCAAAATTAGTTTTATTTGTTTAGAGGAAGTCTTAAATTTTCCTATATATAGCGTTCTAAAGTTCATAATTGCACATTACAGCTATATTTTTATATGTTTACACACTAAATTTTGAGTTCTTGTGGTTATATATATATATATATATATATATACATACATGATACATGCAGAGAATTAAAGGCAAATAAATTTTTTAGGAGAAGTGAGAGGTGGCCAGTAATTTTTATACCTTTTAGGGGGTGATATGTAAAAATCCGTTGGGATTTATTTCCTTAAATATTATTATTATGTTCAAATTTCCCTCTCTCTCTCTCTCTCTCCTCTCCAACATAGCCACTTATTTTGGTGGTAATCTTCCAAAGTTGGTAATCACATATTACCATCAATATTACCACCACCATCCATCCAAACGTGGTAATCTGAAAATATTACCACGTAACAGGCGGTAATGTTTTCATATTACCGCGAACCAAACGCCCCCTAAATATTATTATTATGTTCAAATTTCCCTCTCTCTCTCTCTCTCTCTCTCTCTCTCTCTCTCTCGCTCTCTAATCGCGCTAGGGTTTCCGAGTTGAAGGCTTGCCGAAGATCCTCGGAGCTGAGGTGATTCCTTTTGTTCTATATTATAGTTTGGTTAGGATTCTTTAGTTTTTCTTGTCATTCAGTATTTATCCACCAAGTACTATTTTTGGATTTGATAGCGTTTGGTATGCATCTTCTTTGCTTTAATTCCTGTGTTAATCTGTTGTTTGTTGATGAATTCCAAATGCTAGAGGTCCAGACACCTTTTATGTTATGGTATTGTTGATTTTTTTTTGCTTTTTAATCTTGGCTAAATTAACATGTAGCTTGTTTGCCAATCCTGTTTGCTGAATTGATTTGGGAGTTCTTGTTCTATCTTGTTTCTCTTGTGATATTACAACAATTTTAGCTGGAAAATAGTTCCTGAGATGCAAGGAAGGATTTTCCATTTAATGTCTCTCCAAGCTAACCAATTTTGAAAAAAAAAAAAAAAAAAACCTAAATTCCATAAGTTAATCTTTGATTCTTTGTTTGTACCGATCAAAGTATTTTTAAGGGATATCTATGTATTGCTACTTAAACTCTTTTCCAAAGTGTATATTCCCGTTGCATTTAACCAAACTGTAGTGGTGTTTCGTGCTTAACTTATTTGTTAAACTGAATAGGACCCTTTCTTTGGTTACTACTCGATACTTTTCTATATATATATTTTGATAAACTGGGAAGGAAAATATTCAGTGCCTCTGTTCAGAGTATTTTCCCATTATCCCTTGTCCTTCTTGTTAGTTTAATCATAGGAAGCTTTTTTATTTTTATTATTTATTTATTTATTTTGAGAAATGTGAATAAACCATGGATTGGGAGCCTTAACCTTTGAAGAAAGCTAATTGTAGATGCTTGAAAATTTCACAAAGATATATTTGAGATAATTAAGACTTGAGAGTTTGCTGTATCTTTGAAGAAGTTCAGGGACATCTCGTTTAGACTTAGAAAAGATTCCTTTAATCATGGTTCTGCTCATTCAGTGCATGTGGCATCAAACATTCAAATACTTTTCATCAATTTGCGAGCGAATTACCTCACTAGTGAGAAATAAAAATATGGGATCAATTTGGATCATTAACTAATTTCTGTATGTGCTGTTGGACGACTTTGGAAGTAACCCCATTGACAAAAATAAAGCACTAAATGAAACATTGGAGGGGTCAAATGGAATGAGAGATGACAACGAGTGCCAGTTGTCCAGTCCTTTGACCTGCCCATTTCTACTTGAGATGGTTAGGGGCCATCAGAGAGAAGGCAATTTTCTGCAGACTGGTTCCGACTTACTGATGTGCATTCTCAGAGAAGGTTTTTCTTTTGAACTTTAAAATTCCATGAGGTTTTCCTGTTTTATTTTCCAATCAGGACAGGAGTATTTCCATGTTGTTAAAGTATGGATATAGTTAGCTTTAACGGTATGAGTCTTGGTGTGGGTGAACTCATTTTGATCAAGAAGTCTTGAGATGGTTGAGCCATTGGATCTTAAATTTCTTAAAGGTTAAGTGTGATACCTCCGCACTTTTCCACTCTCAACTTAGAGGGTCATTTGATAATTTTAAATATATCTCTGGCCAAAGGAAGAAAACAAATGCATTAACTAAGATGAGTCACGCATTTATTATTTCATACTATTTATTTGAGTGGAGAAAGAGAACTAGTGTGAGAGTATATCTCAGAAAGTTGGGCAGCCCTCTTTTACTATCCCTGGAGCTGTGGGACATGCAGCCAATGGACAGTGGTCATTGCTTTGTTGTCCCCACCAGTTCACTCCATAAATCTCATAGTTTTGTAGAGCAAAGAAAGCAATTACACCCATAAAGGCAACACCAGCATCTAGACCTGCAGATAACACATAGGTGTGTCTTGCCCACCAGTTCTTATACCTGCGATAGACAAAGTAGTTGAAGAATATCCCAACAATGCACCAGGTAATGTAGTGCACTGATTTGGCAGCTGGCATGGCCATTATTGATCCAAAAATAACTGGCATATTGATGAGTGGGATCCACTTCTTCTTAGGGAATGCCCGAGCTAGCAACCACACTGGCACCGGGGCCAAAAGACCGATTAGAAAGAACCAATTCATTTTTGTGTATAGTCCACGGGAGCCGAAAATTCGGTTCGGTCCAACGACCCCCCAAATTATGGTTATGTTATAGGAGACATCTTCCCCTGGGCATGTCCATGGGCTTCCTGCAGGTAACAAATTTGCATGGCATATATTTTCAATGTTGGTTAATATCCACCATGCTGTTGCAAAGGAGACTGTGGATGCAGCTATTGTCCCAGCCAGCTGGAATACCATCAAACCAGAGAATGTTATTCTAGCAACCAGTTTAAATAAATCATGAATTTCTCCTACCCTATTTAAAATTTCAACATGTCAACTGCTTTCATTTCTCTAATTTTTTTTTTTGGGCCTGGACTCCATGAGAGCATAATAATGCTTATTTGAAGAAACTGAACTTTTTAGACTGTTAAGTCAGAGTTGTATAATGGCATAATCAGAATTAGAAGGCAAAACTATGCTGCATTATGTAAGCGACTTGGTCAAAGTTTCTCATATAGGAAATCATTTTCTGAAAGCATGACTAACATTTTTGCAGCAAGAGTTATGGTGTTCTTTTTGACTGATTTTTCTAGGGATCATAAATGCTTTCTGGGGAGCATAGCCTATCTTGTATATTGCCATTGTCATGACAGAAGCATATGGAATCTCAATCTCACGATGCCTGATAAGGAATTCAAGTAGGCTCAATGATGATTCTTGACTATCAATAATGTGAAGCTTTATTTATTTTTTAATATTTTATGAAAGTTAATAGAAGCCATAATGTTCTTTTTATTTGTAGTACCTGCATAATAAACATTGATTTTGGTGGGATTTTCATGTAGTGGCCCAACTTAAAGTCAGAGATGAACCATAGAGCTTGCCCCATGCCTGTAACTCCATAGCACCTGAACACCATATTGGCTAAAGGTCGCCCAGGGTACAAGTATCCAAAAATCATCTCTGTGATAACACCTATTCCAGCTCCCTGTGCCACAAGCAAAATAATCTTAAAACATATCAATTTTGGCTGACCTCCATTTCTTACTTCATAGATCTCATTTCACTGGATCAAACAAATGAAGAATGCTCCCTATTTGATGTCAGGATTGAATAAATTTAGCAGTCAAATGAGATGTCTAATAGAGAAAAAAGAATTTTTTGGGGAGCTAAAGTAATCATTGTGATCTGTGGTTAAATGACTGCTACCAGATTATGGAAGATAGTTCTGAAATAACGGAAAGAATATATATCTAGGAATATTCATTTCTGGAATTGCATAGCTACTCTGTCCTTGTGTTAAATTCTGATGGTTAGTATTTTGAAATCGTGTTGCACTTAGAATTGTAAGACATGGAAGTTCAGAAGTATGTATGCAAAAGTTATTTAACTAATAAAAGAAGGCTTGTGTGTCATTCTTTTTAATAATGGTTATGTAATTGGAATTGCTGTAATGGTTCTCCTGTATTTCTTTGTTATGTCTTCATGATCAGAACATATATGGAGATTTCTGTTTAACCTCCCTAGACCAGTTTCCCCTTAGTGTTATAGTTTCTTTTGTTGCTTATATTTAAAAAGCAGACCTGATTTGTAGTGGCTACTAGCACTGCTACAGGATACAGGAAAAATAAAGCCATGGCACATGCTAAAATGATCCCCCAATATGGTAGCTGCAGCTGTCCATTGAATCCTTCACAGGTGAAGAAGGACAGACATAAACTTATTACCAAGATGGTGGCAAACCACCATTGCGGGACGGGCTCATAGTTTCTCTTCATAATTCTTCCATGGACATCCAGAAACTTATCTTCAGCTGTTACTGAAGCCTTGCGCCACAAATCCAAGATGGTGCTAACAAAAGTAGAGCAAAATATCAGATGGTTAGTTAACATAGCTGTAAATGAAAGAATGGAAAGAGGATTACCTGCCGTAGAAAAGCACAACATGTGTCAGGGAAGACATTAGAGATGCAAATGCAAACCCATATCTATAAGCGAAGAACATACTGACGTTCATTCTGTCATAACTATCATATGCAGCATAGTCTATTGTGAAGGTCTTGTCATCAAGGATGCGAGTTATGTTATACTGATTCCCGGCAGAGTCATAGACATTGGAAGTAAATATAGGGTACCGTTTGGCATTGTAAGCATTTGTATAGTAGGCAATGGGCACTAGCACATATACAACAAGGACAAATCCTGCCATTGTGTTGAAGATGGAAAATGCTGGGTTTGCTAATGGACTCCCAAGGAAGCCAGACACAGTTGTCCAGTCGAGTCCAAATGAGCCAATGCCAAACCCACCAAAGCCAGAACCAATCTGCTGTGCTGTTACAGAATTCTTCCATATCCAGCAAACAAAAGAGAGTGCACTAATGGAAGGGAAGAAATAGCCAGGGACGATATAGTAGGCAAAGCTTGAAACGAGGACTACTATGAAGAACTGCAACCTGGACAAATGACCCTTAGGTCTCTTCTCATCCTCATTCAGTGCCCTGCATTTTGTGCGTTGTCAAGCAATCTGGTGAATTTTCAATTTTCTCAATCTGTCTAACTAGATATTCTTTCAAACGCACCATCAAATGAGATTATGCACCTGAAAAGGGAGACTCCTACTAGGTTCCCCGGCCACCACATATAAGGTGAGTCCACTAGGTGCTTCCTAAACATGCCAGCAAATCCATATCCAAGCAACTGCAATTTGAACAAAGAATAGTATCATTCTACTGATTTAAAGCAGCAATTACTTGTTTTTTATCATTCATACATGAATCTAAAACTTGTGTTTTGAGTCTTTCAATGGGAAAATTGTCAGTCAGGTACCTGAGTTGTTTGACAAAGCAACATGGCTGCTATTGGGTTTAGTCGTCGGTGATAGAAAGCCTTCATCAGTGTTACAATGTCAAGTGCAAAGCCACCATAACCAGCACCGGCAAAGAGAGTGATAAGTACATGCTCTTTCAGGGTGAACGGTCCAGGGTTCAGTGAAAAAGACCAGTTTGTAAGTGGAACTCTTATGAGCTTTGTTGGCAATGTGGCTGCCATCAGTTTCCCAATTGGCAAACTCACTAGCTGAATACAGACTGATGATACACCGATCGGATTCTGGCGATAACTGAAGAACTGATTTACAAATGCAAGTAACATGCATGACGTGAGTCCTATGACCCATGTCCTGAATGTTAAGCATGGTATATTAGGGTCATCAGTGATTGGCACGATTAGGCGAACTTCTTCAATTGGACTGTCATTAACCTCCTCTGCACAGCATTTTTTTTGCACAGGTAATTCAATGCTTGATTCACTCTTTGCATAGTTTGTTTTTGTTATATATATACACAATAAACATTTCTCAATATTTATCATTAACAAGTAAATATGATTTAAAAAAAAATTGGTGGAAGAACTCTAACCCAAACTTTGATGTTTGGTTAGAGGTGGTTAAATAAGCTAAAGCACATGCTCTGCGTGCATATCTTAGTTTTCTTTCTTCAATGCAATTCATGATATATATATATATATATATATATATATATATATATATATATATTAAGATATATGTCCTTGTGCTTGTGCTCTATACTTATGTTTATGAGTTCTTATGAAATAGATGACAAAATTTCCTGCAACCCTCCTGTAAGAACTAGATGTACGCATTACACATGCATCAGGTAGTAGATTGCATGTCATGCATGAAGACTATGTTAGTTGCCACTGTCTCTAACCAACCATGTTTTTTAAAATATCATCTCAGTTTATTATATAACATGAAGAGTGCCATGCATCTTTATATATAAGAGTCATAGAAATAAGGTTCTAAGTGTTAATGAAACAATTTGAACTTCATGCATAGATGTATAATGAGAGTAGTTGTGATTCATGATTGGTACCTATAATTTTCACAGAAGGTGGTTCTTTACTGAACTCAGACAGCTCAATAGAATGAAGACCATCTTTGGTAGAGTCCTCCATCTCTCTTCTTCAAGCTCAATGTTTCATGCTTGTTTCATGCAGAGCTAATTAGAATAACATGGACAATTCAATGAGGTATTTTTTTGTGGTATTTCATATTCTTTTTATAGCCTTAACCAGTTGTTGCATTTTGCATGCCTTTGAACTCTTCTCCTTCATTTACTGTAAAATAAAGAAATGAAAAGAGAGCCTTGGACTTTTATCTTCATCTTCATCCTCTCTTCGTCTACATCCATGAAAGTTTAGATTCTTGGTGGAACCATTTTGGATGCCAAACTACATATCCTGTCATCTAATATAATATGAATGTATTAAAACAATCTTATAATTTTTTAATTGCCGTTGAAATTAATTAATTATATACCTTTTTTTTAAATAACATTTATCTGATCATTATTTTATTATTTTAGTGTGTATTAATTTAGGATTGAACATAATATACCTTACTCAATTTAATCTTCTCCCCCCCCCCCCCCCCCCCCCCCCCCCCCCCCTTTTTTTTTTTCAATGCTCGAAAATTGTTTTCTGGGAGATAGGAAATTTCTAGTATAATAATAATAACAATTAATTATTACTATTACTATTACTATTATTATTATTATTTTAAAGTCTAATAAATCAAAATTCTTATATCTTTATTTAGTTGGTCCGTTCCCTTGTACTCCTAAGGTATTAGAGTAACAAAAGAATTAATGGTAAAACGGGAATTTAAACAAATAAGGTCATTCCAAACCTGCACGAGATACCTCCATATGGATGATTAGTATATTGTTTTTTAGTTAAACATATAAATGAACATTTTATAAGTTATTTAATCTAATTAATATTGTCTGTTATTTTTGTGTGATGCTTTTTGGGGGCATAATTGAGATCATAAACAAAGACAAGTTACTTATTAGATTTCCGCCAAATGGTGTTCATCTCTTTTAATCAATTTATATTCTTTAATGTAGTAATTTTCAATTTATTAATGATGATCTTAATAGATTGTTTTTCTTTCATTTTCGTTTTATTCAACTTTAAAAACTAGTTAATTTCATGTGGCTCCAAATTAATATCTTTAATAATTATATGTGAGACCGCAACTTTCTTTACTGTGATCTTTAGTTTAATTATTCTCTTGTTTAATTTTAATATTGTATCTTTCAACCTATAAAACTATAAACTTTTGGTTCTCTTTATTTTTAATAGAAGGGTTTTTTTAAATTTAAAATAAATTATGAGTGTTAATGAAGAAATAGGCCATTTCCCATTTTCGTTTTCAGGAGTTTTATTTTCAATTTTCTTGTTATTTTTATGCATTTTATTATCTTTGATTATCTTTGAAAAGTTTGGGAGTTTCATTAAAAATAATTCTAGAAAAACATCGAAAAAGACTTATTAAGGATTAAATTATTAAGTTTTTAAAGATCAATTGCAAATTTTGTAATTTTAAAATCATAAATTATTCAAGAATTAAATTATAAATTTAAAGATATATTTTCCTGGGACTATATATTAATTTTGAAGAATCATCCTTGGGTCGGCCGAATTAGGGTTTTCAGCGATTCTTGGAGCTAAACTGATTATTATTTTTCTTTTGGTTGATTAGTGCTTGAATTCAGTGTGGTTTTCTTGAATCTAGAATCAATTTTGTATCATGTGATTTGATTCGCATGTTTGGAGTCAAATTAGTATCTGAAATTCTTTATGTTGACTTTAGGACTTGTTCTATCTTCTGCATGTTTTGTGATAATTCAAAAATTTCCGGTGGAAAAGCTCCTGTTTTGCAAAGAAAGAAAGAATGTTCCATTTGCATATTCCAAACAGGTGAATTGAGGACAAATGCTCAACCCCACAAACTAAAAGTCTTCTTGAACTTGGAAGGTTTGTTTTTGTTATTAGTGTCCTTGAATTTTTATTTTTGTAAATTATCTCCCTTTTCTTTATCAAAATAGCTAATGTATTTGGATTAATCCTTAACTAATGTGTGAAAAGTTTATACTTTCCTTGTCTTGGTTTGGGTCTAGTTGTTACCTTTGCCATCTAGAGGCTATATCTATTCTACCTCATCTCTTTGGTTTCGCTTAATCCAGAGAGCATTTGTGATTATTAAATATTTATTTTATTGGGCTTTATTTATTTTATTTTATTTTATTTAGAGTGATAGTAATATATATTTAAAGTATAAACAGTATTAACATCTTTGAGGTGGAGTTGTGCCTCAATTGTATTTTAGTATGAAAGGCTAATCATTTAGTTTCAATGTAGCATTTTTTTTAAAATAGTTTGTTTGTTTGTTTATTTTGGATTGTATTAATGTTTTTGTCTTTATTTTCTAGTGATTATGATCTTTGTTGGTTGTGGACAGCAGATTGAAAGTGAACATGAACTATTAGGATTTTTGACTGATTGTGCCTTATAAAAAAAAGTAATAGTGAGTCTTTTTTTGTCTTTAAGAAATTTATATTTTTTATATTTAATTACATAGAGGAGAAAAAATAACACTCTTTTTGTAAATTATTGGTTCCTTTGTTCCTAGTGCACATGTAGCATTTGTATTTCTCTGTCTTTGAATAGTTTGATTTTTAAAATATATCAAATAATAGAGATAAAAGGACCGAAGAATCTGCCCCTTGAGCATTTACTTGCTTGTCTTGATTCTGTTCTGTTTAGGTTTTATTTGGTTCGGCATGTTTGATCAAAACTAAACATAAGCTGCTGAAATCTGGTGTTAAGGATTGATGCCATGTTTCTCTTTATTTATTTTTTTCTTTTAATAGTTTGATTTCAACCTTTTAAATTGCCAAGAGAACAAGAACGGCCTGTCAGTTATGCATGAGAATCTTTAAGTAAACCAAGTGACCTGTAATGCTTACTTATATTTGCTGCTTTTATTGTAGATAAGATTTGTCAATATCTAAAAATAGGAAGAAAGAAAGAGAACTGGTGTGATTCTGTACCTTAAAAAGTTGGACAACCCTTGACTGCTATTCCTGGAGCAGTTGGGCATGCTGCCAAAGGGCAGTGGTCGTTACTTTGATTTCCCCACCATTGCAACCCATATATCTTGTAGTTCTGCAAACCGAAGAAGGCAAGCACAGCCAAAAAGGCAACACCTGCATCTAGACCAGCAGACAACACATAGGTATGCCTTGCCCACCAATTCTTATATTTTCGATATATGAATGAGTTGAAGAATATCCCAACAATGCACCAAGATATGTAGTGCACTGATTTGGCCGCCGGCATGGGCAATATTGCCACAAAGATTACCGGCATGTTGATAAGGGCGATCCACTTCTTCTTAGGGAATGCCCGAGCTAACAACCACACAGGCACCGGGGCAAAAAGACCGATTAGAAAGAACCAATTCATTTTTGTGTAGAGTCCCCGGGAGCCGAAAATTCTGTTTGGTCCAACAACACCCCAAATGATACTTATATTGTAGGACATATCTTCCCCAGGACATGTCCATGGGCTTCCTGCAGGTAACAAATCTGCATGACATATATGTTTGATGTTGGTTAATAGCCACCATGCCGTGCCAAACGAGACGGTGGATGCAACTATCGTCCCGGCTAACTGAAATGTTGAGAAAACAGTTAATTGTAAATTTTTAAATACGCCCAAACTTTGCATGCCCATGGTGGTTAACTTGAAGGAGTACCTGCATGATGAACATGGATTTTGGTGGGATTTTCATGTAGTAGCCTAACTTAAAGTCGCTTATGAAACTTAGAGCTTGTTCCATGGCAGTAACTCCATAGCACCTGAATGTCAAATTGGCCAAAGGTCTCCCAGGGTATAGGTACCCAAAAATCATCTCTGTGATGACTCCTATCCCAGATCCCTGCACCGTTAACATAATTATCAAAAACATAGAAATATAGTTCTCAGTTCAATGAATAGGATTCGAGAGCAGTATCTGGTCTTCATATTATTAAACTTAGTTCTCAATTTCATGGAATAAGATTTAAAAGTAATATTTGGCATTAATGTTTTTGTATCTTATGGCACTCTCGCTCTGTCAATAATTCTGAAGATGTCTTATAACTTTCATTAAAGAGTAGCACTTTAGCTGTTATTTTTTATTTTTCTTCTTGTTCATTAGAGACTACGGACCTGGTTTGTTGTGGCTATTAGCACTGCTATAGGAAGCATAAAAAACAGAGCCATGGCGCATGCCAACAAGATCCCCCAGTATGGTAGCTGCAACTGTCTATTGAATCCTTCACAGGTGAAGAAGGAGAGACCCAGAGTAAAGACCAAGATGGTCATAAACCACCATTGTGGCACTTGTTCATAGTTTCTCTTCATAATTCTTCCATGGACATCCAGAAACTTATCTTGAGTTGTCGCCGCAGCCTTCCTCCACAAATCCCAGATTGTCCTGTCATTTATCAGATGTTTGATATGCAAGTCATGAAACCAAAGCAAATAGGAATGGGAAAAATAACTGGATATGATGGAAATTCACCCGCCGTAGAAGAGTGCCACATGAGTGAGAGAAGCCATAAGTGTGGCAAATGCGAACCCATATCTGTAGGCAAAGAACATACTGACATTCATCTTGCCATAACTATCATATGCATCATAATCTATTGAGAAAGTCTTGTTGTTGAGGACACGAGTAATGTTGTAGGGATGCCCTTTAGAATCATAGACGTTGGAAGTAAATATGGGATATCGCTTGGCATTGTATGCGTTTGTGTAGTAGGCAATTGGAATTATGACATATGCTACAAGTATAAACCCTGCCATTTTGTTGATGATGGCAAATGCAGGATTTGCCAATGGGCTCCCGAGGAAGCCTGACACGGTAGTCCAGTCAAGTCCGAAGGAGCCGATTCCAAACCCGTTGTAGCCAGAGCCAATTTGCTGCGCCGTGACAGAATTCTTCCATATCCAGCAGACAAAGGAGAGAGCACTTATTGAAGGGAAGAAGTAGCCGGGGACAATGTAGTAGGCGAAGCTCGAGAAGAGGACTATCATGAAGAACTGCAGTCTTGAGAGGCGGCCTTTTGGCCTCTTCTCCTCCTCATTCAGTGCCCTGCATGTATTGGCAATCATACGAGAAACACCAAATTAATCAAATGCAATCTCATGCACCTACCTGAAGAGTGAGACCGCTACAAGGTTTCCCGGCCACCACATGTAAGGAGAGTCCACAAGGTACTTCCTAAACATTCCAGCAAATCCATATCCAAGTAACTGAAATTTCAAACACAAACAATCAATGTTATTATCTTAGTGTCTGAGATTTTCAATATGAAAATTATTGACAGTCACTCATGACTCACTTGTGTTGAATGGGATAGCAATAAAGCAGCAACTGGATTGATACGTCGATGATAAAAGGCCTTCATAAGGGTGACAATGTCGAGTGCAAAAGGTCCGCTGGCACCAGCGTTCGCAAAGAGTGTAATAAGAACATGTTCTTTCAAGCTGAACGGTCCAGGGTTGAGTGAGAAGGACCAGTTTGTGAGCGGAATTCTTACAAACTTGGTTGGCAATGTGGCTGCCATCAGTTTCCCAATTGGTAAGCTCACTATCTGAACACAGACCGATGATAAACTGATCGGATTCTGGCGATAACCGAAGAATATGTTCACAAAGGAGAGCAACACACATGCTGTTAGACCTATGGTCCATGTTCTGAATGTCAGGCAAGGCATTGTTGGATCATCAGTGATTGGAACGGTGAGTCGAACTTCTTCAATTGGACTGTCATTAACCTCCTCTGCACATTGTTTGAACAACCAGACTAAATTCAATCTGTGAGTTTCACAAGTTTTTTTTTTATTTTATTATCTAAGAATAGGTGAAAATGTTTTCCACTTAAAAGGATGCCAAAGAACAATCAAGTATAGTAATGCATAATTACAATGACTTGGATAATCTCTTATGGCTAAATCTTATAAGAGATTTATTGTGTATGTATTTTGTATGTTGAGGGGCTTGAACTCGAGTCTCCAAACTCCAAACTCCAAACACCAAACACGTGAGAACATGTGGACTAAGCATTTGTTCTCTTCCACTTTTGTATTTTGGGATGAAGACTAAATGATTTTTATTTATTTTTTATTGCTTGCAAATATGTCCTCACAGATATTCTAATCAAATCCTTTGTTGCCTCATATATATATATATATATATATATATATATATATATATATATATATATATATATATTATACTGTTATCATGCGTTGTAGTTTAATGACTTGACTGTGATCTGCAAATGACTAAACTACCCTTATCTCATGTATGCACATGTGTAGAGATGTCAACGGAGTGGGGATTCACCGGGGATACATTCCCCAGCCCCGACCCCGAAATTACACTCCCATATCCGAACCCGGACCCGAACCCGAATATGGGGAATTTTTTTTCCCGCCCCCGTCCCTGTGGGAATTTTTCGGGTTTAGGGATTCCCTGACCCCGATTAATAAATTAAAATATTATTATTATTTAAAATAAAATTTATAAAATATTTTTTAAAAATACCATAAAAATTTTTAATAATTGAGAAACTCATTTACAAATACGACTTAACACAAAATACCAACATACACAATCACCAATAAATTATTTACAAAATTTAAAAAATTTTAAAAAATGTAAAATAGTTAATATAAATTTAGAATTTTATTTAATTTTTATATTAATGTTTATTTAATTATTAATAATTTTCTAATTAAATAAATAAATGGGGTTTTCTAATTTTTATTTATATATATATAATATTTAAATTAAATATTTAATATTTTTGGGCTGAGGCTAGGCGGGGAGGATATTCCCCGGCCCTGACCCCGAAGGAAAATTTTTTTTTTGGCCCCGGCCCCGTCCCCGACCCCCGAAAAAATTCTCCGACCCCAAACCCGACAGGATGGGGAATCGGGTTTTCCATCGGAGCAGGGCCAATTGACATCCCTACGGTTCTATCATAATGAATGAAGGCAGATCTGTTTTTTATTTATGTATGTCCTAAATTTTATGGAAATTTCTAATTTCTATGAGGAAATTCTCTCCACCCAGCTCCTTCCTCGTCATAAAAGAGATGATTAATTTTTATATTATTAATTCTAAATATCTCTTTTTTTTCATTACTTGCATATCTTTATTTTAGTAATTTTTTTCAGATAAAATTAGCAAATTATTAACCTCAACCTCTTATTTAGCAAAAAAAAATAATTTGTGACCTTTAAAAGACTCACATAAATTATTAATGTTATAATATTATTATAAATATTTTTTTTAAATTATGATTTAATCCCTCAACAGCTAATGCTAAATAATTTGTTTTACCAACCTTGATAAGATCATTATTTTATATTATTATGTCCTGATTTTCTTAAAACTAATGATTGGATCATATTTTTAATGAAAGATGTGAAAAAGAAAGTTTTGTAGCTTATTGATTTCTCATGCACATGTTACATCTGTAATGAATAGATGCAAAAATAATGGCCGTTAGTTGTGATGATCAGCTGGGTGGATGTGACAACTACTACCTTTTAATTATGCTTTCTTATACAAGGCCTTGCCAACCACAATTCACAACACTATATATATATATATATATATATATTACTTTTAAGTACTATTTTTAAGCCATTAACTAAAAGAGAAATATTTTTCTGTTGGTGTTTTATTGGAATTCAATAACCTGTAAAAAGAGTTTTTTTTTAAAAAAAAAAAAGATAAATCACTTCTATAAAAAACCAAAGAGTTCTTTTTCCTCTCTATTCTGAAAATATTTATTTGGGTTCATATTAATAAAAAAAATACATTTTACATAGTCCTTGTGGCTAAGTTTATATCCAAAGTTTCTCCTTGTACTATTTTCAAACCTTACAAAATTACTCCATATGAAAAGGCAAGAATCAATCTTATGCCTATTTCCAAAGCTCAACTTCGTTTTTCACAATCTAATAATAATAATAATAATAATATATATACGAATTAAAAAAAATCAATTAATAATTTTTTTTATTATTTTTTTAAATTTATTTAAAAATTAATTTATAGTTTAGATTATAAAAATCTGTTGTTAAATAATAAATTTTTACAAAAATTCTGCTAAAAATATAATTTTATATATTATATAAATTAATTTGTAAAAATCAAAAACTAAAACATAGATTTAAATATATATATATATACCAGATAAAGTAATTTATAAAATATCAATAAATTAAAGAATAAATTTTTGTAAAGATATTTTTAAAAAATTATTATGATTTAGATAATAAGGATTAATTTGTACAAATTTTGATTTTAGATTAATTTGTATAAAATTTGATTTTTTTTAATATAAAAATAAAAAACTCTAGAGAGAGAAAAATAATTATGGTTTAGATGATAAGGATTAATTTGTATAAAATTTGATTTTTTTTTAAATAAAAATAAAAAACTCGAGAATAATTATGGTTTGATTTTTCATAAATTCCTTAAGAAAAATGACAAACAGGCAAATAATACTCCACAATACATATCATTATTCTTTCAACATTCACAAAACTTCCGGTCATTTTTTTAAATTAATTTTGTCTGTATTAATTGATACATGATTGAGAATCTATAATATTAACTATGCTAATTTCTAGGACCTAAAATGGCTTGATAGAAACAAAATTATGGTTTAACTATTTTTTTTTTAAAAAAATAAATATTATCATCTTTATTTATCTTATCCTTATAACACCTTCCAAACATATTTGTAAAGTGTGTGTGTATATATATATATATATTGAAAAAAAAATTGCAAAGCATATCTTATGTATATATACATATATTGATGCAGAAAAAAAAACAATATATAGACATGCAAAATTATTAAACATAGTCTAGTATTTTGATATTCTCCCTAAGCACAAATATTATATGAACCAGATCTAGCTAGCAAGAGAAAGCTTAGCTCTCTCCTCTCTCTATACAACAGTAAGACTACTTCATATATATATATAAGTACTAAAATTGAAGTAATTAAATAAAAGGTGGTAAGAATATATTATACCTATCATCTTGTCTGGAGTTTGTGGTTTTGTGAACTCATGAAGCACCTCCATTGATGATTAATGGTGATGAGCTTTGCTCACTATTATTCTTCTGCACCCTTGAGCTTCATGAGCTTCTCTCCACCCAAGCTTTTATAATGTTACTGATCTATCCTATGCCAATTTGGACTCTCCTCCCACCACCAATCAATAATTAATTTGTTAACAAAACAAACAAAAACAGGTGAAAATGACCTTTCATTTTTTCTTTTATCTTTCTCTTTTTATGTTTCCTTTTGTATGTTTAAAATAGCAATCTATTTAATTGATTATATTGATTAATTTGCTAGCTTTCTTCATTGAGAATCTTAGCGGAGCTTTGGATTCTAGATTCCATTCTTAGGTATTTTAGAAAAATTTTTAAAATGATAAGTTTTTCTTTAAATTGGATTTTAAACAATAGAAATTAATATAATTAAAGGAATTAGTAACTTTGCTAGTGTTGTGAGAGCTCTTCCCTCACCGAGGAAGCAATTCAAGATCCCTAACACTTACATTCACAGAGCATTTATGAATGAATAATTTTGCTACAGATATTTATTAAAAAAATTTATTTTATAATATAGACAAATCACACCACATATGCACTCTTAAATACTTAACTACACTTTAGTAAAAATTCGAACCTTCTATTTTCTGCATAGGAGGTAATTAATTATATTACCGCTCGTTTATTAATTATAGCAATGATTACTAACGACACAGTCTTACCATTATTATATATATAATTATGCAAAAAAACAAGTAATAAACATCAATCAATTAGCATGACTTCTCTCCACATTTTGTTTAAATAAAAAAATTATTGAGCATGGATAATAATCACTTGATAAAATTTTGAAAAGTCAATCTAGAGATATATATATAAATAATGGAGATGCAAACTACTGTTTCTCCCATGCCGAAGCATTCAATGTGGTTTTTGGCAATACTAAGAAAGTTGTAGAAAAAGATGAAGAGGAATGTCTCCATGCATGCAGACAGCATTTACATCTCTCTTTGAAATGGTCCACATTTTTCTGCCATCTTTTAATGTTATGCTTTTGTTTTCTTCTTCACTTCCAGTACTCTCTTGTTTACTGCTCAAGAGGAAGATGTAAAACAAATTCACAGCCTGATGATCAGTTAATATTAAACATTAATTAATTCAATATGGGCATATAATTATGAGCATACAAAAGTGGATGTCTTTAATTTCAATAAGATTAATAAGCAGAATTAACCACCCCTTCATCTAGGTATCAAAGTTTAAGGTTTCCAATCCTACAAGTGATTTATCCATACTTTAAAAATAATAATAATAATAACAATGTTCAGTGGTGTTGCTGTTAGTGTTTGCTTCTTTTGCTTATATGTCTTCAGTGGTAATTTTATATTTTCAAAACGTTTCCATTAATCCATATATCTATTTAAACATATATAACAAAATATATTTTGTCTTTTTTTACAATAACGGTGAGCATCACCATTTATTATTAGATATCAACCGTATATTGTGAAAAATTCAAATTTTTGATATGATCTCTCACATCATCTCTCACATCATAATTAAGTGTCTCACGGTTAGATTATTGTTATGGTAACAATACAAATATTTTTTATATAAATATTTACAAATGCGTAACTTTATTGATAATATTTATAAAAATATTTTGAAAAATAATATACATATTAAAAAAAGAAAAAAAAACTATGTAGAATTTGAACACTCAACTTTTTAATTGGAGACAAAAAAAATACCAACTATCGTTCACAATAGTGTAACTATACATAGTTATTTAAAAAAATACTAAATTATATTGTTTTATATATATAATTATGCTATTAGATTTAATACTAATTTAAGTCTAAATCAGGTCAATTTCTAGCAAATATAATTAGTTGCAAAAAGACAAACCATGAAATGCACAATATTTCAATCACATGAACAATACTCGGATTTAGATCCAACAATCAGGTTCAGTGCATATGTTTACAATAATACATGGCAAAGAATATTGAATTATGAAAATTCATGATATCTCATATCTACAGACTGACTAAAATGTCCTTTATAATAATAATAATAATAATAATAATAATAATAATAATAATAATAATAATAAATGTCCTTTATTATAATAATCCACCTTTTAAAAAAAAAGTCCTTTATAATAATAATAATAATAATAATAATAATAATAATAATAATAATAATAATAATGAAATAAATTAAGATTTTACCAGCAAAACCGAAGGGCTGGGCTGTATTTTTGTATTAAAATATATAAAAGCCTTAAGCTCAATTTGTGCTTCTAAAGACCAAAATATATAACAAGTAACGAAGAAATACAAGCAAATTATTATTATTATTATTATTATTATTATTATTATTATTATTATTAATTTGAATACTACTCTTCCCATCAAGGACTGACACTAAAACTTAGTGTATATTGATAAACAGTACTCTATAGTATTGATTCTGATGAACATTGAACAAACAGTACTTCTATAGTTTGTGCGTGGCTTTTAAACCTGCACGTGCCCATTTATTGTTAAGGTGCCTTAGCACTATATCATGCTAATGTTAGTAAATTTAAAATTATCAAAAATATATATTTAAATATATAAAAATCTAATTTGTAATAAATTAAATTGAATAGCTTGGCAATAGCCAACGTCACATGGTTCAAGTTGTTAGCATACACAAATATAGGTCATTCGTGTGGTGGGTGGAGTGGTGATGTGATGGTTTAAATTTTTATTGGAGGAATTAACTCATGGTTATGCAAGTATACCCATTGACAGGTACGTTCAAACAAATAACTCATGGTTATGGAGACACTAATAAATGCTTATCACAATATAATAAATTAAAATAAATAAATAAATAGTTTGGCAATAAGAAGTTGGAGTTTAAATAATGATAAATGGTCTGAAATGTATAAGATACCCCCATAAATAATAAATGAGTTGAATAATTACTATAAAGACATGGACTAAGGAAAAGTTGGAGTTTTAATAATAAATTAATAATAAATGGTCTGAAATGTATTAGATACTCCCATAAATAATAAATGAGAAGAATAATCAATAAAAAAGACATGCATTAAAAGGTGTCTAAGCAATAGGCAAGTATGGAGGTATATTAGTTACAATGGCTTAACAATTTTTTAGACATTTATCATGTGGGGTGAGCTAATATGCAAGATAATGAGGACCTACCATATGCGTCCAAAATGACAAATTAAAAATCATAACCACACGATAGTAAATTTCCTATGCCATGTAAGATTGGAAAGATAGAGAATACTACTCTTCCCATTAAGGACTGGCATCGGAACTCAGTATATAGTGATAAACATTACTCTAAAGTATTGATTATGGTGACCATTGAACAAATAGTACTTTTATAGTTTGTGCGTGAGTTTTAAACCTACACTTGCTCTTCATGAGTTCATTTCACTCATACTCATAGATGTTTGTAATTTATATCGTTATGGCCACAAAACTTTTTTTTTGTAACACAAAAGCCACTTAACTTTTCTCCAATTGCACATGTGGCCATAATGGCATGTTTTAGGCAATTTTCGACAAGTTTACTAATGTGGCGCTGACATGGTCAGACATTTCTCCGAAAACCGTCTTAAAACATGTCATTATGGGTCACACGTGCAACCGGAGAAAAGTTAAGTAGCTTTTGTGTTATAAAAAAAAATTTGTAGCCACAACGATATAAATTACAAATATCTTTAGCCATGAGTAAAATGAACCCACCCATACATTGTCAAGGTGCCTTAGCACTAAACCATGCAAATGTTGGCAAATTTAAAATCATCAAAAATATATATTTAAATATATAAAAATCTAATTTAAAATAAATTAAATCGAATAGCTTGACAATAGTCAAAGTCATTTGGTTCAAGTTGCTAGCATACACTAATATAGGTCATTTGTGTGTCGTGTGGAGTAGTGATGGTTTGAATTTTCATTGGAGGAATTAACTCATGGTTGCGCGCGTGCATGCCCATTGACAGGCACATTCAAACAAATAACTCATACACAATAGAGACACTAATAAGTGCTTGTCACAACATAATAAATTTAAAAAATAAATAAATAGCTTGGCAATAGGAAGTTGGAGTTTTAATAATGATAAATGGTTTGAAATGTATAAGATACCCATAAATAATAAATGAGATGAATAATTAGTAAAAAGATATGCACTAACATAAGGAAAATTTGGAGTTTTAATAATAAATTAATAATAAATGGTCTGAAATGTATAAGATATTCCCATAAATAATAAATGAGAAGAATAATCAGTAGAAAGACGTGCATTAAAAGGTGTTTGAGCGATAGACAAGTATGGAGGTACATTACTTACAGTAGATTCACAACTTCTCAAAGATTTACTATGTGGGGTGGGCTAATATCCAAGGCAATAAGGACCTACCATATGCATCCAAGATGATGTATCAGAAATCATAATTACACAATAGTAAATTTCATTTGCCATGCAACACTAGAGAGATAGAGAATAATACTTCTCCCATCAAGGACCAACACTAGAACTCAGTGTATAGTGATAAACAGTACTCGACAGTATTGATTATGATGACCATTTAACAAATAGTACTTCTATAGTCTGCGCGTGGCTTTTAAACCTACACTTGCCCTTCGTGAGTTCATTTTACTAGAAATGTATAAATGAGAAGAATAATCAATAAAAAAAGACATGCATTAAAAGGTGTCCAAGCGATAGGCAAGTATGGAGGGTATATTAGTTACAATGGCTTAACAACTTTTTAAAGATTTATCATGTGGGGTGAGCTAACATGCAAGACAATGAGAATCTATCATATACGTCCAAGATGATATATTAAAAATCATAACCACACGATAGTAAATTCCCTTGCCTTGCAAGACAGGAGAGATGGAGAATACTGCTCTTCCCATCAAGGACTGACACTAGAACTCAGTGTATATTGATAAACAGTACTCTATAGTATTGATTCTGATGAACATTGAACAAACAATACTTATATAGTTTGTGCGTGGGTTTTAAACCTGCACCTACCCATTCATTGTTAAGGTGTCTTAGTACTATACCATGCTAATATTAGTAAATTTAAAATTATCAAAAATATATATTTAAATATATAAAAATCTAATTTGTAATAAATTAAATTGAATAGCTTGGCAATAGCCAACCTCACTTTGTTCAAGTTGTTAGCATACACAAATATAGGTCATTTGTGTGGTGGGTGGAGTGGTGATGGTTTAAATTTTTATTGGAGGAATTAACTCATGGTTATGCACTTATGCCCATTGACAGGCACGTTCGAACAAATAACTCACGCGCAATGGAGACACTAATAAATGATTATCACAATATAATAAATTAAAATAAATAAATAAATAGCTTGGCAATAAGAAGTTGGAGTTTTAATAATGATAAATGGTCTGAAATATATAAGATACCCGCATAAATAATAAATGAGTTGAATAATTACTAAAAAGACATATACTAAGGAAAAGTTGAAGTTTTAATAATAAATTAATAATAAATGTTCTGAAATGTATTAGATTCTCCCATAATAATAAATGAGAAGAATAATCAATAAAAAAAAGACATGCATTAAAAGGTGTCCAAGCCATAGGCAAGTATGGAGGTATATTAGTTACAATGGCTTAACAACTTTTTAGAGAATTATCATATGGGGTAAGCTAACATGCAAGATAATGAAGACATATCATATGCGTTCAAAATGATATATTAAAAATCATAACCACACGATAGTAAATTTCCCATGCCATGTAAGACTGGAGAGATGGAGAATACTACTCTTCCCATCAAGAATTGGCACCGGAACTCATTATATAGTGATAAATAGTACTCTAAAGTATTGATTATGATGACCATTGAACAAATAGTACTTTTATAGTTTGTGCGTGAGTTTTAAACCTACACTTGCTCTTCATGAGTTCATTTCACTCATACTCATAGATATTTGTAATTTATATCGTTGTGGCCACAAAACTTTTTTTTGGAACACAAAAGCACTTAATTTTTCTCCAATTACACATGTGGCCATAATGACCTGCTTTAAGGCAATTTTCGACAAGTTTACTAATGTGGCGCTGACATGGCACTAACATTTCACCGGAAACCGTCTTAAAACATGTCATTATGATCACACATGCAACCGGAGAAAAGTTAAGTAGCTTTTGTGTTATAAAAAAAAAAATTTGTGGCCACAGCGATAAAAATTATAAATATCTTTAGCCATGAGTAAAATGAACCCGCCCATATTGTCAAGGTGCATTAGCACTAAACCATGCAAATGTTGGAAAATTTAAAATCATCAAAAATATATATTTAAATATATAAAAATCTTATTTGAAATAAATTAAATCGAATAGCTTGGCAATAGTCAAAGTCACTTGGTTCAAGTTGTTAGTATACACTAATATAGGTCATTTGTGTATCGTGTGGAGTAGTGATGGTTTGAATCTTCATTGGAGGACACACAATAGAGATATTAATAAATGCTTGTCATAACATAATAAATTAAAAAATAAATAAATAGCTTGGTAATAGGAAGTTGGAGTTTTAATAATGATAAATAGTTTGAAATGTATAAGATACCCATAAATAATAAATGAGATGAATAATTAGTAGAAAGACATGCACTAACATAAGGAAAATTTGGAATTTTAATAATAAATTAATAATAAATGGTCTGAAATGTATAAGATACTCCCATAAATAATAAAAGAGAAGAATAATCAGTAGAAAGACGTGCATTAAAAAGTGTCCGAGTGATAGGCAAGTATGGAGGTACATTACTTACAGTAGATTCACAGCTTCTCAAAGATTTACCATGTGGGGTGGGCTAATATCCAAGGCAACGAGAACCTACCATATGCATCCAAGATGATGTATCAGAAATCATAACTACACAATAGTAAATTTCATTTGCCATGCAACACTAGAGAGATAGAGAATACCTCTCCAATCAAGGATCAGCACTAGAACTCAGTGTATAGTGATAAACAGTACTCGACAGTATTGATTATGATAACCATTTAACAAATAGTATTTCTATAGTCTGCGTGGCTTTTAAACCTACAATTGCCCTTCATAAGTTCATTTTACTCATACTCATAGATGTTTGTAATTTATATCGTTGTGGCCACAAAACTTTTTTTTTTAACACAAAAGCCACTTAACTTTTCTCCAATTACACATGTACCCATAATGGCCTGTTTTAAGGTAATTTTTGGCAAGTTTACTGATGTGGAGCTGACATGGTACTAGCATTTCTCCGGAAACCGTCTTATAACATGTCATTATGGCCACACGTGCAACCAGAGAAAAGTGGCTTTTGTGTTATAAAAAAAAATTTTGTGATCACAGCGATATAAATTACAAACATCTTTAGCCATGAGTGAAATGAACCCACCCATACATTGTTAAGGTGCCTTAGCACTAAACCATACAAATGTTGGCAAATTTAAAATCATCAAAAATATATATTTAAATATATAAAAATCTAATTTGAAATAAATTAAATTGAATAGCTTGATAATAGCCAAAGTCATTTGGTTCAAGTTGTTAGCATACACTAATATAAGTCATTTGTGTGTCGTGCGTGCGGAGTGGTGATAGTTCAAATTTTCATTGGAGGAATTAACTCATGGTTGTGCATGCATACCCATTGACAAGCACCTTCAAACAAATAACTCACACACAATAGAGACACTAATAAATGTTTGTCACAATATAATAAATTAAAAATAAATAAATAGCTTGGCAATAAGAAGTTGGAGTTCTAATAATGATAAATGGTCTGAAATGTATAAGACACCCCATAAATAATAAATGAGATGAATGATTAGTAGAAAGACATGCATTAACATAAGGAAAATTTGGAGTTTTAATGATAAATTAATAATAAATGGTCTGAAATGTATAAGATACTCCCGTAAATAATAAATGAGAAGAATAATCAATAGAAAGATATGCATTAAAAGGTATCCGAGCGATAGGCAAGTATGGAGATACATTAGTTACATAGATTCACAACTTCTCAGAGATTTACCATGTAGGTGGGCTAACATCCGAGGCAACGAGGACCTACTATATGCGTCCAAGATGATGTATCAGAAATCATAACTACACGACAGTAAATTTCATTTGCCATGCAACACTAGAGAGATAGCGAATACTACTTCTCCCATTAAGGGCCAACACTGGAACTCGGTGTATAGTGATAAACAGTACTCGACAATATTGATTATGATGACCATTGAACAAACAGTACTTCTATAGTCTGCGCGTGGCTTTTAAACCTGCACACGCTCATTCACTGTTAATGTGCCTTAGCGTTAAACCATGGTAATGTTGGCAAATTTAAAATTATCAAATATACATATATATATTTAAATATATAAAAATTTAATTTGAAATAAATTAAATTGAATAGCTCGGCAATAGCCAAAATCACTTGGTTCAAGTTGTTATCCACACTAATATAGGTCTCTTGTGTAGTTTGTAGAGTGGTGAGGGTTCAAATTTTTCTTGAAGGAATTAACTCATGATTACGTGTCTATGCCCCTTGGCATACGCGCAATAGAAACACTAATAAATGCTTGTCACATTATAATACATTAAAAAAAATGGCAATAAGATTGGAGTTTTAATAACCATAAATGGTTTGAAATATATAAGATACCCCCTAAATAATTAATGAGATGAATAATTAGTAGAAAGACGTGCATTAACATCATGAAAAGTTAAAGTTTTGATAATAAATTAATATTACTTCCTTTTTATTTTACTTGTCAAAATTTTCTAATTCATACCGATTAAGAAGAATGAGATGAAGTTAGTTGATAACATAAAATTTATAAAAATTATAATCACTTTCCAAAATTGTTCTTATTTAAAATATGATTTGAAAAATATTTAGTTGAATATAATTTACTGAAAGTTGTAAAAGTACATTAAATATAAAGAGAATTTAAAAAAATAACATTTAATGTTGCACAAAAATTTTAAATGGACAAGTAAAAAAAACAAAGAAAAACTCTAAAATATGACAAGTAAAAAAGAACTGAGGATGTAACAAATAGTCTAAAATATATAAGATGCTCCCATAAATAATAAATGAGAAGAATAGTCAATAGAAAAATATGCATTAACATCAGGAATCTGTGGGCGGAGGGCAAAATCACAAGGAGCTAGTTGTTATGTATGTGAATGTTTTGCTCCGTTTTCATGCATTTCATATCACCAAACTCATGACATTGAACCAAAGATCAAGTGATTTATTAATAGTCGGATATTCGTTAAAATCATTCACAAATAGTGAGAGTTTGTATCATGAGTAATGACATATTTTTTAGAGTAATGATTGTAAGTGAGTAGTTTCAGTGCCTATTTGTGCACCCCATTCTCATTTCCTCCGTCTTTTTTTTTAACAGCGTAGCAGTTCAAAAAAAAAATTCATGATCCTAAAACCATATTAAATCAAACCCATGTTCACACTGATTTTTTTTTTTTTTTTTTTTTTTGGCATTCTAATTTTAACATCTTGTTTGGCCCCTTTCATCAAACACTTTGTCGGCAACCACTGAAGTCCTAATGAGAAGTTGTTAGTTGTCAGTTGTTTTCTCATCTTTAAAAGAGTTTCAATTCTAAAAGTACGAAATTTTTCCAAGTTTTTGTTTGATTTCGTGGTTTAAATGCAAGGAAAAGGAGATGTATAGGTCCCCCAATAAATTTCAAGATGATTCACAAATCTTGAAGTTTCTTTAGTATTTTTTATGCCCTTTATTAAAAAAAAAAAATGCATTTGAGTTATAATTATTTACATTGCCATTTTTTTAAGAAAGAATGGTTTGTATGTTATTTTGAAAAGTATAAAGATTACTTGGATAGTTGAAAATTTGCAAACAACTTTGTATTAAATTGATTAAAAATGTTAATGAGTGGAGTTTTTTTTTTTTTTTTTTTGTACAATTTATTTGTTTGCTGTTATCTTTTTGATGTAAGAGAAAATTTTGCAATAATTGAACCATTTGATTTCTTAAAAACAAAATTTTAAATTATATATATATATATATAGTTTATAGAAGTTTCTTTTCTTTTCCCTGAAAGAAAAAAAAATGATCAACACAAATTAACAACCTAAGTATGATACAACAGCGAAAGCAAGCACCTAAAATGACTTTTCTTCTTGTTTATTAAGAGCAAGCAACAATAAGTACAACCATAAGAGAAGCACAAAACCAATCAACCATAAGAAACAATAATTTTAAATAGATAGCTAGCCTCTTGAGGCAAAGGATAAAAATCATAAAAACCCTTGACTCAATGAATACAACTCAACTACAGTGAAAATCAATGTTATAAAATTCTCCGCATAGCACCAAATAATTGCAGAAAATAGCTTTAACAAACAAACAATGATTAAACATAACATTCACAACTAACGATCAAATGGTATATTAGTATTTAAGTCTTTGTTAAAATTTTTTTACAAGTAGTAAAAATTCGAATTATGGATAAGTGTATATTTTTATGAGTGTGAGTAGTGTTTATATACAAGTAGTTTCAATACTCATATGTATGTAGACTCTACCTCTATTTACTTTGCTGAAATTTATGTATACCTTTTTTTTCTCATTTTCAGTAAAAAAAATAATATTCACCCGTAAGCAAAAGCCACGAATGTTTATCAAAATTTTGACCCAATCCGACAGTGAAATCACCACAAAGTTCAATTTTCTCTTAAGTGTATAGTGAGATCGCCAATCAATAAAACTCCATAAATTTTGTCCTTGTTCTTTCTTTGTTTAGCTGTTGATGCTCTATTTTCCAAGGTGATATTTTAGAACATTATTAAAAATCATTATTGTGATAGACTCTAAACATGGGCCTTTGTTCACCACAAAATTTGGGCTCTTTCTCCAAACATGATATATAACTAAAATTAAAATTCCCAATATATATATATACATATATGAAAATGTATTTGTCACAATTGTATCTCTGTAAACAATTCATGGATTATGAGAAATAAACAATTATAGTTTTTATAAAAAAAAATGATTGCTGCCCATATAACTAATGGCAACAGTATTAAAAATTATTTCTAATTTTTCAACCAAATTGTTTTTTTTTAATAATAGAGTTCAAAATTTGGGCATAGTTAATGCACTAATAAGCTTTATAAATTAAAGGTTTTAAGGATTGTTCTCTCTACTCAAATGTTTGGAGTAGTATAATAGAATAGCTTTTCTTTTAATATTATCAAATAAAATAAAATAATAGATATACCAAATAGTATTATAAAATATTGTGATAATAATATTTTTCTGATAATTTGACCTTTGTGAAGAAAAAAAAAGCACATAAAAAAATTATTCATTAGATGAATACAAATACATAAATACATTGGACCATATTATTTTTTTAATACACAAAATATTTACATAATTGACTTATTACCAACCTTATTATGATGCAAAGTTAGAGACATAATTGACTCATTACCAACCTTATTATGATGCAAAGTTAGAGACATATTAGACTCAAATAAATAAATAAACAAATCATGGATAGGCCCAAAATGGGCTAAAAAATAATGGTCATCTTGGAATGGGCCAAATCTAAAATCAAGGATGGCACTCTAATTAATGAAAAATAAAAAATAAAAAAAATTGACAATAATAATACTGATAATAAAATAATTCTGTTTTTTATTTTTTCTTACCAAGCATCAACCAAAAATGGGAAAGAATATTTATATTATCCTCATAAAGTTATTGACTTTACACATAACATAACCCTCATTAAGACAAAAAGGTAAGATTCTTTTTTATGTTAATGTGTGCACAAAAGGCTCAAACCACACAACTCATTGATTTGAAATTTGTTTGACCATAGTGTGTGTATATATATATATATATATTTCCTACTTTCAAGATAAAAATTTAAAGATTATATAGGGATATATGTGTAAAAACAAAAAGAAAGAAAAATAATAAAATAGAACTAGAGATAACAAAAGCTAGTCTCAAACACCATCCATTAAAATAATAATAATAATAAATAAAAAATAAAAAATAAAAAAAGAAAAAGAAGAAAAGGACAGTGTCACATGTCTTTGGCCTGTCTAACCCTAACCCTAACCCTAACCCTAACCCTAATTCTTGTGACCTCCACCCACATCTCCACATTGCCACCAAATTCTCTCTCCCAATCCAATCACTCAAATTGAAAAAGGAAAAAAAAAAAAAAAAGAGGAAGTCATTGATCCAAATTCATGAGCTTGAAGAAGAAGAAGACCCCACCATTGCATGACACCATGTATGGTCTCTAGTGAGCAAGAAGCCAAAAGGAAAAGGCTTTAGAAAACACCAAGCATTTGCCTTTGGACCTTTGGCTTTGGCTTTCTCTATCTCTCTTTCTCTCTTTCTCTCTCTTTGGGAGAGGAATTGGGTGGAAAGCTTTGAGCTTTTTGGTGTGGGTGGGGGTCTCTCTTTTAGAGAGGAATTGGGGAGAAAAAGGGAGGATGTTTTCGGGGCTGATCCACAGGCAGGAAGCTTCGGAGGAGATCCATGGCCCCAGTCTCGTCCTCACGGCCGACCCCAAGCCCCGCCTCCGCTGGACTGCGGATCTCCATGAGCGTTTTGTTGACGCTGTTGCGCAGCTTGGAGGCCCCGAAAGTTGGTTCCTTTCTCCCTTTTTCTCTTTCTTTCGCTTGATTTGCTACTGACTGTGATCTTGGGGTTTTTTTTGGGTTGGTAGTGTGGGGATGCGGTGGAATTTTATGTATTTGATGGATTGGATGCATGATTCGTGTGCTGTCTTCTTGTTTGGAGAGTTTGGTTTTGGATGGAAAGTTGGTTCCTTACTTTCATTCTTTCTCATTTATGACTGTGATTCAGGTCGGTGTTTTGAGGGTGTGATGGAATTTGATGTATCCTCCGGAGTGGATGCATGATTCGTGTGTAGTGTTGTTGAAATCATTGTCTTTGTATTTGGGGAGTGTGGTTTTTATTAAAAGTTCTTTTATTTCTGTCAATGTTTTTCATTTCTTGCTGCGATTTTGGTCGTTTGGATTGGTTTTTTGGTCGGTTCGGTTTTGCGAGGATGTGATGGAACTTTATGTGTTTGCCCGAGTGAATGCATGATTTGTTGTTGATTTTGTGTTTAAAAGATTGATTCTTGATGAAAAATTTGCAGTTTATTTCTGTCCTTTTGGTACTGTGTATGTCTGCTGGAATTGAATGTATTGGTTTGGGTGGATGCATGATTTCTTTGTGATTACTGTGAAATCACTGCCTTTGTGTTCGTAAAAGATTGGTTTTTTTCTTGAAGAAGTAACAGTGGATCCTTTGCTCCATTCCTTCTCATCTTTTGCTGCGATTTTGAATTTTGTTTGATCAGACCAGTGCTAGGTTTAGTTTTTAGTATGAATATGTGCTGGAATTTGATGTGTTTACAGTACCGGAAGTGTGCTTTGTTTGTGATTTTTTTAAAATTGTTGATTCTTTCATTGTAAAAATGTGTTCTTGTTATGTGTATTTGTTGGTGTTTTGATATAACTGCCCTTCTTGTCTGAAAGAGAAGTGGTTTCTTTCTTCTGGTACTTTTTACAATTTTAATGCAGGTTGAACGTTGATGTTTCTTTGAATTACCTTTTTTTTTAGCTGGTTTGCTTGTTTTTTTTTAGAATAAAAATTCTGCTGATTTTGATTGGTTGAAGTTCTGTATTTCTCAAATGAATCTATCTTTAGTAGGTTGGGTCATCTTGATAGCTGTCTCCAGAGAATCAGAAGCATTTTTCTAATCAATCAGATTGGCATCATGTTAAGTTTCCTCATTGAAGTGTAGAGTTGGCTTTGAGATTCTCTGTTTTAGTTTCTTTTTAATAGTTTTAGTGATCACCGAGGAAGGTTTATGCTCTCATTTTCCATTATTTTAAGTGATCTTGAGCTGTTATTTTGTTGTTTTAGGTTACTTTTTGCCCCAAAATTTTGTAATTGTTTCCATACCATCCAAAACACCTCAATGTATCTTATAATTTAAGTCAATATTGCTAAATGTTTGTAAGGGTAGTTTAGGAATTTAAGGCCAGAAATCTTTCCCCCCATTTTTTTAATAATCACATATAAGAATTTTTTTAATTTTACACTATGTTGGTCAATATGAGGCTATGAGCTGTATAGAAGTAAATGCTTTTGGGTTTAGCACTTTTCTGAAGGACTCTCATATTCTTAATTGCTTAATTTGATATACAGTTATTGCCATCCTCAGTATTCTCTAAAACTTAAGTGGAACTAGTTGCAGCATTTTGGTTGCTCGTTCTTCGTTAGAAATCTTCTTTCTCTTTTAAAGAATTTCTTGCTCTTGTAGTCTTGTACTTGTGATTCTTCTTGTTTTCCTTCTACAATCTCCATGTGTGTGTGTGTGTGTGTGTATAATGATTTTAGGTTGTTCATCTTCACCAATAGATTACAGTTCATTACTGTTGATGGTCATTTATTTTAAAGTATGAAAAGTTATTCCTGGCTATATGCCACTAATATTTACTACTATCTCAATTATCTAATGGTTTTGTGCATTATGAGTTTTCTTTGGAAGATTGTATAAAATAAAATTATATATTTTTTTAAAATTGTATTTCAGAGGCGACCCCTAAGACTATAATGCGGACAATGGGCGTGAAGGGTCTTACCCTTTTCCACCTCAAGAGCCATCTGCAGGTATGCATGCAAGATCTTAATTATCCTCTGTTCATACCCTACTGATGACAGTTCTTTTTCTCTTACTGATTATTACTTTTTATTACCCAATGTAATGGGGAAGTTTGTTATGTGATTTTGCTTAAACTGTCGTATCTGTTATGTCAGAAATACAGGTTAGGTAAACAATCTGGAAAAGAAATGACAGAGCAACCAAAGGATGGTATGATCAGTTTTCTTTGTTTTACTTTTTGCTTTCCGATGTTATTAGTTTTATACTTTTTGCCTGCTTATATTCTTCATTTATATTTTTCTTCATTGTTGTGAATTGCATTAAGCTTTTCTTTATTATTGTTGATGAAAAGCACAAAAGAGTTATAGAATATTTGTGTTTCCAATTTGAAACATTTGAAGTGCTGTATTTTCTATTCTATGAAAAACACTTTAATGGTCAAATGCTGGAACTCAGCTTCTTACCTTTTAGAGGCACCAAGCAGTAGCATCTCATCTCCAAGAGTGCCGACTCCTGATGTGAATGAGTAAGATCCTTGTTTTCTTGTAAAACTTTTAATGCCACTTTTGCACAAACCACAACTTTTTATTCGAATAATTCTCTTCTAATTCAAAAACAACATATTACTCAAAAATTGAAATGGCTCTTTTAGGGGCCATGAAGTCAAGGAGGCACTGAGAGCACAGATGGAAGTTCAACGCAGACTGCATGAACAAGTTGAGGTAAGTCTCTTCCTTTTGATTGCTTGTATTCATACATCAGCATTTACAGCTCGAAAAATAACACTAGCTGTGGAAATTAGCTATTGTGACATAAATTTGTTCTAAAATTCCATAATGATACTTTATAGTGCCATATCAGGCTTATCAGCAGAATGTACCTAAATTTATACTATTCTCAGTATCAATGTTTTCTGTTTATGTTGTCACTTTGCTTATACGCACGAAAAGTCGAACTCTAGTTATTTCATTGCAATATATTTGGATTCAATCTTATGACCTTCATTAAGTTTTAATGAAATATATGCTTGACTATATGATCAGGTTCAGAAGCATGTCCAAATTCGGATGGACGCATACCAGAAGTACATAGACACCTTACTAGAAAAGGCTTGCAAAATCGCCACCGAGCAAATCGCAGCATCTGGTTTCAACTCCGCCACATCTGACCTTACTGACATGGTAACCAGAGTGATGATTCCGGCTGACCCTCTGAGCCCGTCTTCGTTCAACCAGTTGTCTATGGGCGGGATAAGCGTGCACAGCCCCGGTCACTCCGCCACCGACGGCCGTTATTTTCATCAGAAGTTCCCTGAACTTCGACGCAATGCATGCTAAATAGTTTCGACACATATGTGTACTACTTTCTTTGAGGTGGATATCGAGTCATCGACAATTCGGAACCTTGTAACTGTTTCTCTGAATCTGACTAAATTTGGAGGGATTTAGAGGGAAGGATTCTGAAAATTGTCTGTTTGTAACTTTCTTTGTGTGAAGTTCTTGACATCTTGTCAGCAAAAAAAAAAAAAAGCTTTGTAATACCTGTTTATCTTTGATTGATTATATATTAGATAATTAGCAAGAACTAGTTTCTGTTTGATTCCTGCTATCTTTTGCCTTTTTGTGATTCTTTTGGTACTGAAAATTTAGTGTTTTTAGAGAGCATTTAGAAGTTATTTTTCCATTGTAATTTTTGGGTTTTATTTCTTTTTTTTTTTTCCTTTTTATTTAATGTGTCTAGGAAATGTTAATATTTAAAATCTAGGCTTTACTAAAATGAAATTATTTTTTTATGCATATAAAAGAAGGAATATTTATGTATAGATCCTCCATTAAAAATAAAATAAAATAAACCACAAGTCAACTATTTTTGAAACTACCCAAAGAACATTTTTTCTGTGTATTTATTATTCTCAATAAATAACATTGTATCTATTTATATATATATATATATAAGAATTAATATTTGGAAACTTTATTTATTGTCATATTTGGCTAAATCTGTTTGAAAAATACAAAATTCAATGGCAGATATTATTATATTGGACCTGTACCGCATTCAATGCACTTGTTGCTGTCAATCAATGATAATTACATCATTTAAAGATATAATTAACTCTACTTTAATATTCTAATGATATATTTTATGATGATGATGATGACGACCATTGATGATGATGAAAACGTCCTTTTTTTACACTTATTTTTAAAAATTTTAGACGGGCCGAGTTCGGGCCGGGCCAAACTCATAATTAATAAAATTCAAGCTTTCGTAGTCAGGCCCGGCACAAAATTTGAGCATTCATTCTTGCCAAAGCCCATCTAAATTTTATGGCTTTTAACTGAGGTTTGTCCAAAACTTGCTCAAATGGGTTTTTTTTTTATCAAATAATAAATAAATTATAAAATAATAATATTATTATTAATTTATGAATACTACTAAATATTATTTTACAAAACAAATTAAAATCAAAATACCAAATTTATATTTTAATAACTAAAATTTAAACTATCTTTAAAACTAATTAATAAATATATTATATAACTCAGACAAGACCAGGCCTTACTTTTAACAATAAAAATTAAGTCAGGTCCGTTTTTAAAAACCGGCTTCATATTTTGTCCAAGACTCGATCATTGGACTTCATATATTTGTCCAAGCCTTTCCAATTTTCGAATGAGTCTTCGAATTTGGGCGGGTAGGCTGCCCTTTGAATAGATCTATGTACATGCGGCCAGGGACAGAATCAGGACTTGATGATAGGCGGGGCTGAAGCCTAAAGACAATATATATATATATATAATCCAACAAAATAATTATTTTAAATGGAGAATAATGTGCTAATATAACAAAAATTTGAACACATATAAAAAAAATATAGAGTATAATTTAAATTTTTGTTATTACCGATGGCAAATATATGAGATTTTCAATAATTCAACTAATAAGAATATATCTCAAGTTTATATGTTTTTTAAAATATGGTAAAATTGATCCCTCTCACTACAAACAATTAAACTATTGTTTATAAAAAACTTTTGTTCTTTCATTCTAGCATATATGGTACATTATAACATATGTGTATATATGTTATAATATATTTGTTGTGCCTCATCATCTATTTAAACTTTTTTTTAAATTACTAAAATTTTTATATAATTTTTTTTATTAAAATTTTGAAATCTAAATTAAAAAATAAAATGTGAAAGAAAAATGCACCCAAAGTGATTTGAACTTGGGTGGATCACACAAAAAGGCAAATGTTTTATGGGTAATTCCACCAACCACTCAAGCACACACACATTTCATACCATCATGTGTTAAAATATTGTATTTTACATTAATTTAAGTATAGAAAAATCGAAAACCATCAAATGTTATATTACTTAAAAAATATTATTTCCGACGTGGAAGGGGGGGTTTCAGCCCCCCTTGGTTCCGCCCCTGCATGCGGCATGCCAAATATGAATTTGATTATATATATTTATATATATATAGCAACATGCGGCTGTCCATCCATCATAATCTTTAGATTAATACTTGCAATAAGTTGCATCATATGAATATTTTATTATGGACAAACTTGCACAACGCTGTAAAGACATATGAATATTTGTATAGATTGAATCTGGGGCCACAAAATTTCTGTGTTTTATGCAATTTGCAGGTGGAAACAGCTGAGCACTTATTCTTCTCTTGCTGCAAAACCCAAGATATCTGGAATCTGGTGAGATCTAACCTAAACAAGTCAGTTAATTTATGTAATTCAATATCTTCAGGTAACTGGTTGTGTCAGGATATTTCTGGTAATGATCTTTTTACTCGCTCTATTATTGCTTCGGTAATTTGGTTTGTCTGGAAAGCAAGATGCAAAAAAATATTTGGCAATGAATCTTTGTGCTACCAGAGAGTTGTAACTCAAGCAATGGGGCATGTTAGGGAGCATTTCTCTTATTCTTCCATTCACAGCTATAGAAATCTTATGATGCTGAATTTCTCTTATGCAGATTGCCCAATCTTGTTGTCTGCTGCAGTGATGAATGAGAGTTCACTTGTGTTGGGTTTCTGGTTATGGATTCTAATGTTAATTTTATTATTGCAGGGTGTTTCAGGTGTCCAGTTATCTCGGTGACTGATGCAGAAATTAAAGCCTTAAGATTTGCTATTCAGTGCTGTCTCAACAGAAGAATCAGCATCAAATCAATATGCACATCAAATGTAGACTTGGCCAAAGCTCTCCACGAAGGTTCATTTGCAGATGCTTGGAGGTTAAACTCTCAGATTGTGGAGATGCTTGAGCAGCTAACCAGTTTGGGCAGCCCAAGACTGGATATTATCCCAAAAAACTGGAATCAAGTTGTTACATCCATAGCCGTTCGTGGCTTATCTCATCATGAGGTTTCCCTGTTCCACAAAGGCAAGGAGCTTCCTTGTTGGCTGATGAAAGGCTTTAGAAGTAATGGGGTTGGTTTTTGATTTCTGGTTTGTTTTAGTTCTAGAGTTTGTATTTTAGTAGTTTTAGGCCTGAGTCTTGGTTTTGTAAGTCTAAACTTTGTGTAAACCTTTATTTATTTTAATAAAATAGCTCCATGAGCTCCTTTCCCTCAAAAAAAAATAAGTTGCATCATAAGTCTCAAAGTTTATTTATGAAGAAGATTTAATAATTTTATTTTGACTTACATTTGTGCTCATTTTTATTGACCACAACTAATGCTCTTCAAACTTACTACAACTTCATGCCAAGTCCTCCATAATTATTGGCATAATAAAACTATCTTTTTTTAATGTTACAAAAATATTTAAATAACATTTTCAAAATTATTATTGTATAAATCTTCTCTAAGTTTTTCTTGATCTAAGAGGTGTTTACTTAAGATGAAATCAAATAAAAACAAGTTGTTTTTATCCGGTACTATATATATATTAAACATTTGCTTTTAAACAACATTGAATTTTATAATAATTTTAATTAAAATAGATAAAGATGCAATTAATTTTTGTTTTATCACATCTTCATATTCCACATACATTATTGCACCTTGAACATCCATAGCGAGACTAATAAAATGAGTTACTTGCTAAAATATATTTTTTCAATAATATAATATAAAGAATCACAAAAAGTATTATTTTAGTTCTGTGTTTTAGACAAAAGTGATAAGCATTGATGTCACATAAGACGGTTAAAGTTCTATTATATACACTTGTCATGCAATTTACAAAAAAAAAAAAAAAAATGACATGCTCCCATAGAGAATTTGTGAATAATAAATGTATTATATTATCAACCCAAAGATTTGACCCTAATTCTACTATTTATCATTTTTATAACATTTCATTAATATTCGTTTTTTAAAATAAAAAAATTATTTGAGAAGAAATGAAATTTTGAAAAATAATATTAGACTGTTTTTGTGAAGATATCAAAAACAATTTTTCCAAAATAATAATAATAATGATAATAGGATAAATTTTGAAGTGAATAACAAAATAAGTAAATAACCCTAAAATTTTTGTTTATAATCAATTAATTCAAAATACAAAAATAATGATTTTTATATTTTATAAATAATAATTTTTAAATGGGATCATTTTCACGTGTTAAAAACTTCTAATTTTATTTTTAATTAAAATAAAAAAAAAGAAAAGAAAATAAAAGAAAAGGCCGAGAACAGCTAATAAAGGATGCTTTTTTTTTTTTTTATTGCATCGCTCTGTATCTTTGTTTGTTTGTTGTCGGCGGGGAGACGATGAGCAGGCCAAGGTTCCTTCTTTTTGGGGATTCAATCACGGAGCAAGGCTTTAGGAACGGCGGATGGGCTGCCGCACTCGCCGAAACCTATTCCCGCAAGGTCTCTTCTCCATTTCCTTCATTTTCAGTGCCTAATTTGCTGTCTTTTGATCCTGATTTTGTGGAAAAGTTTTTCTTTTATTATTTTTTTTAATTTTTTGTGGTTTTCTTTTGTGGTAGATTGAGCTGAGCTCAGTGCTTGATTTTGTTTTGCAGGCTGATGTGCTTGTGAGAGGTTATGGTGGGTATAACACTCGCTGGGCTTTGTTCTTGCTGGATGAGCTCTTTCCTCCGGTTAGATTCTGTTCAAAATGATCTCTTTTGTTTTTAATTTTAATCTTTTTCCCTTTCAAGTTTCATGGAAAAGTTTATATGAAGTACATTCTGATCATGCATCCAAAATAAAATTATGAATCATCACTACTGAGTTATGGTCGATCTTCTCTACATGGGGCTTTGTTCTTGCTCAAAGTGGTTTCTTTATTTTGTTTCCCAGTGTCACGCATTAGTTTACACAATGTGCGTTCTGATCAATTGGAAACTGAGCAATTAGGACTGTAGTTTTGTTCTATGGGTTTGTTTGTGCATTTTAACACCCATATCTGTGATTTTTTACTGTTTTTGTTGCCATTCAATTGATCGGCTTTATACTTACACGAAATGATGTCTTTCTTTTTTATTTTGAGTGTGTTTTTTCAGCAAATTATACCACATGCGTTCTGATCATCTGGAGAAATGAGAAATTACCACTGAATCGTGGTTTTCTTTGCACTTTGTCATTGTTCAAAGTTATTTCTTTGTTTTGCTTTTAGTGTCATGGAGCCATTTACAAAATATCACGGATGTCTGGACTAATGAGGAAATTATCACTGAATTATGGTTTACTTTGTACTAAACTTCAGTATCCATAATTGTGGTTTTCACTGTTGTAGGTGACATTTAGCAGATGAGTGCCGCAGCATAAAAATAAACCTCTTCATGAATAATGTCAAAATCACCACCATTCTTCACATAATCATGTAACGTACTTTTGGAGTACTCACTTACTGATGCACCCAGTATGACTATCAAGCAAGAACAAATGTGTCCTGATTGATGTTTAATCATTAATAACTATTATCTTTTGATATTTATTTCAGATCTTGAATTTTGTTGTTAAATGTTTATAATCATCAAATTACATTTCCCTGTTGATGATTTTTGTTTGGAAATTTTCTTTTTGGGAAGTTCATCAATCTTGTAAACATTTTGAGTTATACTTATATGAAGTATTCCTGTGAGATTTACATTATCAGTATTGAAAATTAATCTGTCTACTCTTATGCTAACATAAATCATATTGAAGTGTACGGATGTGTATCCATGTTTATGGATCTTTGCAAAATCTTTACAGGTATTATTTAATGCACCTTTATTTCATTTGATTTGATTTTTTTTTTCAGAATTCTTCGTTGCCAATTACTGCCGCAACAATTTTCTTTGGTGCTAATGATGCAGCCCTCTCGGGAAGGACAAGTGAGCGGCAATATGTTCCTATTGAAGAGTTCAGGAGTAACCTAAAAAAAATAGTTCACCAGATGAAGGTAAACTGTCCCTCTTCTTGCTAAGAAGATTGGGCAAAATTATGTTTGTTAGCTTGGTATGACCATGATTATGTCTGCATTAATTTCTCTTAATAATAATTTTCTGCAAAATTAAGATTATCAAAATTTACATCTAATGATACTGCTAATATAACCGGCTTTGATGGTGAAAACTTTTCCTCTAATACCAAAAGCATATGCTCGCTGTTGCTTTGGCAACAGAGCAATTATCTTGTTTATATTTTGGCTTGAACATGACGCTTCTTGATACTAATGATTTTTATTTTTTTAGAACTAATATTTCATTAGAACTAATATAGCAATTATCTTGTATATGTTATCTTGTATCATTAGAACTAATATTTCAGAGAAAACAATTTGGAAGGAAGAAAATGGCTTGTAATATATCAGCTTTCATGCACTTAGGCTTATTTTTCACTTCTATTTACATTTCGCAGAAGAAGAAAAAAAAATTTATCTTTCTTGTGCACATATTAGGAGTATCTATTATCATTGCATATTTCAATTCAATGATTTTGTGGCAGATGAGGATTCACAACCAGAACCATCAAAATTTATCCAACCCCCTATTGAATTATATTTCCACAGCAATTTTTCTTTTAACGATCAATTCAAATGTCATTGAACTCAAATGTTTTGTGTCTTCTTAATATGATAAGAATATTGCAGTTTCCCTAAGAGCATTACTAATTTGGCTAATTAGTTCTGTTTTTATTTTTAAATGTAATTGAACTCAAATGTAATTATCCAATGAAGATATAATGCTATTCAGTTCTGGTTTTAAGAATCTCTTCATTTTTTATTTTCAAATTTTCATGGTTTCCTTCTAGTCCTATATCATACATTGCATATATTTGGCAGGTTTCTTCTCCCGATGTATTGGTTGTCTTGATCACTCCACCTCCTATTGATGAGGATGGCCGATTAGAATTTGCACGGTCTAGTACTTCCTAAACTCTGATTAGTATTCACCCAATAGACTTATGAAGTTAAATTTATCAAGTTTGGCCTATTTGTAAATCATTGATAGCATATGATAAATACCAACTGTTCATTTTGTTTTCCAGATCTCAAAACAAACCGATAGAGCTTCCTGAAAGAACAAATGAAAACACAGGGATCTACGCAAAAGAGGTTATTTATCTGGCTAAAGAGCTACACCTCCCATACATTGATTTGTGGTCTAAAATGCAGGAAACTGAAGGTTGGCAGAAGAAGTTCCTCAGGTTAGTAATAACATGAATTTTCAAACAACATTAAGTTTGGGTTCAATTGTTCAATAACTCAGCTTTAAGTCACTAGATTTCTCAGTTACTGGATGATGTACTTCATTTTATCTTCATTTTTTTACAGAGATGGTTTGCATCCAACCCAGGAAGGCAATGCTGTCCTTCATGAAGAAGTTGTGCGAGTTTTCTCTGAAGCAAATCTTCGTGCCGATGAAATGCCGCTTGATTTTCCTCATCACTCTAAAATTGATGGAAAAGCACCTGAGAAAGCTTTCCAAATTGTTATCTAGAACCACCATTCTCTTCCAGTGTGTCTGTTTAACTGTGTCTTCAACATTGCTTCACTGAATACTGTTGTTGTTGTGTTTTTTTTTGTTTGTTTGTTTGTTTTTTTTTTTTTTGTGTGTGAAGAAATAAGAATCACCCCTCCGGTCGGGATGTGTTTGTATTATGTGATTCTTAACGGGTATAAATGCAAAACAATTTTATATAAATATGTTACTACAAACATTTGATTTAACACAAATGACAAACTAAAGATGTTAATGAATTAAGATAACATAATTAATTAGTATTAATTACTCCGCCATGCCTAAGAGTGATAGGTCATGAGATGTAATTGAAAATTAAACCGCCAATTTTCAAACCAAAATAATAATAATAATAATAATTTAGTACAAATTAACAGTCGATAATCATCACAATAAAAGTGAATTTAAGATGTATATATAATATATATCTAAGTACCATTTTATCATATTAATTTGATAATTTCTATAAGCAAATAAACCAAAAATTTGGTTCGGTTCGGTTCGGTCCGGACAAACCGAAGAGACGTGATGACCTCCACGCGAGTTCGAAGGGTCGTGCATACCAACTAACGGTGACGGAATCCTTACAGCTAATATTCCGTCACTAGTCCGTGGGACCTACCGTTGAGTAACGAATCATCGTCCATTTCCATCGAGATCAGATAATAACGGATCTCGAGGCCATCGTGCGGTGGATACTTGTGTCTCCACGTGCTTACGTTTGTTTGTGAGTGATTGCAATTATGTCTTTCTCTTTCTCTCTCTTATTGGCTGAATCGCCTGCGGCTTCCGACGAATCCCTTGGAATTTTAGCAATAAAACCCCCTGAAAAATCACATTTTTTCAGGTATTTCTTCTGCGAAATCTCCAGCGCGTTGGATTCCCGGGCTTCTCAGGTTCGTCACTGTCGCTCTTTGTTCCTTTGGATCTGGGAATCAGCTCGAATTGGAAGTAATCGTATCTAGGGTTTCTTTATCTGCGTATACCTAATCCCTTCTTCTTTGACCCTTTGTATTTTTGTTCAATTTCATGTTTTTTTGTTGCTTTTTTGGTGATTTTGGAGTTTTTTTTTATGGATTCTGTCTGAAAGTTGGCTCCTTTGAAGGGTTCAATTCACTGGGGTTGAATCGACGTAAATTTGCTGCCATGGGATGAGGTTTGGAGTTTGCGTGGTTTTCTAGTTTTGGTGTTGGGATGGGTTTTCTTTCCTTGGCCTTGATTTTGTTTTGTTTTTGAGGAATTGGAGGCTTGGTTTTGTTCCTGTTGGTGTTTTCGTGTTAGTTTGAGGAAAATGGTGCTTGATTGGAGGCTCGAGAGCTTGCGTTTAGGAAACCTAGGCCATTCTTTATAGGAGTTACACTTGAAGCCGGATTAGCGGAGGGGAAGAGAAATTCACGCGGACGACGAATTCTGAACCCGAAGTATGTGGATTGGAACCTAGAACTGGGATTTTCTTAGGTTCTTTGAGTGAAGACTCTGACATTCCTTTCTTGCTAGGACGCTCTTTAATTTGTATGTTGCTTTAAGGGATTTAATGGTTCCCGAGTGACTTTTATTGGTTGATTTGATATTCATCACCATTTTAAGTGGTTGTTCTTCGTTGGTGATTGTTGAATTTGTCATGTTGTTGGCATAGAATAGTTACCACAATGGGAGCTGCTGTTACTTTTGATGAGACTCTATGCAAGACATTGTCTGATATCCTCATCTTTCTGAATCCTTGGAAAATTAGCATTTTTAAAGGACACCAAGCTTGGAATGGCGTTCCTGCTTCTAGTGTTGTACCTCTTAAAAGATTATTCCAGCAATTATTAATGTTTTAGTTCAACTTGAGAGGATGCTAATACTGGATATAATTTTTTTTCCCTAGTTGCTTCTACTTGTGGTGTTGTATTTTTGTACTCCACAATGTTTGAGTTTATAGAAATTTACAGTTTTAGCCTGTGAAATTTCAAAGATATCCTATTTGTTGTAACTTGTGATGATAAAAGCGAAAACTTGAGAAGTTTTGATAAAACGATTGTAAAATTGCCATTCTGAACCTCTGTTAGGCTGTTAGCGTAGGTGGTAAGAAACATTTTGAATTCTAACAAAATGAAGCTAAGACCTTCTGTAATCAAAGGGCTGATCAGATATACAAACTTTAAGTCTTTTTGGTAGGTGTAGGGCATGTTTTTAAATTCAAAACTATACATCTTTGCTTTTATCATATTTGTTTGGTATGTTGTTATCAATTCTATTCCTGCTAATCATCTCATCAATCACGCAGGACATCTAACTGTATTTTTCTGTTAATTACATCTACAGATATGAAAAATGTATCAATCAAAGCCTATTTCTAGCTTGAGTTCGGCACACAGTAGCTTGATGCCTCATGATCAGCACCTAGAAATGGGTGGAAATAGCTTGGGACCTGATAATGGATTGAACAACTCTAATTCTAATGTGTCCTCAAGGCAACGCTTGCGATGGACACATGAGCTTCATGAACGATTTGTGGATGCTGTGACACAACTTGGTGGGCCAGACAGTGAGTAGTCTTATTTTTCTTTTCTTTTTATAGTGACATGCAAATTTGTGAGCTCGTAGAGAACTTATATAAGTTCCAGTATGCATCGGCACTCCTATTTATTGTTATTTCCAAAGATATTGAATGTTAGCTTTGGGTGGAATTTGCTTAAGTGGCCTTATTTGGTTTTCTCAGCAAGTTGGAAGGACTGATTTTGGCAGGGTTCTATTAGATTCATGTGTCCTCTGCGTAGAGTTTTTCCCTTTTTAACCTCAGTACTGCTGTAGCATAAGAACTCCATATGCAGCATTTGAGAATAGTTGTATTCAGTTTATATAGGCAAACTTTTATCTTCCCCTGAAAGTGTGCATGCATGTTGTTCAATATAATTTCCTATGTTTCAGGAGCCACCCCTAAAGGTGTCCTTAGAGTCATGGGTGTACAAGGGCTGACAATATACCATGTCAAAAGCCACTTGCAGGTGATTTGTCAAAACTATCTATTTTCTCTCATGTTACATTTTTCTATGTTATTGTTTCATATTGTTTTATCTTTTGTTTCTTCCCTGATATAATATGCTATTTGTTCCCTACAGAAGTATCGATTGGCAAAGTATATTCCAGATTCTTCATCTGATGGTGGGACATTTGTGTGCTTTATGAAAGATTGAAGTCTCGATTTTTTTTTTTTAAATTACAATTCATACACTATTACTACTAAATGTTTATCTACTTCATGCTACTAAAAACTAACACAATCTCATTTTTAGGTGTAAAAGCTGAAAAGAAAGATTCAGGAGACATCCTTTCAGGCCTTGAGAACTCTTCGTAAGAAGCAAATAAACCCCTTTTCACTATATGCATATTATTGCAGAAACAAACTTTTTAAATAGTGCTTTCTGTTTGCATGTTTACAGTGTCAGTTATTTGGCTTAGCTATTGTGGTGATTATTGTTTTATTTCTTGTTTGCTGAGCAACTAGTCTTTAAACATTTAAGATGACGTGTTAAATGATAGAGGCAGGAATGCTTGAAAAGATGGTTCTTAACAACAAATGTAGTTAATAGAGGGTGGACAATGTCTTCAAAGATGGCCTGCTTTTAGAAATTGTTTGACAATCTGGATTTGCTTGTTGTTGTTCAGAAGATATTACTGTTTACAAGTAGGAAAGCTAAAATCTGTCAAGAACTTATCGGATTCTTTTGAAGCAGTTTTTAAATATGTTGTGATTATAGGTTAGGTTGTTGAATAATAACAAAAGTCTAAATTATTAGCGTTTATTGTGGTTGTTTTTTTTTTTTTCTTCTTTTTCTTCTCATTTCACACTCCTGCCCCAGAGACGTTGCCAATCCTTAACACGCGTCGTCGAAGTTGGTAGCACCAGCACAGCTCTCTGTTACCCCTTAGTTTGAATTTATTTTTATTTAGAATGAAGTTGTCCAAATCCCAAAGATACTAAGCTGGCTCCAACCTTGACTAGGACAGCATCATGTTATTCTATGAGATTCTTTGATAGTTATGCATTCTCTTTTCAAATTTGCATTCCAGTTTGCTTTATTGATGGGATGGGGTATGTGGGTTGATTTCTTTTACCGAGGGTGTCATCTGCTAAGGCTTCAGTGAGAATAACTGAGACGTGGATGCAAAATTGTATTTTTCTTATGATGTTAAGAAAAAAGTAAAGGCAATCTATGCAACAAGACTTCTATGAACAGTTTTACTCTTGTTTGGCAGGGGTATGCAAATTACCGAGGCAATTAAGTTGCAAATGGAAGTGCAAAAACGACTTCATGAACAGTTAGAGGCAATTTTTTCTTCCTTAACCTTTGCTGCTTGTTTGAGGAATTTATCCTTTGTACAGTGGTTAGTTATCTCTGTTTTAGCTTAAATGAAATTGTTCTTTTCGCATCTTATAGGTCCAAAGACAGTTGCAACTTAGGATTGAAGCTCAAGGCAAGTATCTGAAGAAAATCATCGAGGAGCAGCAGAGGCTAAGTGGTGTGCTGGCTGATGCACCTGGCCTTAGTATCCACGATCCCAGTTCTGGTGATCGATGCCAGGACTCAGACAAGACTGACCCATCAACTCCTGCTCCGACATCAGAATCTCCACTTCCCGACAAGGCTACAAGTGACCCCGTAGGTGCAAGTACCCTATTCAAGTCCCTTTCTCACGACGAGTCTTTCTCCTCCCGCCGTGAGCCGCTAACACCAGATTCTGGTGGCCGTAATGCATCTCCGTCCGACAGCCCAAAGCACAACAGGCCAACCAAGAGACAACGAGCAACCACCGGCTCTGAGCCAACTAAACCAGAGTTGGTACTAGCACATCACATATTTGAATCAAGTTCAGCCTCGGATTTCCTACAGCCATGCTCGATATACTCATCAGGAACATCAGCTGGTGATGATGATCGGTTTGCCAATGCTTCAGGTAGTGATATATGATGATGAATGAAGAGTTTAGATACTGTACACCCGTTTAGAGGATCATCAACTTCCTATCTTTGCTTGTTAATTTCTGATGCATATATGATGCTTCACCAATGTAGTAATGTATGTTTGTAGTAAGTTTGGGTTGTACCATTTTCCCTTGTTTACTTTACTTATGATGAACAGAAATGGTTGTAGACACATTCTATCTATTCTATGTTGTTGATTTTATCTTTTCTATTGAAGGGGTAAAATGGTAAACTTATTTTTATACAAACAGAAGAGAATTGGAAAAACATACAGAGATGAATAAGTTTATTATGTCCATGCCTCCTCAACAAATACTCTATTTACATGACAATAAATTCATAAAAAAAAGGACCAAAAAAATATCACATTTGAGTTCTTAACACCAATTTGGAAATGGATGATGAGTTGAAAGATTAAAAATTACATTTGATTCACTTATCACTTGCTTCTTCTTCATCTTCTTCTTCATTGTCATCTATCCCAACCCAACTTGTGAATGCAAACAGGAACTCTTTGAAAGTCACAGTTCCATTTCTATCCCAGTCCATCTCTTCTGCATTATGCACACAAAAATCACCAAAAAAAAAAAAAAAACACTCTCAATATTCACATTAAAAAAAATTGAATAAACCATAATTTTATTAAAACAATAGTCAAAACAGACAACAAGAAAACAGGAAACAACAGAAGAAGTACAAGATCCATCGGTGGTGGAAAATAAAAAAATATTCACATCTTATGATACATGCTAAAATGATCACTAAATCATCTTAGTATCTATACATAACTACAAAATAAAATAAAATAAAAATAAATAAAGGTAACAAAAGGCAACTTAAATTTGATAGTGTGATATAAATATATATATAAATAACAAATATGAGATGGTGTGAAGAAACTTCAGTAAAGAATTAAGAACTGCAACAATCATATCAAGCATATGATTTTAGGTTCTCTTTTGTCATAATCTTGCAAACTTACATCTAAAATTTTGTTTTTCTTCTTAATATTTTCATAAGAACAGATGACCCGATTAGATTTAATTACTTTTATTTATCTTCATCAAGAACATGATGAGTTCATGGCATTGTAAAACAACAGAAAATGATGCATGTAATACATTGAAACATCAATTCTGTTGCAGTTAAAATAATTGTTCCAAGAAGTAATCTATATCAGCAGGTAAAAATCATTTCTTGAACATGATATGGAAATTTAGTATAAGAGAATAAGAGAATCGAACCGAATCTTTTCATGGCTATGCGTCCGGAAGAGCGTTCACCGCTACTCGTCTCATTTATGGCTTGAATCATCTCAGTTTTGCTGACATATCCATCCTTGTTCTTGTCCAGAAAAACAAAAGCATCAACTAAAGTCTCAAAAGTTGATTCAATGTGTGGTAACCCAATTCGTGATTTCTAGAAACCAGATCAAGGAAAAAAGGAACGTATTCGAACTTTTAACACAATGCTATGAATCAATGTATATATACATTTGAGTTTATTGGTCAATTAGTAGTGTTCAATGTAATTCAATCCATGACAATATGAAGAAATAAATTACAACATTAGACACAAATCAAAATTGATAAACCATACAATGTAAAGAAGAATGACTTACAATTGACATCAGATTAGGAGACTAAAAATAGTGATATTGATCATTATAATAAAAAATTAATCAGCAACTGAATTTAATCAACCATGATATGGAGAATAACACATTAAACTATGAGACTAGAATGGATAAATGATATCAGCAAGTACATATAGATGATATTCAACCAAATACTTTCATTCATCAGAAATCAAAATTAATTAATAGATTAGCTATATTAACAGATAAAAAAAAAGCATGGCAATGCTATCAAGATAATAATAGTAAAGCTTAATGAAGAACAGTAATCAAGTGATGTAAGGATACTGCATGAGAAGGTTCAGGCACTTTAAGAAGATAAACGAGGCAGAGAAGAACTATGAACTCATTAAATTTGATGCCCATATTCTCATTGATGTCACAGGCCTCAAACAGATCATTGAACTCTTCCTCTGTACAAGATACTTCCAGTTTATTGAAACATCGTTTTAATTCTTCATGATCAATTGCCCCATTTGCATCCTCATCTGAGAAGGAAAAAAAAAATCACTCATGAGTTGCACACAGACTAACTCTAGTTTCAATGAGCATACACAAATGAAACAGTTTTCATGGTCAAATATTTATTGATTCTTGTTTGCAATCAATGCACAGATTCAAAACAAGTGTAACAAAATAGAGAGTTGAACATACAGAGCAACTTCAGAAATTCAATTCAGTACTGCTTGAAATCCTACATAGTTTGTAGATAATACAGAATGAAAAAGCCATGAAAGAAATGCACTTGGATATACTACTAATAACTGGCAAATTCTCCAAGAAAGTTGAAAAATTTTAAACCTTTTATTGATATTCTATCATGCATTTCAAGAAGATGAAGAAGAAGAAGAAGAGAAATGGCTGACCAAATTGTTTGAAAATAGTCTTGCAATTTGTAAAACTTTCATCAATCTTGGGAAATTTCAAGATGATGCTATTGAATGATTTCATTGCACATCCTTGTGATGCCCTTTTTCTCACAGCTGCAACCATCTTAGCCTCTAGTTTTGTTTCTGGCACACTATGCCTTGGTGACTCACTCTTTCCCAATACTCCACCCATTTTTCCTTTTCAATTAAACAAGAAAATTCCACTGTATGAATATTGTTTTTTTTTTCCCTGCAAATGACAAAACAAAATCACAAATTTAGCTGATTAACAAAAGAAATGGATGAAAATTAATGACAAAGAAAAGGAAAAAGGAAATCTTATCAATTTGTTTTCCTTCTTATTCCTCATCTGTTTTCCATCAATCAATAATGTCCAATGAGATATGAAAACCAGATAAAAGATAATGAACAAAACAATATCAACCATGATAACAACAACATCAATAATACACTAAAATCTTTTCACAAATTCAATACAAACAGAATCTAGATTGCTTTCATTTTACTGTGGAAAATAAAAGATAAATAAATCTAAATCTAAATAAATAAATGAATGCAAGAATTGAAAGACATGCCTGTTTTTCTTTGATCTCTCTCTCTTTTTCTCCCTCAAGATTGCATTGGGAAGGCAACAGAAAGTGAGGAAGGAAGATGGCCAAGAAAGAGAGAGAAATTAGTTTGTTTTTATTTTTTATTTTTCATTTTATTTTTCTGTTAATTTAATTTTCTAAAGTTAGAAAAAAAAATTGCTGAGAGATGGCATTGTGCTGTGTTGTACTCCGGATTTCTTGGATGAACTTTGAAATTTTATTTTATTTCAATTTATAATTACATTTTATTATTATCGTTGTTGTACAATCTCTTTTTATATATGCATGATTCAGTTAAATAAAAAACTAATTTAATTGATGATGCCAACTTTTTATTTCTAAAAATGCATGTGATAGTTCAGTTATTGTTTTATAAAAATGTAGGTTAGTTGAACCAATTACATTTTTAAGAAATGAAAATGAAATCTATGGAAACTATACATAAAACTGATTGTATTTAGTATATTTCATTATTTCTTTTGTTAACAAAATTTTGAGTTTATTTAAAGAATAAGGTATTATTTATTTTTATTATGTATTTATCTTTGAATTTTTTTTTAACTAAACCACAAATTAAACATATTAGCAGAAATGTACACCATGGGCATGTATGGAAAAATCTTAGGAGGCGTTTGGTTGGATGTAGTTGAAAATGCAATGGATTTATATTTACAAATCTTTGTATTTGAAAATTCAAAGAGCTTGGTTGGATGTATTTGTAATGTTGGATCACAGAATTTTGTATTTGGTAGGAGAGATTTGTAAATTTGGATTTGGAAAATTGGTTTGATGTAATAATTAATATATTATAAAATATATATTATATTTTATGTAAATATGAATTCAAATTTCAAATATTATGAGCAATTAATATAATTAATATATACTTAATTTATTATAATAAAATATAATATATTAATTATTTATTAAAATGATTAATATAATATAATTTATCAATTATAGGGTTTTTTTAATATTGTATATTTTTATTTAATTGCTTAAATAGGTAAAATTTAAAAAAATTACAAAATTAGGCAAAATGATAACCATGTTACAGTTTTGTGTAATTAAACTCTAAACGGTAACATGTTTACTGTTTTCTTTTTTTCTTTTTTCTTTTTTTAAAAGACGGACGTGCTCGAGGCGGCTGCAAGGGGTGGAGAGGAGGAGGAGCTTGCGCTGAGTCTAAGAAAACACAGCAATGCTAATATTAGCATTCACTAGACACCCATCTAAGCTCACCAGAACAGCCCCAACTAAAGATGAGGAAAAGTTAATATTAGCATCCACTAGACACCCATCTAAGCTCGTTTATGCTGAGTCATTTTTGTACCATATCCTAAGTGCCATACCTTCACCTTTGAACGCCTCAACGCCATGCTCTTCAAGTACAACTATGAACTTGAAATCCTTGCTATCAAACAATCCTTGCAAACATTGGAACTCGCATGCAAGGAAATGAAAACCAAAGGGCTGTTCTTGAAGCTTCTAGAAGCTATACTCAAGGCCGAAAATTGCATGAATGCCGACACGGCAAGAGGCAATGCACAGGCCTTCAATGTGATTGCACTTTGTAAGCTCTCCGACTTCCGTTCACGTCCGCAAGCTCCTCCTCCTCTCCACCCTCCGCAACCGCCTTCGCCTCTGCCTCCGCCTCGAGCACGTCCGCCTTGTCTGCCGCAATCTTGCCCTCCCTGAAGACTTTAAGCTTTCCATTGTCCTCGCCAACCCTTTTTATTGGTTTATTTTTTATATTTTTAAAATAAAAAAAAAGAAAAAAAAGAAAAACGATAGCATGTTTACTGCTTTCCATGTAAAAACATCGAAAACGGTAAACATGTTACCATTTTCAAGTTTAATTAAACAAAACGGTAACATGGTTACCGTTTTGCCTAATTTTGTAGTTTTTTTAAATTTTGCCTATTTAAATAATTAAATAAAAATATACAATATTTAAAATAATTATATTATATTTAATATTTTATAAAATATAATTATAGTGTAATTAATATCATTAATATATACTTAATTTATTATAATAAAATATTATTTATTAATTATTTATTAAAATAATTAATATAATATAATATATAAATTATATATTATATTACTAATATTATGAGTAATTAATATAATTAATATAAAATTAATTTATTATAATAAAAAATAATTATATATATAACCAAAAAAAACTCATTTGTCAAATTAATTAATTAATTAATTATATAATTTTATTTGTTTAAATTCTAACTATATTCTAGTTTTTAAAAAATAATTTTAATTGGAATTCCAAATACTAGATTTGGATCTCCATCCAATTTGGGTGTAGTTCCAAATCTACCAAAATCCAATAAAAGAGTATTTGCAACTCCAGCTACTTTTTTAAATCCATCTAATCAAACAACTTATTTCAAGAAATCTTATAATTCCAACCACAAGGAATTTTAAATACTATCAAACAAACACCCTCTTAATTTTTCAGGGAGTACAAAGTAAATTACCAAGTTTTCTAGTAAATATTTAAATAAGAAGGGGTGTGTGAGTGTGTGTATATAACTATTCGGTTTCTTTTGAAATATTTTAAGTTTATAGTTACACGAGTTATAAGTTATAACTCATGCCTTATTAAATTCATTATGGTCTACCAAAATATAATATATTCCAAAAAAAATAATATATGTAATGCAAATCAAATGAATGGCTCAAGGTTCACAAGCCCAAGGGAATCTCTATTAATACAATGGATACTTTGCCAATAGCTTTGCAGAAATGCATGATATCTTTAAATAAAACACAACCTGAATTTTTTTTTTTTAGGACAGTCATAATAAACACACAGATAGCAGCGTTTTATAATTTTATTGAAGGAACATACACAATCATGCACTTTTGCAGTAACACACAAGCAAATTTATGATAATAGATTTTTTTTTTTTTTTTTCCATTAGTTTCACCTCAGCACAGCGTGAAAAAACAAACACCCACACTTGTACCCAAAAAACAAAAAAACAAAAAAAACCTCAACAAAGTACTACCAATAGCCGAGTTCATTTCACTTGTTACCACAACTTTTTCTTAACACAAAAATCATTTAACTATTCTCCAGCTGCATGTAAAGCTATAATAGTCTGTTTTAAAACAGTTTCAAGCGAGTGTACTAACATATCGCTAAAACCGCTTTAAAACATTCAATCATGACCATATGTGTAACTAGAGAAAAATTAAATCACTTTTATATTACAAAAAAGAAGTTTTGTAACCATAACAAAATAAATTACAAACATTTGTGACTATGAGTGAAATGACCCACCAATAGTTTGGCAAGAGTGAATATAAGTTAAAAAGGAACAACTAGAAAGAAAATCATACGCTGAAAAAAAAATCCAACATTTTACATGAATTAAGTATTTTCTTCTGTTCTGAAAGTTCTAATGTACATCATGACAACAAAATAAGATCAGCAGACAGGAATCCATTTTTTGCATGTCTGCCAGAGCTGCTTCCACTCCATCAGATTGCTTAGATTAGCTTAGTTGTGATTCATGTTTTCAGCCAGTGGAGAATTGAAAATGTGTTGAGCAATTGTTACAACCTGGATTGAGGTTTAAGATGATCGATGCCGTTTGTGGTTGACTCGCCTGAGAATGCTGCGTCGCAACCGCTGACCGAGTGTCTCTGCTTTCTCCACCTTGTCATTATTCAGCGGTTTCTTTGATATTGATAAACCTTTCTTCTTGTCCTTTGTCTGAGCTGTGGATCGTCGATGTATCCGCCTCAGTGGGGTAGCTAAGGCTCTCAATGACATCTGTGGATTAGTGGAAGCTTTCCTTTAGCAAAAACTAGCATTCTAGAGATAGCTATAAGTATCAAATGGAGAAATTTTGGCTTAATGGATCACGGCGTGTAATCTAGCAATCATAGACGAAGTGAATAATCAAGATCCACCCTAGAGACAGATTACAGAAGACGGAAAGAGTAATAGGTTACTGTGATGACTAGTGAGTAAAATAGGAGACCTGGTGTTTGCTTTTGGAAGTCACTGTGCACTCTGCCGAGGATGATTCCTCACTGGCACCTAAAGAGGAACACCTTCCCCAACTCTCCCGGTTTGAGCTTGAATAAGAGTTGAATTCCTCATTCTGTGCATTTGCTTTTTCCTGGAAATTAAGATGGGTTCAGAGCCAACATAGATTCACACTGGATGGCATATAGAAGCAGATGACATCTGAGAATAAGGAAATAAGGGTACAACAAAAGGGATTTGTTTATTCTAAGTTTCAATGTTGCTGAATTGTTCAGTTATCAGCTCTTTAGCTTCACAGACCAAATACTTGCGTACAAAATGCAGAAGTATAATAAATTAAACATAAGAATTTTGAAAGGTGATCCAAGAGAAGCTAAAACTGCCATATGGAAAATTAAACAATTATCCTTAGCATTACCATCTCAGGAAATTTTTCGTATGCTATGATATTCTTCTATGTAGATACACTATAATACCCTTGTCCAGTTCCATGTTCATTGGTTTGATTTTGCTTATCACCTTTTTTATTCCACTTTCCATCTGAATCTCTTTAATTTCCAATTTCAGTGTTCATTTTTTTTAGAATTACCTTATCTGTTTCATATCTGTTTAAGCTCCATAATTTTTCTCTTATCCTTTTTTATCCCTATAAATTGATGCTTATCTCCCTGATCTTTTTAATATTGATTTTCATGACTTTTCATGACTTTAAGAATTTTATTTTACTTCAATTCAAATTTTAAAATGCTTTAAATCTCATGTCCTATGTTCACCACCCTTCTAGAAAACAAGGTGATTCACAAATCTATACACACACGTATAGCCAGCTGTGGCCATGGTTTTCATTAAATTCAAATGTCAGATGCTTATTAATTAATACTCAACACCTGTATCCATTTCCTAGTAACACTTATTCTGTTATTTACATCTAAATAGTCTTCCAGAAACAGACGGAAGATTCATTCATATGTGCTATAAATCTGAAGACTATCATACATCTTTTATCTTTCTTACAGCCTCTGATAGGATGAAACTAGTTGATGAAGTTGAGGGAGGGGAAAAAAATGCTAGTGCCAGCTAGCCAAGTAACAATTGAATCCCTACATTTTTACAGACACTGTTGCACGCACCATCATTGATTTAAACTACTGACCAAGACCACATCACACATCATCATTGATTTCCATCCTGACCAAGACCTATCACATATCATCATTGATTTCCACTGCTGAACAAGACCCTATCCCACATCATCCTTCAAAATATTTATACATCTTCATTATGTTCTTTATTCATGGTCACGTATAACTGGAAGCTTAAAGATGGAAATCCTTAAATGTTCCAAGATGTTTGAAACTATTTCTTCGTCAAGAGAGGATTGACTTTTGAGATGCTCTTCCATGGAGCATGGATGAAAATTTCATGTGGAGAAGAGATTTATAGTCATCAAATTAGTATTTAGCTAATTGGGAAGGTCAAACTAGATATGAATAATAGGTACTAGTACACAGACATTTCACCTGAACATGAAATTCCTTATCATTCCCACCCTTTTCAGCAATGTCATGATCAAGCAAGAAATCCTGCAACTTCAGAAAAGAACAGGGGTATTAGTATTAATTTTTAACAAGGAAAAAAAAGGACTAGTGAAACATACCATATCATTCTCCAATGATATCTGAGCCACACTTTCAGAAAGCAATTCAACTACCGATTTTGTAGTAGGGCCTATCGTGAAACCAACCACAATTATGAACATACTGAAAAAAAATACCAGCAAGAGAACACATAGAACTGGTTCCTTTACCATTTGAAATAGTAGGAGGAGCCGACGAGGAACTCGCTGTGTCAGAAGCATTCGCCCGCATACCGGTAATGATCTCATATAACAAACTCTGAAACCAGATGACAAAAGATTTAGGTGTCAACACATTATTCCAAACAACTTGAGTTTACCTTGCATGACCTCTATGTGGTATGGACCTTATGGTAAACAGACATGGTATATCATATAGAACTCTGACAGAACAGACATTAAAGATATATAGTAAAAAAGAGCACAGAATCAATAAAAGTCTTTTAAACCTCCAAGAACTAAGAAGCCCACTTCACTCAAAGATTTTCAATCAAGTTTTTTGGGAAATCACCTCATCCATACCACTGCCAACCTTCAGGTCTCCCAAATCGTAGTATTTTTCTATCCTACTTGGAACCGTTGAAGAAATTTGGGGAGGATGAAGGACATTGTAGAAGAAAATTGAAACAGAATCATAATAAAACTGTGGTCTTGGGGAGTTGTGATCACCGTCAAATTTGATAATGTTCTTATCACCCTGTGTGATTAAAAAAACATGAAACAATAAATACAGGTTAATGTATAGTACAATTTCATATATTCCAAAAGCTATTCCAAGTAAAATTAAGATTATTGAACGTGCACGGAAGAAAATAACAAGGATAAGCCAAAGAGTTTAATTATTCAGACATAAAATGCTTCTTTACCGCATAAAGCTTGAAAATTCGATCTGAGTGATGAGGCTGAATAAATATGTCCTCAGAACCATGTCCAAATAAAGCTGGAATAAAGGTCTTTGGTGAAAACTGCAGGCATAAAAGAAAATTCACAAATTTTGGTAAATGATTATAACTAGAGAGCTACCACAAGTCTAAGCTTTACTCTTCCGTGATCAGGCATACTTCTATCAGTGATAAGTGGAAAATTTTCATATTCTTATTCCAACATCAACAAAAGCAAGTGATGTGACAAAACTTAATATTTCAAAAAAAGGTTGAATGAGAAAAGCATAGATGAAAGAATAAACCTGTACAACATTAAGATCCATAATGTCAAATTTAGCCTTCTTTTGGATGACCCTGCGCATATATTGAACAGCCATTTTGACCTGTTGAGAAATAAGTTCCATAGACACCATTAAGATTATAAACATATGTGAAACATTTTTTTAAAGGGCTTCTTCCTGAATCTTAGTAGATATTAAAAAAGGGTAGCCTTTTTAGTTCCAAATGTATATGTCATACACCTTTTAACTAAGCAAGTACAAGTAAAATTTAGTGGGCGCATGAAAGGACCACTACTTCAACAGTATACTGTTAATTTTGGCAGGGCAAGACAGAACCAATAATACATGAAAAGTGAAAAACAAAAAACCAAATGCTATATACCGTAAATTTTGGCAGTCGGATTTTGTAAACATCAACAAGCTCCATCATGAGATCAAACAAGTTTGAGAAAGCACTATCCAACACCATGCCTGCGATGGAAGGGTCTTCTGCTCCATAAAGAAGACTGATAATCAAGAGAAAAATTCACAAGCAAAGCATCAGTAAAGAACAGAAATTAAATAATTCGAGTGACAGCCTAATTTTATATTACTTTATGCACTGTAACAAAAAACATCAATGTTGGTTACTGCAGGTGGTGTTCATAAAGAGAAAACATCCAGTTATGTTTGCAACAAACAATGATGTCCAACATGTAGTCTTCTGACAATACAGAAATAACAAAAAGATGACATGTCTAGGTACGTCTATTGTTAATTTTAAAATGGGGAAATGTTCCACACCATGTTTCCAATTAGTCTTACAGAAACATGACATTTCTTCAAAACACAGCATCAATTAGAATAGTTTTATGATGTCAGGAGAAAACCTCTTAAGAAAATATCCTGAAAAATTAAGGGCACACATTTTTGTTATTTCACAATAAATTAGCACTTTATATGTTGTTAAAAATTAAAATAATGTTAAGATTCTAGTTAAATGCACAAAATAAAATATCCCCCAGGAGGAAAATGACGACCTATATGCAAGGTAATATAAAAATGGGTGTTCCTGCTGGAAACATAAAAATTCCATAAGCCCCACCTCACTGCAATATTAGGAAAGAGCAGGGCTCAAACATCTAAATAACTGCCTGAGTTTCCAATATCCTTATAGCTTACTTTTCCAGCACAAACAAGAGTTACCAGTCAACAGATAGGTCATATCAGCTCAAATACATAAAGAAAATCATGCAACTAAAATTCAGCACATGCCTTTACAAAAATGCAACCACCTTTTCAATTATATATGATTAATAAAAGAAACATACATAAATATTTCCTAAACTGTCAAAAAGCGCAGACATAGAGATCCAAACAAAATAATGAAGATCAAATAAGAAAAGAAAAATTACAAATGAGTTTGGTTAGGTAGCCCGTGTGCCATTAAAGTTATACCTGGTAACAGCACCCATCGAACGACCCCAAAGCCCAATGCAGGAAACTTGCTTATTACTTCGTAGATGAGACACCACAATTTTAAGATCATCTTTCTGGAAAACACATCATTAGAAAATAGAAACATCAAGCTGTAAAATTTCTAGTAGCATTATGTGAAACCCCACAGAACCATAGACCAAAATACCTCATGCCACCCAAGGCTAACATAATCACCACCAGATAATCCTGAGCCTGAGAAGTCAAGTGTGAAGACAGTAATATTTGTAGGAAGGAGGATGACAGCTGCTTCATTTGCATCTGCTCTACATCCACTGCATTTGTATTTGACAAAGAAATTGTTGTTTCAGCTTCATGGAAAAAAGGATGACAAGCATAAGAAATACAACGCAGACTGTTTATACATTGAATGCCTTTGACAACAAGAAGAAATGGTAATGCAATTTAAGATGCCATAATAAATAAATAGACAGCAAGAAAGGCAGACCTATTCCCATGACAATAAATAACACAAGGAAGAGCGGTATTTTCTGGGATTCCGGAAGGAACATAGTGACTACACTGTAAGGTATGTCCTCTTCCATTTGTGAGCTGTTAAAAACAACAAAGCAATACCCATAGAAAATTCAGCAAATATTAGCAGAGAAAAATCTGCTATTCTTATGAAGGACCAGAAAGACAGAAGAAACCTCGATAACTTATCTCCTTACTTGCCTCCAGGTCTTGACGTTTGTATTTCCTGCCTGCAAGAGTGAATTCTGATTCCCATAAATACTGGTCTGGATTATATTCAGCCCTGTAAATCACCACATAAACATGACATATATGCATGAAAAGTTAAATAGTGCACAAAATACTCGTGAAAAAGAAAGCAGGAAATAATAAAAAATGAAATACACAAAATTTGTTTACTTGACATTGCAAGTAACAGACTAACAGTGTATAATGACCATGCCTTTAAGTGGCTCAGAAATTAATTAACTTTGCCCATTAAATACCCCAACCAGCTAAAGAATCTTTCATAAACTACTCCCTCCGTTTCATATTAGGGGTTTTTGCAAGTATACCCCTGAATAATTTTGAAATTACATATTTACCCATGAATAAAAGATAATTGCATACCCTGAATAATACATATAATTATGTATGTACCCCTAGGTTCAAATTGGCTGAAAAACCATCTGTTAACAAATAGCAGATATATAAAATAACCATTATACTCTTTACATATATACCCTTGAAAAGTTTTTTTTATTGTAAATTTTAGACTTTTTGTATATCTTAATCCAAATTATAATTATAGTTAATAAAGTTTGGTTAACTTCTGTTAACGGAATCTAATAATAGGGACATATCCACAATTACCTATATTTTTCAGGGGTATATATACAATTATGTTTTTTCTGAGGGTAAATATACAATTATAGAACTTTTGAAGGGTTTATAAACAATTTTCCCTTCCGGTCATATTTGGAAAAGTTTCTTTTTTCAAATTATTTGTCATCTTTTAGAGTTCTATAAGCATTAATTATCTTTCTTTTTTCAATTTTATTCTTCTTTTGTTTAAAAAGAGGATGCACACATTAATAAGAGCAAATAACTCTAATAAGGGTAGAAGTGTATGTTCATGCATTTTTCTTTTAGAAGAGTTTTAATGACAGTTTTAATTTTCGTGCAAAGCTCAAATGTGATAATTAATATAAAATAGAGGGAGTAATAACTAACGTGTATAACCAATTTGTATAACCAACTAAATAGGTACACAGCGACCAACTACATGTCCAAACTAACAGCCATGACACTAGCAAACTACAGAGGAAACAAAAAAGGAGGAAATAACCAATCTTCATAGAGCCCACTACAGCCAGACAAACGTGCACACACAACATAGGAAGGTCAGAGTTCTGTGACACTAAGATCAAACGGCAATCTAAAGCTGTTTTTGACTGCATGAAAAATCACAATCAATGAAAGCAGATGCATTCACAAAACTTTCTTCTCCTTTCCTCTATTTACTCCTATTTCAAATGAAAATAACTATCCAAGAGAAAATAAATCTTAAAACCCCACTTTTTTTCTCTTCAATAAATGCATAAATACAAAAAATGGAGAAAACATCTCAAAAAGGAAATAAAATCCCACAATATATTTCATAAACAAAGAAATTACAAAAGCATACCTAGGAGGTCGGATCACAAAATTGATGAACTGATCTATCATCTTTCCTTCTTGCACTCCTCTGAACCAACAGGCCTCAACAAGCTACAGATGAGCAGAGTCTCCGGCAGCATGAAGATCTCAAACCTCCACCGAAGCTAAACATTACAATGTAGAAAATCCCAGCCCTACAACAACTGCCCTATAACCTAGCCCCAATCCTTCAAACCCACCCAAAAACGCCAATTTTTCAAAACTTTTCTCCCCTCCGACCCAAAACTACTCCAGAGAAACCCAACCGCTACGGACAAGACCCTAGAACCAGAATGTGTGACACAAGCACCGACATTTTCACTGTTTCAGCTCCCACAAAACCTAAATAACACCCAACAAACATCATACTTCACATAAAATGCAGCGAAATCCCAAAACTCCAACCCAGAGCCCGAGAAGCCTTCGAAGAAGGCCTCAAACTCCGGCGTCTCTTCAGCTCGATTACAAGACCTGGAAATCCAAACGCGAAAGACGCATCCAGATCTAGACGAAATAGATCGAAACCCTTCGAATCCTCCTCCGATCCAGCTCCGTTGAAGGCCCAATTCGAGAAATCGAAATCGCTTCCTCAAGCTCGCGGATCGGGAGCAAATGGCGAGAAAGACGCCCTAAAAATTTGGGGGGGAAGTTGGGAAATCGTGAGCAGAGCGAGAAACGACAAGCTCTGTGTGATTTCTTTAAACTAGGGGCTGTTTTGTAATTTTCCCAAAAGAAAAAAAAGGTTTGACACTTTTGCATGCATACCCTGAAAAACCTCGTAATTAAATCCTACACATAAACAAAAGCGTATGCAATATTACCCGACAAAATATTAATATTAGTGAAATTTGTATTTAAAAAAAAACATTGATTAGCTTAGAGGTCGTTACAAATCATTGCATGAGAAAGACAAAAACAATCTAATAATATCTATACTAAAACACTATAGTAGTACTGTAGTAATATTATTTATGCATTATTTAGTGATTTCAGATGAATCTTCTATGAAAACTGAGAAGTAGTATATTTTTTCCTTCCAAGATTACATGACAGGGAGTTTTTCAAATCATAAGTACAACTATTAAGAAAAATCCTTGCATGAAAAAAGTTGTCTTTTTAACTACTATTTTGATAGTACAGTAACTAGTTTTAAGATATGAAATATAAAATCAAGAGAATAAAAATAATTCTCTTGTTATATATTTATATATTTGTATAAGTTTAAAGTATTTATTAAAAAAACAATACTATAGTTTTTTTTAAATATAAAAAACAATCCTGGAAGGGAGTAGTACATAACTTGCACAAATGATCTACAGTGTATTTATGAGTTGAGCCTCAAATCCAAGACTCACAAAATATGTAATAACCACTGGCTCTCGTTCTCAAAGCACTAGAGTTAAATCAATGAGTTTGGTAAAAAAAATGTCATTAAATTTAAATTCATATTAAAATCACAAGACCTTCATTGTTTTTTTTTGCCAAGATGAGCGGCTAACCGCTAAGACAGGGGCGTGCACAAGCCTCGGCGGAGCAAGTGGGAGCGGGGCCCGCGCACACATGGGCGCAGGGACCACCCGCACACAACCACTACTCACACTCTCAGAAATATGCCCTCACCCAAGATTCGAACTCTCACCACTTGTGAAGGGTTCTATTGGGGACCCGACTACCAATAGATCACATGGTCGTTGATGACAAGACCTTCATTGTTCACCAACCCCAAATATCACGTAACTAAAAAGTTTGCATGTCTGTCTCTAGCTTTGTTGAAGTGGTCTCATTATTGTAAAGATTGCATTATATGTGAGATAACTTTACAACTCAAACATGATTTTTTTTTTTTTTTATTTAAGCTTTTCAAGATAATTTTGTGGCCATACCCTTGAATAATACATCCATAAAATTACTATTTTATTAGTGATAATATGCCTCAAAAGTTAACTTTATTTGTGCTACGTGGCTCATGAGGGTGACACAAAGATCTAACGACCTATTTCATACCTATATTATAATTATGTTATAATTATAATTAAAGTGAAAAACAAAGTAATATTTTTAAAATAAAAAAATAGCCTCTTTGGTTAAGTTTTAGTGCGTGAGTGTTTGGGTGGATGCCACTTAATTTATATCCAAGGATGGAGATGTTTTATCCAAAACTTTTTTTTAATTATTTTTTATTTATTTAATTTACCAATCTAAAAAACTTAGGTGCTCATCCAAAAATACCGGATGATAATATCTAGTAGGAACTCCGAAGGTAATTATATATAATTTAATTTAACAAGTCAAGTTTTATACACATCATTAATTATATATATTTTTTATTTTTTTTGCATGCGTACATTTAAAAATTGATCATCCGACCATGAGTTTTTACGTGAAAATATTGAAATTAAATTGCAAACCTACTCTCACATTGAGGATTCTCTGTATTATTCTTTCTATGGAGAGACTTCACTATCTATATGTACTTTACATGCATAATATATTTTTGCCGTCATGCATTGAGTAAGATTTAAACACTTAATCCCCTATGCATGTGACCTGATGCATTATTTATTGGGCTAACCCATTGTTGTTTAAATTTTGTAATTATGTGTAGACAGAGTATGTATATATATATAAATCTAAAATAAAAAATATTTTATATTATAAGTTAATTAATTAAAATGTTTACAGGTTCTTACTGATAATACCATCATTATGTCATTACATATGTGGTTTTTATGCCATTATTGTTTTAATTATTCAAATTATTACATTAATTGTTGTCAACTATAACATAATTAAGACAAAAAAAATTACCTTATTATAGAAAAACATACTAAAAATCAATATATATTAATATAATTTAGTTATAATTAATTCCATACACACATATTACTAATTAATATAGTTAAATAAAAAAAACACTTTATTTAATTAAATAATTAAAAAAACCCAAAAGATTAACACAAAAATAAGCTCACACCACTCTCATGCAAAGATAATCATATACCAACACCCAATGAAATTGGTTTACAATTAAACACAAATGCTACCTTAAATTAGTGATTATACACATGATTTTAAGGAGATAAATGGCAATTATGCAAAAATTACACTAATATTTAACAAAAATAATTATAAATTATATGAAAAAACCCGGTTCATGGTTCAATTAAACCGGTTCAAGAAAACCGGTTCAATTGAACCGAGCGGTTCGACCGGCACCACCACATCGCCAGCAGTAGTTAGAACTTTTCTTTAGAGAGCAAACAGCGAACATTAGAGAAAATCAAAATCAATAAAACTGAGATTTTTTTCGCTACGATTCCTCTTCGTCTCCGATCCTCGCCGGAGCTCTGCCGGAACACCACCAGATCCGGTGAGCGCCTCCCATCCCAGATCTATCAATCCTTCGGTTTGATCTCTGGAGCTGCCGCACAGAAGTTGGGGTTTTCTAGGTTTGTTTTTTAAATCCTTTTTTTTTTTTGTGATCACGTGTACTAGTTTCGAACTTGTTCTTGTTCGCTGAATGCTGTTTTTGAACTTTAATGGTGATGCTGTGTTTGTTGTTGTGCCGTTTTTGCTTGATTTGTTGGTAATTGCATGTCGGGATTGAGGATGTTTGGATTGAATGGCAGTGTAGTGGTGCTTTTGCAGGATTTCGGGGATGGTGGTTGGCATCAGGGGGAAAGGGATGGAATTTGGATTGTTAGAAGAATGTACGGTAACCAAGTCTCTCAATTTAGATCAGAATAGTTGTCTCTTTTAATCAGAGCTTTGGAAGATGTGCATTGCTTGTTTTGATTGGTATAGTGTGTTTGCCAGGCAAGTGGGTTCCTTATTGTAGAGAAATAAGAAATATAGGGTTGTTTGTTATGTTCTTCTCTTGCTATTAGGTTGATTGAGTGGCATCTATGTCTAGTATACTGGTTAATTCTGTGCATTTCTTAATTGTAAAAGGGTATTGGATTTTCATCATATTCATGTTTTTTTTTATAACCATAATAATTTTGTTCCTGCATTTTACCTCTTTCTAATTATTATTTTGGATGGCTTAACATGGTTAAAAAAAAACATTATAATGAACATATACCACATTTGTTTCATCATTCAGTGCATACATTTACATGGACCCGATGGCTGTTATGCCACATGATTGGGAAGTACTCTTGCACAAGTTATTGAGCAGAACAAATTATTGATCAATATTCTAATTGTGGCTTTGGGATTTGTCTCTTTTCTTGATCACATGACTCAGTAGTAGTTAAGGGTGTGTTGTTTACTTCAACTTACAATTTCCAGTTTGTTATGCAGGTGCGGCATCTCAAGCTTGTTGGTTGCCATCATTGTCAGTGCTTTGACACGGTAGTTACAGAAAAAACTTGTGTCAGAATGTTCTCATGCTTTTATATTTCTCTTTTAGCATATAAACTTTCTTGGTTTGGTTCAAGTTGGAGTCTGATGCAATTCAATTCAGTCAGAGAGTAACCAAGCTTTCATTGTAGCTGGCAAATCGTTCTTACAATTACCACTGTTACTTCCAAGTCCATGTGAATTCCCCTCCCTTCATTTCCATTTTCAACTTCAGACAGCCTGGAAGAGAGCACTATGCGGCTTTCCTCATCCCTCCAAGATCTCTCAACATACTCTACAGTTAACACAGGAAATGAATTTGACCTTGAAAAACATACAAGTTACATCCATGCAAAACCTTTACGTATTCTTCAAAGAGAAGGGGCTACATCAAGCTTTTCAAAGGAGAAGTCCTTGCCAACTAGCCCACTAATTCGGAAGAAATGGACACGAGGCATTATTTTTCTTCTAGGCATTCTGGTGTTACTTTCGTTGGTTTATGCGGGTTTGAGATACTACAGTACTTTGTCAAATAGCTCGTCCAGATACCATGTGATACTTGATTGTGGCAGCACTGGTACCCGAGTTTATGTCTATGAATGGTCTGTTGATAGAAATAACCCTCATGGAAATTTACCTATTGTCTTAAGATCAATACCTGAAGGCAATCAAGGGAAATCCACTTCACAGAGTGGTCCTGCTTACCAACGCATGGAAACTAAACCTGGTTTACATAAGCTTATATACAATGAAACTGGATTAAGGGGTGCAATAAGACCTCTCCTCATCTGGGCAGAGAAACAAATACCGAAGCATGCACACAGAAGTACCCCTATCTTTTTATATGCCACAGCTGGAGTTCGCAAGCTTCCTGGTTCTGATTCGGACTGGCTTCTGCAGAAGGCATTGTCCATTCTGAAGAAATCGTCATTTTGGTGTCAGAGAGATTGGGTTAAAATTATAAGTGGCATGGAAGAAGCTTACTATGGATGGATTGCTCTTAATTATCACACTGGTATGTTGGGTTACTCACCGACTAAGGGAACTTATGGTGCCCTTGATTTGGGTGGATCATCATTGCAGGTGACCTTTGAGACTGACAAACCCATCAGCCATGAGAGTGGCATAAATCTGAGCATTGGGACAATGAGTCATCATCTTAGTGCATACTCTTTATCTGGTTATGGATTAAATGATGCATTTGAAAAATCCGTAGTGCATCTTCTCAGAAGACTCCTAGGAACTAGTTCATCCGGGTTGAATAATGGCAAGATAGAGCTCAGCCATCCTTGTTTGCAGAATGGTTACAGAGAGCAGTATAGCTGTTCCCAATGTGCTGCACTAAGTCAAGAAGGAAGTCCTTTGATTGGAGGGCGAGGTGCTGGAAAAGATCGACCTGGACTGAGTATTGAACTCATTGGTGCTCCTCAATGGGAAGAATGCAGTGCACTTGCGAAGATAGCAGTCAATCTTTCTGAATGGTCAAATTTAAATCCTGGGATTGATTGTGCAGCCAAACCTTGTGCTCTTAGTAATACTTTACCAAGGCCTCGTGGAATGTTTTATGCCATGTCTGGTTTCTTTGTGGTCTTCAAATTCTTTAACTTAAGTTCTGAGGCCACCCTGAATGATGTGTTACGTTTGGGTCAGAAATTTTGTGAAATGCCCTGGGAGGCTGCAAAGAATAGTGTTGCCCCACAGCCTTTCATAGAGCAGTACTGTTTTAGAGCTCCGTACATTGTCTCACTTCTGAAAGATGGATTACACATTGCAGATAATCAAGTTGTTATTGGCTCCGGTAGCATTACTTGGACACTGGGGGCTGCCTTATTGCAGGCTGGACAATCATTATCTGGCAGAATTCAACTCCGTGGCCTTAGAATATTGCACACAGAGATTAATCCAACTATTCTCCTTGTTATGCTCTTGATTTCACTTTTACTTCTCTGCTGTGCATTGTCATGTGTTATCAACTGGTGGCCAAGATTTGTCCGCAGACCATACCTTCCTCTTTTCAAGCATAATAGTGCTGCTACCTCAAAAATTAATATCCCAACACCTTTTAGATTCCAAAGATGGAGTCCTATGAACTCAGGTATGTATTTCCATGGAAGTTGCTCATGTTAGCTATTTAGTTGCTCCTTCATAATTATCAATACACATATGCTTTACGCTCTCTGCAGTGTTTTTCACCATGGTGCTTGTTGGTAATTTCTTTAGTCAATATCTGCTAGTTGATCTCAGCTTTTCTGTTCTTGTTTGGATGTGCTTACTGTTTTGGTTTTTATGTTTCTTGTTGATTAAGCATGTCCTCAGCTGTCTTTCATGCATCTTGCTTTCACTGCCAACTTCTTATAATGCAATTAAGCATTCAAATATCAGGCTCAATGATGATATTGCTTTCTGATTATTTTGGGCTTCCACTTAATTAATGTTAAACTGACACCCAGCAACACATAAGCAAATTAGAAAAGATTTAGGAGAAGTATCTGATGTGCTGTGTATTTTATAGTGTGGTGTTTTCTCCTACAAACCATTTCTTATTATAGCATAAATTCTGCACTTAGTGTTTCTTCCACCTTATGAGTTGACAATAATTTCTTGTGTTACCATCTAAAAGCAGTGTCTAACTTCTGTTGTAATGTCCTTTTGCAGGTGATGGAAGGGTCAAGATGCCACTGAGTCCTACAGTTGCTGGTTCCGAGCGACATCCATTCAGCATGGGACATGGGTTTGGAGCCAGCAGCATTCAGCTTGTCGACTCATCTTTCCACCCAGAAGGTGTTGGTGTTTCACACAGTTTTTCTTCCAGCAGCTTAGGTCAGATGCAGTTTGGCAATGGCGTTGGATCTTTCTGGGCGGCACCTCACAGAGGGCAGTCGACACTTCAAAGCCGAAGATCCCAATCCAGGGAGGACCTTGTTGCTTCATTGGCAGCAGAATCACACAATCCAAAGACATAGTGCACAAGATGAACAAGCAGATGACGAGTCCGGTATGAGCTCTTGTTTTTGACCAGACATGTAAATAATAGAATAAAAGCATTCGGCGTCTTTTCAAGAAAAGAGAAGACCTTTTATATTGTACCTTTCCAAAAGCAAATCTCTCTTGCAGTGCTAGCCTTGTCAATTAATTATCATTCAAACGAACTAGTTGATGAACAATTTGAGAAGTAATTTTTTTTTTTCTAGTACTCTTAGGTTGTAAGGATTTGAAGTTCTCCTCTTAAGCAGGCATGTGAATTTGAGATCAGAGAGTCTGGAAGGTGTACACTCCAGCATCATTTTAGATTAACTCATAATTTGTGTCTCCAGGTGCTTTTGTTTTTAGGTTTTTTTAATTGTTTATTTTACAAACAAAATGGAGCCTTTTTTGTTAGCTTTAAATTCCTTTATTGTTATTTACATATGATTCTTTTGTTGTAACATTGAACAACCTATCTCTGATTAGCTTACTTGTCTGCCCCTCTGTTTTTCTTTGTTTTGGTTTCTTACCATGAACACATTGGTTTTGATCAAGATAATAATAATAATAATTATTATTATTATTATGCAGTATGATGCAAGTGAGGAATTATTTTGTACAATTTGTCATGGAATAGCACTGAAAAATTGTATTTTATGTTGAACCATGCTGGCTGATTGAAAACCGCTGTTCTCTTTAAAGGAGAGTAATTTTGAAGAGAGAAGAGATTTAATTTAAAAAATTAATAGTTACTAGTCTAAAACATTTTTCTCACCGTTCGGACCATTTTCTATTCTCTTTTATCCCCCACTATTCAAAATGTTAGATTCCGAGTCTCCCAAGATACCCTCCTTTTTTAAGCTCCTCTTTCTCGTTCTCATGCAACGGATCGGAGTAAATCGGTAATTTCAACAATATAGCTGAACTTAAGTATAACTATTTTAAAGTTTAAAAATAAAATATATAAAGTTTTTCAAGGACTAATTGAGGGTTCAACCAAAAAAAAAAAGAAGGATTTTTAGGACTAATTGAAGAATCCCCAGGGAGTATCTGATACTTCCCCTTGTAAAATTCCAAAATGATATCCTAATCAATAATGTAACAACTGGAGAAAACTACAGAGCATGGCATGGTTAATGCAACAAATGGTAAAAAATATCACGTTAAGAAAATATTAAATATTTTTAAATTTAATAGTATCTTTTAAATTAATTAATTTTTATGTAAAATATTAAATAATTAATAATAAAAAAATAATAATGAGGGGTAATCCCACCATTTCACCATTTCACTTACTCACAGGATGACCATAACTTTTAATTTACATTATAGCCAAAAAAAAAAAAAAAAAAAGTAAATACAGCATTTATGGTTACAATAAACCAAACAACATTTTCACTGTAACATGTAATTTCATTTACACCTAACCAAACAAGCCTTTACCAAACAAGCCTTTATTGTAAATGCTTTTACAGTGAGCCTGCATCAGATGCATTAAAACTGGCTTGATGTCACCATGATGGGCTCTAAGCCTGAATTAACTGCCATAAATTGCAGTTATGATTGATGCTTTGGGATTTATACAGCATGACAAGATAAATAATTTGGAATTTATTCAGAGCCTTTTCAACAATGTATACATATACATATATATATATATATATATATAAGAAAAAAAATGCAAAGAGATGGACTGCTGCTTGATGGGCAATCTCCGGCAAAGCATTTCACACCTCTGGCTATCTGGAAAACTGTAGGCAGGATGAGAATGATTGCCGGAGAAGTTAGAGATATGTCACCATGAACTGATGAATGGTGCAGTACGCCGGAACTTCTGACGGAACTGCTTTTTGGTTATGCACCATGCCTCCAAGAAGGTGCTGACCTGTCCATACAGTATGAGCATATTCAGATGAAGGAATGTGATTTCCAAATTTTAAAAACATCAGATACATTATAGATACATGCAGGCATGACACTGACCCTGGCATGTCCACAATGTATCCAGACTGATAAAAATGGTAATACTTGGTAACCATCAAAGAAAATCAAACTTCACATTGGTGACAAAGCCATCAATCTTGATTCCTCAGGTGATCATAAGAATGAGTTCACTATGTGTTTGATTTGTTATATAGAGTACACTCAAAATCACCCTAATACTACAGTGCTCAGCAAAGGATAGACAGTCTAGGATTGCATTGCCAGCTAATAGAAATTTTAAATAAAAAAATAAGCCAGTAAGAAATATATAAGAATTATCATAAGTTGATATTTCATTTGCAATAATATCGATAAGAGATGCTTACATTACTGACTATCTTTGCTCCAAACCAAGCAGAATCAACTCCATATGAAGGTGGAATGACTTTGATCCCATCTGACATGGGTGGTGGAAAGATCTTGTGGAGCTCCTTCTCTAACCTCTCTGATAAAGAAATTGAACAGCATGCCAACTAAGGTCCCGCACAAAGACAAATAAGAGAACATGCCAGTAGCATGAATAAATGGCACATTAGCCAAAAACCACCATCCTACCTGGCAATCCGGGTAAGCATGATGTTCCACCTGCTAGAACAATTGTTTTAAACCATCCATCATCACTTGCAACTTCTGCTTCAGCACAATGATCCATACAAAGAGCAACAGCTCGATGTAAACCCATTGCACGCCTGCAGCCACAACTCACAAAAGAAACATTTCAGTGAATAGCCTTACTCCTGATGAGATCAACTTTAAAAAAAATGTTCTTTTGCCGGTTCACCTCTGCCGTCTCATGACAAAATAATAATAATAATAATAATAATAAAAGCAGCAGATACAGCTACAAGAAGCACTTACATTCCTCCAAGTTGAGGTTGGAAAAGAATTTCAGGAGCTTTAAAACGCTCATGTGAGAGAGTGAAGCATCCTTCACCAGCAACTTCACATGATGCTCGGGCTTCTTTACGAAGTTCTGCATCATAATCGGCGGCTACATAGCACAGTTTCTGAGCCACCATAGGACAAATAAATCAACACATGGAAGCAAGTGAATAGTATGGCACTGTGGACATTCAAATAGCATTACTTTCTTCCTTAATCAGTAAGTAATTTATTGGTCTAGATGCTTGCACCAATGGAATATATTTGGTTAATGGTACGACCATTCTGTCCATAAATTTATAAGCATTAAGGCAACAGAGCATGTTTGCATGCAGTTTATAGCAAAGACATGAATATCATACCTCCTTAATTGTTCGAACAGTGTACAGTGACTCAAAATTTACATTTCTTTGCTGCATGAGCTCCTTGAGAAACACTGTAACTTTCCGAGCTCCTTGCCCCACAATTTCAACACCCACATCGCGCATCACCTTACCTCGAAGAACTGCTAACATAAATTTCTAAACTTTTAGTTCAGTTTACTAAGTGATGTAAGCTGCCTCAAAATAATATTAAGTTGTAGCACAAGAAGCTGCTATGTATTCAGAGCCAACTTTAAAAAATAAAGAGTCACATCCAAATGTATCATCTTAGGTGACAATAATTTGACAATTTCTCCATAAATAGATAGATGTCTTGGTAACATCACAAAATGATAATGATGATAATGATAATAATAATAATAACAATGATGACAAGGACAATGATGACAGTGATAGTGATAGAGATAGTAGCAACAACAAGAATTTTTTTTTTATTTTTTTATTTTTTTTTTACAACAAGAATATTGACAATAGTAATTATGTAAAGCAAAAGGCTGACATGCACTAACACAATAATAGTTAGAACACGCCTATATAGTAGCAGCTTAATAAAATGAAATTGAATGTTTGAATGAGTGAAAAAACGCAGGAAACAGTCTTGAAAAGACCACCTAAATTTCTTTATTCACATGCTCATGCCTTAAGAAGTTAAGGATTCTGAGTCAGAATAAAAATTTCACTCTTAGGCAGCACCAAGCAAAAGTATTTTACATGTTGCAATGGGAACATAAACTAAAGACATACTTACTTGGTACAACAGAGGTAACATGGAAACCGATATTTACAACAATCCCAGAAGTGCGCCTCGCAGCATACAGAGCCAAAACAGCCTGGATTTTGTAATGAGTAAATCTGATGATGTTCATATCTTTTTGAAATTCTCTTCTATAAGGAGTACACGAAGCAGTGCATAGAAAACAAAGTCATATCCATTTTCATAGCTTAGTTGAAAATAGATAAGGAAAAAAAATATCTGGAAATTTTCACTTCTTTATTGGACTTGTTATGTCAAAGCTATGAATAGAAACAATTTCATTTATATAAATATCCCCATACCACAACCACGGTATGTCGTATTTCATCAGAAATACAGCAGAAAAGAAAATTTTAAAAGATGGACAACGAATAACATGCCAAATTAATTAGGCATAAAAGAAAATGACTACAAAGAGACTGCCCCAGATTGCATACTTTATGGGGGTTGGAAATTTAAATTTTGTTTGGTTAAAAAAGTTATATTAAAATTTAGTTAACACCAATAAGGATAAAGACAATTAATTAAATTATATTATTCCCATTACTGACAGATATTTATTAATAGTTAATAAGCTTTTAAATATCAATTAATGATTATAGCCATTTAATTAGTTAAATTTTGTAGAAAGAGTTATTCCTATTCCAAATTATCTCTTTGGAAGAGAGCTTATAAACCAGGTTATCCCAAGTTATTCCCACCCTAACATACTCAAATGGAGTCAAATCTTAACAGAGGATGATATCATGTAACATATACAGTTGAAGAAAACCAAGAATCTAGTTATCTGAAGCATATTGGTGTAATAGTTGAGTTATTCCAAAAGAACATGATTTCTCATTCTGGCAAAAACGACACCATATAAAGGCATTTATTTTGCAGGTTATAGTAACCAACCAATTTTGAATTGAACAGAAACTGAGTTGCAAGAGAAGCTACATACTTGATCAATTGCACAAACAGCAGGAGCATTCATATCAAACAGTACTGAGCAGATTGTCTCCCTCAATTGCCTTCGAGATGCCCTGGCCGATTCAGTATCTAGAAAAATATAACTAAAATCAATCCATCATTCCCATGGTTAGTTGTTTATTTTGAAAGCCACCTTAAATAAGAATAACTTAACACTTGCCTGAAAGTTACAGACAAACCCAATTAATATGACATGAAAATAATGGAACATTTGGCATATCAATGGGCTCCAGATAGCAACAAAGATGAAAAGTAGTTTAGTTTCTTATGACGAAGATTAGAACCCCACACACCCATAAGCTACAATTTCTAAACAATCAATAAACATAATTGCAAAGATTTCTCAATTCCCTATACTACAACAGCATATCTGAAACATAAAATGCACCAAGAAAGGTAAAGGAGGTATACAAACTCTGGAAGTTCCAGGGATTTAAAATGCCATCCCTAAAAGTTCTTTTTTGATGTTCACAAATTCTTATAACACTTCATGACATTCTTCTAGGGTTGGGCACAAAAAACAGAAAAGCCATGGGTTAAATACAGTCTCAGTCAAGACTGAAGTTCCCGAAAATAATCATTTCTTATTTCTTCGGTCTTTAAAATAATCCCCAGAAATAACCATTCTGACTTCTGAAAAAGCTTGGTTTTGCAAAATTCAACTAACAATCTTAATTTTTTTCATGGAAAGCATTCTTATTTCATAAAGCTTGTACGCTCAAGGAAACTAATCCTTGATCATCACATCGCTACTGAAAGCTCGAAAAATGTTCCAGAAAATGATGCAGGAGCAGAATCAGAAAAACAAAGTATTGGCCACTTGGACATTTCATGCTTCCCAAATAGACACCCAGTTTTTGGTGAACTTCTTCATGAAAACTGTAGCAACTGTGCAGTCCATAAGATGCATATGACCCATGGCTGGAAAGCCAATGAAGTCTAGTTTCTAACCCAACAAATTTCATCTTAATTGGATATTCCTAGAAGAAGTTATGGCTGTTAGATTGAAGGCATGTCAAGTTCACTGGTTTCTGGAGATCTGTTTAATTACACTCTATTACTGCTGTATTCCATTTAGTATTACTTGTCTCTTAAGTGTGTGTTAGTTTAATACTTGTTTATCTTTAGTTTTCCTATGCTTGGAGGGTTGTTCCAAGGGTTATATTCTTGACTTGTGGACCAAGGAGGTCAGTTTTTGGAGTGTTAGGAAACAGGAGGCTGTGCCCCTTTGTTGGCTTTCCTCTGCAGGTTTTGCAAACCATTGTGGAGAAAACCCCTTTAACTCTGTATCCCTTGGAAGATCCAGAGGGTGGTGAGTTGTAGATCCTGTATCCGGTCGTGGACATCGATCGGTGGTGGATTTCTTCAGTTCTTTTCAGGATTTCAGCAATCAGGTTTGGGATCTCTTACCCTTGTAGCATTTAATCCCGCATCAGGTGGTATCAGAGCCTAGGTTCGGATGGCTGATCGTCGTCGCCGTATACCTAATGTTGCTGCACCTCCCGTCCGTGAACGGAGTGTCCATGACGTTGAAGTAGCAGATCTGAGAAGACAAGTACAACAGCTTCAAGAACAACTGCAAAGATTGCAAGGAGATCAACAACCACAAGGTGATGTTGGCATAGATCAAGAAAATAGTGACAATGAAGACCAGAATCCCTTCTATTCTTCTTCTAGTTCTGAACAGGGTAGCGGCCCGAGCAATCGCCACCAAGCTCGTGCAGTCCGCAGGCAGGAATTTGACATCAAAGTTGATATTCCGGAATTTGAAGGAAGAATGCAGCCTGATGAGTTCATAGATTGGCTTCACACTGTTGAAAGAGTATTTGATTTTAAAGATGTACCTGATGATAGAAAGGTAAAGCTTGCAGCTTTAAAATTACGAAAGTATGCTGGATTATGGTGGGAAAACTTGAAGAGGCAGAGAGTTCGAGAAGGAAGACGCCCTATTCATTCTTGGGAGAAGATGAAGAGGGAACTAAAGAGAAGATTCTTACCGGAAAACTATCGGCAAGATTCCTATCTTAAGCTTCATAATTTGAAACAAAATGATCTATCTGTGGAAGGATATACTGCCGAATTTGATTACTTGATGATCAAATGTGATGTGGTGGAGCCTGAAGAGCAAACTATTGCTCGATTTCTTGGAGGATTGAGGACTGAAATAGGCCATATGGTACAGTTGCAACCATATTGGACTTATTCTGATGTTTGTAAGCTTGCTATGAGGGTTGAACGACAACTAAAAGAAACTCGGGGAAGTGGTTTTCGTCCTCTAAGCAAGGGAGGCTCTTTTAACCAAGGGAGTTCTTCAACATCTAGGCCTTCTAAAAATGTAAAGCCTTTTACTCCAAGGTCACTAAATAAAGGTGAAAGTTCTAAGCAACAAGGCCCTCCTAATACAAGTTCAAGAAAGTGTTTCAAGTGCCAAGGATATGGTCATATTGCTGCAGATTGCCCAAATCGGAAGATAATTTCTCTTGTTGAAGAGGAAATGGAAGAAGGGTCCGACGAAGATGAGGTTGAATGTTCTCAAATGGAAGAGGTAGTTCATGCAGATGAAGGAGAGCTTCTTGTTTGCCGAAGTCTGAATGTACAACGCACAGAAGAGGATGATTGGTTGCGTCACAACATTTTCCACACTAGGTGCACTTGTCGTGGTAAAGTTTGTGATGTGATTATAGACGGTGGCAGTTTTGAAAATGTTATCTCTAGTGACATGGTGAACAAGTTACAGCTGAAAACAGAGGACCATCCTCATCCTTATGGGCTTACTTGGCTGGAAAAGAAGAAGGAAATAAAGGTGAGTAAACGATGCCTAGTCCAATTTTCAATTGGTGGGAAATATAAGGATGAAGTCATGTGTGATGTTGTGCCAATGGATGCTTGTCACTTACTTTTGGGAAGGCCATGGCAATATGACAGGAAAACTCTGCATGATGGTTATAAAAATACATATAGTTTTGTTAAAGATGATGTTAAGGTTGTATTGGCTCCAACAAGGTTAGATGCCAACCCAAAGCCTTCAAAAGGGATGAAGAATGCTCTACTCTCTAAATCTGAAATTTTGAGGGAGTTACAACATATCAAGCAAGGATATATCCTAGTAATGCTTGAAGCTAATAGAGAACAATGTGAACATCCTGATATTGTGCTGCCACTTCTTCAAGAATTTGCCGATGTGGTGCCCGAAGAAATGCCACCAGGTCTCCCGCCTTTGAGGAATATTCAGCATTGTATTGATTTGGTTCCTGGTTCAATGATTCCTAATAAGGCAGCCTATAGAATGTGCCCGAAGGAACATGAAGAGTTGCAGCGCCAAGTTGAAGAACTGATAGTTAAAGGCTTTGTGAGAGAGAGCAAGAGTCCTTGTGCTGTCCCTGCTTTGCTTGTACCAAAGAAAGATGGAACTTGGCGTATGTGCATTGATAGTCGAGCTGTAAACAAGATTACCATCAACTATCGCTACCCCATTCCTCGATTAGATGACCTCTTGGATCAACTACACGGGGCTGTTATCTTCTCGCGAATTGATCTTCGTAGTGGTTATCATCAAATACGGATGAGGGAAGGAGATGAGTGGAAGACTGCTTTCAAAACGAGGGATGGCCTCTATGAATGGGTTGTCATGCCTTTCGGTCTTTCCAACGCACCGAGCACCTTTATGCGTCTAATGAATGATGTCTTCAAGCCTTTCATTGGGAAGTTTGTTGTTGTCTACTTTGATGATATTTTGGTCTATAGCCAAGACAAGGAGCAACACCTTGATCATCTCTATAAGGTATTCAACACCCTAAGGGAACAAAGGCTTTATGCGAATCTGAAGAAATGTGAGTTTTTCTCTAATAGCCTTGTTTTCCTAGGCTATGTAGTGTCGAGAGATGGATTAAAAATGGACTTGAGTAAGCTAGAAGCCATTCTAAGCTGGCCACAACCAAAATCTGTCCATGATATTAGAAGTTTCCATGGCCTTGCGTCCTTTTATCGACGGTTCATCAAGGGATTTAGCACCATTATTGCACCTATTACAGAATGTTTGAAAGGGGGTGCATACAAATGGAATGAGGAGGCACAAAAGAGCTTTGAACTCATAAAGAAGAAGGTGACTGAAGCGCCTGTTCTCTCACTTCCAGATTTTGACAAACTTTTTGAGGTTGAGTGTGATGCTTCTTGTGTCGGCATTGGAGCTGTTTTGAGTCAAGAAAAGAAACCTGTTGCATTTTTCAGTGAGAAGTTAAGTGATTCTCGCAAGAACTACTCTACCTATGACAAAGAGTTTTATGCGATTGTTCGTGCTTTGGGTCATTGGAGTCATTATCTCCTTCCAAAACCCTTTGTGCTCTTTTCAGATCATGAAGCTTTAAAGTTTATAAATGGCCAACATAAGTTGAATCGACGTCATGCCTTATGGGTTGAATTTCTGCAGGCTTATAGTTTTGTGATCAAGCATAAGGCCGGCTCTCAAAACCAAGTTGCTGATGCATCGAGTAGAAGACACACATTACTGTCCACTATGCAAATAAATGTTGTTGGGTTTGAAGTTTTAAAAGAATTGTACAAAGATGATCCCTACTTTGGTACCCTTTGGGAGAATTGTTTGAAAGGGCCATACAAACAGTTTTTTCTGCAGAATGGGTTTCTTTTCAAGGGGAATTGCTTGTGTATTCCTCAATGCTCGGTGAGAGATGCTATTCTAATGGAAGCCCATGATAGTAACCTGGGAGGACATTTTGGTCGAAACAAGACGCTTGCCATCATAAAAGATAAATTTTATTGGCCCAAAATGGAGAAGGATGTAATGAGACATGTAAAGAAGTGCAACATTTGTCAAGTGGCTAAAAGTCACTCTCGGAACGCAGGTTTGTACACTCCTCTTCCAGTCCCTCAAGCCCCTTGGGAAGATGTTAGCATGGATTTTGTAATCGGATTGCCAAGAACCCAACGGAATAAAGATTCGATAATGGTAGTAGTGGATCGATTCTCTAAAATGGCCCACTTTGTATCTTGTTGTAGAACTGCAGATGCTTCTTACATTGCTGATTTGTATTTTCGTGAAGTTGTGCGGCTACATGGAATTCCTTTGACAATCACCTCTGATCGGGACTCGAAGTTTATGAGTCATTTTTGGCGTACACTTTGGAGGAAGCTTGGAACACAATTGCAATTTAGCACAACAGCTCACCCCCAAACGGATGGGCAAACCGAGGTTACTAATAGGAGTTTGGGAAATTTGCTCAGGAGTTTTGTGGGCAAGAATGTTCGACAGTGGGATTCATTGTTACCACAGGTTGAGTTTGCATATAATCACTCCTTCCATCAATCTATTAAGTGCAGTCCATTTGAAGCTGTCTATGGACATAGTCTTAGTGGTCCATTAGACTTAACACCTCTCCCTACTCCTCATTCTTTCAGCAGTGAAGCAAGTGAGAGGGCTGTACAAATCAAGAAGTTGCATACTCAGATAAGGGAACATATTGTGAGGCAGAATGAGAAATATTGCAAACAAGCTAACAAGCATCGCAAATATGTTGAGTTTAAGTCAGGTGACTTTGTTTGGGTTCATCTAAGAAGAGAAAGGTTTCCTCCAGGGAAGCACAATAAATTGAGGGCAAGAGCAGCTGGTCCTTTTCAAGTGGTGAAGAGAATTGGGGAGAATGCTTATGAGATTGACCTTCCTTCAGAGTATGAAGTCTCTAAAACTTTTAATGTCTCTGATCTTTCACCTTACCATGGAACACATGAAAATTTGGACTCGAGGACGAGTCTTCTTCAACCAAGGGAGTTTGATGCAGGAGCAGAATCAGAAAAACAAAGTATTGGCCACTTGGACATTTCATGCTTCCCAAATAGACACCCAGTTTTTGGTGAACTTCTTCATGAAAACTGTAGCAACTGTGCAGTCCATAAGATGCATATGACCCATGGCTGGAAAGCCAATGAAGTCTAGTTTCTAACCCAACAAATTTAAATAAGAAATTGAAAGATCCTGACAAGATTGTGGTTGCATCAGGTCACCAGATAGTGAAGGCTCCTACTTGCATCTTCCTTAGAAATCAAACAACCTACTTGCACCCAAAAATATTAATTGGATAAATGCTATAGGGAACAATAGAAAACTCTATCATTTCAAATTTTGACAACTTATTGTCGCATTTCCCAAAAATCCCAGACAAGTTTGCAGAAAATCAAACTAAGAAGCCAAATTAAAGCAAATGTTTCCTTTATAAACGTAACAGTCAACTTAAAAAGACTTGATAATGAAACATTGATCATACATTTATCTTTGTGAAAGTCTTCTTCAAAAACCAGAACACAAAATAGGCAAACATTCAGGAAAAAAAATAGCTACTAACCATCAGAATGACAGATAGGGATGGACACAATAATCGGTTGAGATGCTGGCTTCACCTGCATCCTGCCAAAAGACACTGTCAGACACAAAAGCGTAATAAGCTGACTTAGCAAAGAATGAAGTTCTGTCACAATAAGTTCGGCAGCCCAGGCTGACAGTTCTACACACAAATTTAATGGTGGCAGAATATTATTACGTATATATTTTTGTGAAATGAAGGCTAAATGAATTAAAGATACCAGTTATAAACCTTTATATAGCAGATGCATACCAACTGAATCAATTTTTTTTTACCACAATAAAAACCACACCAAACACTAAGCAAACAGTGGGATGACTCTAACACTTACTGATAACCAAGATCTCCCATTCTATAATTCCATCATAGTTTGTGTCTACGCAAAAATCATTTCCCATCTATTTTAAGTGCACTGCATATTTTTGAGCATTGATGTACTTGCAGATTATCTCAATCGGCTATGAACCTTGCACCACAAGATGGTGCCTGACAAATGTTTTCACTAGTCCAACCCAATTGACATTCAAGGAAAGAACAGTTGATATAAGGCTATGTCCATACATGTGATGCAGTTTGGTAAATGCCATTAATAGTTAGGGAAAGAAAGAAAGTAGCAATCTGAAGAATTAAGACTTAAGAGGCAAAAAGTTAAGTGAAAAACCTGCTATAAATTGTTGAGAAAAAATGTCGAAGTCTAGGGTACATGGGAGATTCAATGTTACCAAACTCCTGAAGAAAAAGAAGGATTAATGTGACAACATAGAGAGGAGAGAGAGGGAGAGGATTGGATGCTAATTATCCAAAGGAAAGACATTAGCATCTTGAAATAAGAATTGCCTTCATGAGAAGTAATTTTAAATGCAAACAATGTAATGTCAAAAATAATCACTCACCAAAAATGTCGCACAACGACCAGATGGAGATGCATATTTGCTCCAACCATATTTACAATAGCCTGATCCACCTTCATACAAAACGTGAAGTGATACAAGCGAAAAATGATCAAATATTGCCTAAAGTCTAAACTAGGTATGATATTAGAATTAACATATTGACTCTAGAATGTCATGGAAATCCACTCACAAGAGAAATTGATCTATCAGTATCAAATATCGATTAATAGTTCAAAAGAAAAAACTGCATTCCTTCCAAGTTATAAAGATTTTTATAACAAATGAAGAAAATAATGACTTTAAAAGTGATTACAATTCAATTAATAATAACAGGCAAAAAAAAAAAAAAACTCAGGCTAAATGAGTTGGTTGTTAGCCAGTAAGGTTGTTAGCTCTTACCATCAATAATTATGGAACCAGGAACTTTCTCCCGCTGCACATAAATTTGCATGAATGATAATTGTGGGGTGTGATCAAAATACATCCTGCATATTTGAAAGCCTTTAAACAAGTATAAACTTTTGTACGTGAAAGAAGATCTTGATGAGACTTACAGAATGATTTGACACAACAAACAGGGAAAAATGGAATAATGGATTTTTTTTTTTTTTTTTTTTTTTTTTTTTTTTTTTTTTTTTTACAATTTGGACAAGCCGCCACCACACACTTTATTTTATTACTACAGCTCAACCATACATTAGGAGGGTCAAACCCTTTACCTCCCCCATGAGAGTCGAAGTATCTTACTGCTCGGCTATTGCGGTGGTGATGGAATAATGGAAATTTAAGCTTATAAAATGAAAGACAATAGCAACCAAAAGAAAAAAAAAAAAAAGCATCTGACATAAGTCTCAACCACATTACATGCAATTACAACCAGAAAGTCTTTATCCTTTTTCTCCAAAAACCACTCAATTAAATCTGTATGTCAAATTAAATTTACCACATGATTTCATTCGCTTAATTATGTCTTCTAGCAAATTATGCTAAAAACTAGTCAAGAATGTTGAGAAATCATCCATAAACAAAATACTAGTGAACTGATGTAGACAACCTTAAATCACTGCAATCACTAAATGATCTAAAAAATAGAACTTATGGTTATAATAGCCAAGATTCATGAAATAGTTATTCATGACAAATTCATTGTTATTTTACAAAATTGTCAATTTGGAGCATGGAACCACAGAGAGCTGCTTATTCCAATAAGCAAATGATTATGGTACTTCTATAAATATATTTAATTATGGATCCAGCATCTTCAGTACAAATAGTTCAGCTATGCTTACTATGATCATGTTAACAAATTATTTAACAGGTCCTTCATTCTTATCCGTAAAATTGGCAGTTTGGAGCATGATAATATCTTTATTCCAAAATGCAAATAATTGTAGTGCCTCTATAATTATATAGAAACAAGGATTCATAATTTTTAGTGCAAATAATTCAACTACCTGCCATGATCATCTCAACCAATATGATTGGGCATCATCCAGCATGTTCTAGATGTAACATGTGCCACAAACACAATCAACTTCCTAGCATTCAACGTCTTAATCCTACATATTTCATGTAACAAATACCAAAAACTGAATTATCTAAACACTAGTAACCTAACGACAAAGATAACCATAATTCAACTCGAGAAAACAAATTTAGCATCATAATTGATCATGTGACAATGCACAGTGCTGGATTCAGATAGATAACACCAAAAGGCCAAGATTGAAACTTTGTCAGCATTCCGTCAAATAAAGAAACCAAAAGGATAAAACAACAACTCACTTCAAAGGGAAGCCGGATCTCAAGTGAGTCTCAGCGAATACAACAGTATCATATGGCTCCCTCCCACTCTGAAGTAAAAAGATCCAGAGCCGGTTATCAGCAGCCAAGAGCCTCCACAGTCCACGCCCTGCAAACAACGCAAGCCCTCGCTACCTCCTTCGGCCCAAGAAGCCTAAGAATCTGCATAATAACATCGGTCGGGATCCGATCAAGGGCACCCATGGAAGCACCGTAATCGATTACGGCATCGTCGGAATCCGTAGCGGTGCGAGGAGAGCTCAAGGTAGAGGAGGAGGAGGAGGAGGAGGAGGAGGAAGAGGAGGGGGAGCGGGTGAGGACGGCACCAAAGACCTTCTTGAGAAGCGCCGCCATGGATCGAGATCCACGGATTGGATTGGGGTTTCGAGGGTTCCAAGGGTTTCAAGAAGTTTGGCGGACACTTGGCGCAATTGGAACCGATGGGATGAGAGCGCGGGAGCTCCAGCTTCGTCACTGCGATCCCATGTTAATTAATTATTATGTTTTCCAAGGGGTTTTTTATAAAATTTTGTTATATGTGGAAATTTACTAAAACAACCCTCAATTTTTTTGGAATCCCTATCATTTCATGCTAATAAAATTATTAATGGAGTAATTATTGATCAGATGAGTTGATAAAAAATATTTGATTAATATAAAAATAAATAAATTTCTTTAAATCAGAACAAATTGGTTCTTTTTTTAAATTTAAAAAAATAAAAAAATGAAACTCTCCCTTTGCTCTTTTCTCTTCTGTCAAGTAAAGCATTGCTCTAGAAGAAAGAAATTAAAAAGTTATTATTAAAATAAAAAAATAAAGGAAATAGTTAAGTTTATTGCTAAACAAAAATATAAAACCAACAACCATTTGGTCTATTGGCACCAGATCCCTTGGGTAGAGTCTTCGCCTCAGATGTCAAGTTAGACGCTCTGCCCGGGTTTAAAACCTATCACACGCAAGATGAGGGTATGGTTCGGTGATGAGCGCAGCTTCCCTTACGTGTCCGTTCTTTAGGTCTGGCACTTGTCGTCTTTCTCCAAAAAAAAACAAACAAAAAACAAAACAAAACAAAACAAAAATATAAAAAACAAGAAGACAATATATCGATATGATCAATATCCGCAGTTGTTCAAATACTTGAAACATTAATTATATTGATTTATTTATTACTATAAAATATTGTTTTCATAATAATATTTGTAAAGGTCTGTTTGGAGTTGCAGTCAGTAGATGCAATCTAAGTACCACCTTTCGTTACGTGGTTTGTTGAAATTCTCACTCAAATTTAATATTACTTTAATTGAAATTCTAGTTTTTCGTTATTTTATCATGTGGATAATTCCTAGTGTGCATTGAAATTATTATTTCAATACATTTATGCTTTTAATTTATATGAGTTGAAGTTCAAAATGAGCTCAGCGATAAAAGAATAACTTAGATGTAGTTTGTGTAGTCCACCGTTGACATTGTAACATATTTCCTAAAAATATATAAAAATATAATAAATTTTCTATAATGTCATTATTTTTTTAAAAAATTATTCATCTCATGCCACATGTCAAATATTTAATGGTGAATTACATAAATTACATCTATTTAATTTCACCTAAGTTATTCCCCAATGATAAAACCATAAATATTTTATGCTGATGATGAAAATTTGTTATTATTTATGGGCCTCATGTCGATTTTTACCGACATCTATAAAATTCTAATTTTTTTTTTCAATTTATGTTATATTTGGAAGCAAAATAATTTATTATATAATATCGAGTGCCTCTCCATCTACTCAAGGGATTGGCATGGGTGCTTTGTTTATTGTTGTTTCAATATTTGCCTTGTTCTCCGTATCTAATAGATTTTTGTTTGTGGTCTTTTTTTAATTGTTATTGTTATTGTTATTTGTGCCTCCATTGCTGTGTACTCATTTTTTTTAATGTTTTATTTAAAATAAAAATAAACCACCCCAATAAACTATTGATATAAATTCAAACTCTTAATCTTTCACCATCTGGCATGAGTGGTATAGAAAATTGACATGCTTACCAGGGTACATAAGCAATTTTTATTATTTTATATTTCATGAAAGTGATGTATTATTTGTTTAGCGAACATTTATAGCATTCAAATTGTAACTCATGTAAGATGAAAATATAGATATATTAGAGTATAAATGTCATATTTGTGCATGCCCCTGATATATTGAAATTAGTTGATTTAATATAATTATAAAATTTATATATAAACAATGCAATCAACCAATTCAATTTATTAATGAAATAAAAAATATGTATTTTATTCATAAACATATATAATTTAAAGAATAATATGAAATATTTGTAATATTATTATATTTTACTTTATAAGTTTAAAATCCTCCATGGTTCTCAAAAGAAAATGTTTTTTCAACACAATGTGAGCAATCTATTTAATTTAAACTTCTCCATATAATTAATTATTAGGTTTTTATGTCCTTTTTTTGAAAGTGATACATTATTTTTAGATCACAAGTCTAATGTGTCATGGGGTAGGTGTGCATTGAAATCAGTTGGTTGGGCTATAAAATTCATATAAATTTGTAAAACTTTGATTTTGTAAATAGTTTTTATTTTATTTTATTGTTTTTTATGAAAAGGCCACAAATTTTATTGCAACAAATGTAAATAGTTTAAAGTTGAATGGAAGGAGTGCAACAATTGATTATTTAAAATTTTTAAATAAGTATATTCATTCATTAAATTGAGAAATGAAAAACAAAAGGCAAGCCATTTTAAAACTAAAATATTTTTTAATGATTAAATTAACAAAATAGAATTTCAAATTTAAGCAGGGAAAACCAAGTCTACCCTCCATTCTCACCCTCATTCATCATTCATCCATCAATTTAATGAATAAAATTGTAATTTTGTTAATATACATTTACACAAATATATATCGGCAATACATTCTCTATTGATACCTGTAAAACATCTATAGAGAAAACAAAAGTAAAAGAAAAAAAAAACAAAAAAAAAAGACACAAATAAGAATGAAAAGAGATAGTGAGCGACTTAAAAACACTGTTTACATCAACGGATAATTTACAATCATTAGATTTGAATCCAACGGTTTATATAAGGAAGTTCATAGAATATTATCCATGGGCGTCCCTAGCAAACTAGTCTTATAAATATAAGAGTTTTGTGAGGGTGTAAAAGCAAATATACTACACTCAATGGAGTCTATATAATTAAAAGTTTATAAAGGGGTATATATGTAAAAGCTCCAACAAATTACTCAATAAAACGTTTAAAAGAGGAAACAAAAGTTCGAAATCTTCGAGCCCGAATTCAAAGTACCAAAAATAAATCCCTTTTTTCCATTATAGCCCTCCTTTTTTTTTTAATTGTCAAAATAACCATACCCAAAATATATTCACCAAACTAACCATGAAACCATCACATCAACCCCATCTCATCACCCATGTGTTTTTAAAATATAAAATATTAGGTTTTTTTTTTTCAAGAACACCCTTCATTTAAAAAAAAATACAAAACAAAAGTATTTTTATTTTTTAAACAATATTCTTAAGTTATTATTTAATAAACATTTATTATTATTTTTATAAAAAGCCAAAAAAAAAATAATTTTTTAACTAGATTTATTTTAAAAGATATATTATTTTAATATATATATATATATATATATATATATATATATATATATATATATATATATTAAAAACACCAAAAACTTTTTTAACGGTATTTATTTTAAAAATATATTATTATTATTATTATTGTTGGTTTATATATATTTTTATTTTTACGTAATTATTATTATTATAAAAAACTTATTTTTACAACTTTATTATTATTATTATTATTATTTTATTATTTTATTTTATTTTATTTTATTTTTACGTAATTATTATTGTTGAACCACATTTTGATGCACACCATGTAATGACATGTATTGATTGCACACCAGGTAGCCTTGAGGTGTAGAGAAAATCCAATTACCCTTACATGATAAGAAGCTCAATACATCTAAAGCCTACTTGGTGTGCAATCAATACATGTCATTACATTGTGTGCATCAAAATGTGGTTCAACAATAATAATTACGTAAAAATAAAATAAAATAAAATAATAATAATAATAATAATAATAATAATAAAGTTGTAAAAATAAGTTTTTTATAATAATAATAATTACGTAAAAATAAAAATATATATAAACCAACAATAATAATAATAATAATAATATATTTTTTAAAATAAATACCGTTAAAATTTTTTTTGGTGTTTTTAATAAATAATATATATATATATATTAAAATAATATATCTTTTAAAATAAATCCAGTTAAAAAATTATTTTATTTTTTTTTTGGCTTTTTATAAAAATAATAATAAATGTTTATTAAATAATAACTTAAGAATATTGTTTAAAAAATAAAAATATTTTTGTTTTGTATTTTTTTTTAAATGAAGGGTGTTCTTGAAAAAAAACCTAATATTTTATATTTTAAAAACACATGGGTGATGAGATAGGGTTGATGTGGTGGTTTCATGGTTAGTTTGGTGAATATATTTTGGGTATGGTTATTTTGACAATTAAAAAAAAAAAGGAGGGCTATAATGGAAAAAAGCCCTTAAAAATTCGAAGTTTGGACTGGAATTCACTCAAGTGATCATCAATGGCGACGGCAGCCTTCCGCTCTACCACCAAGCGCTCCTCCATTGGCCGTGCCGGCCAGGACACGGCGTCCTCTGCTGCCCGCCGCCGCTCTCGAAGCCTTAGCCGTGGCCCATCTCGGTTCCCTCCGTCACCGCCAGAGCCGAGCGAGCTCCCAACTCCAAGGGGCAAGTTTGTGAACAAGGCGCGGGGGTCTGGGTTCCCGGAGATCAGCCTCGACGATCTCGCCGACGAGTACTTCAAATCGAAGTTTGAGGACGAGATCACGCCGCCGGACCGCAGGAGTAGTCGCCGGATGTCTGAAATTAGTCCTAGGATGGAGAATGGGGAGATCAACCGGCAGCGGGGGAGGTCAGTGTCGAGGAGGGGTGTGGATGGGAAGGGCTTTGCAAATGGTAAGAAAGAGGAGGGCTTTCTGGAAAATAGTGTGCCGAGAAGGCGCCAGAGGTCTCTCTCTGTGGCTCGGCATCGGTGCAGTGATTCAGAGGTAGAGCTTTCATCTTCTTCTGTATAATCAGAACAAAGTTGTTGTTTTGGGTGTCGTGCTAGCTGCTATTCTTCCTGTCGTTTTATCTTTCATTATTTGGATAAAATGCCCGCATTTTTTCTCTTTGATGATAGACATGTTATTCTGGGTGCTTGAGCGGTTTATTCATATTTATTTTCTTTCTTTTTGTCATGGTTGGATGGATTAGCTTTGTGAATTCCATCTCAGTTTTGTCATCGGTGTAGTGTTTTTAGGAAATAAGTAGGATATTTAGTAGTTATTTTGATCGATTTTCTATTCCATTCCAGTGAAAAGTCGAGGAAAATTGCATTTTTCAGAGTTTTGATTTGCATTGCTGAATCTTTTTCCCTAGAATGGTGGCAAGTAGGCTTTTTTTCTTTAGGTGTAGTGTATGCAATGCATCGGATATTGACATACTTTAGAATTTGCCTTTTTGACAGAGCTATTCTTCAACACTAACTGATGATGAAGCACGGGATGCTTGTAATAATAATAATAAGACTGAGAAGATAATACGAGCCAGTTATTCCCAGAAAATGGTTGGTTTATATTATCCTTAAGTGGGCTTTTATTTTATTACACATCCTGTGTGGTTTCTAAGTTTATATTTGAAAACACCAATCACACTTAGCAGACAGAACCTCCCACGGGAAATGGTGAAGGGACTGATTTCTACAATGCCATGCGCAAAGAATTGAGAAATGCTGTTGAAGAGATAAGGACTAAACTTGAGAAGGTGTTAGGCCGTTGCTTCTTTGTATTATTACTTCCACATCCGATAACTTAATGTGTTGCTCTGATGTTTTATTCATTAATCATGATGATTGAGCTAATATATGCAGGTCAGTGTAAGAAATGGGACAACTGCTTTGGCCAATGATAAGGATATGCAATCAAAGACCTCAAGTACTGTCCATGCTATTGCTCAGATCAGGAGGAAATTCACCACTGAAATGGAGCAGGTATTTGTATTTGTACATTTATTATGGGAGTTTAATGCCCAATGTATCTGTTACCTCCTGTGCTGATTTTAACATTAAGTTATAGTTTGTTAAAGTCTGTTTGTGGGGAAAACTAGGGAATGAGGAGTGTCTTTTAGTATTCCTGGCATTAGAATCTTTCAGAGTATTTACAAGGAGATGACTGCATGAAGAGTAATCTGGTGCAAACTGTTCTTAGTGAGGAATTAACTTCTCTCTGTTGAAAATTGGAAGTCCATTGCATTGTTATTATCTACTATGCCACCTATAGTTAATACCAATTGAATTCTCTCTAGTCAATATTGGCCTTCATGTCTGTTGGTTTACATTATATGGAATCCTGCAGGTATGCCAACATTATATCTTAGCATTTGGCATGTGATTTCTGAATTTTGTAATATCTGGATCCAAGGATGTCTGCTCTTAATTGTATGCCATGCTACTTAATTTAATTCAGAGCAACTTTTCCTATTGTATGGTACAACAAATAAGTGAATAACTTGCTACCTTTTAATCATTTCAGTCAGAGAAGCGCAAGCAAGAGTTGTTGGCTGAATTAGCTGCCGAGGAGGAACGTGGTCATGAGCTAACTAAGATTGTTCGTGAGTTGCTTCCTTCGCCTAAACAAGCTGCTGATATGGAGAAACCATCACAGTCTAGAAGAGTAAGCTCCTTCCTGTTATTGGTTCTTGCCAAACAGTCCTATATATCTTCATTTTATGTTCCTATTTTTTGTTTCAGAAGAGCAAGGATCGGAGGACTCGAATGTCTCAATGTCTGACTGAAGAAGCAGAAAAATACTTTGAGGATTTTCTCTCAAATGTTGAGGATACTGATATTTCATCCTTTGATGGCGAGAGAAGTGATACGAGTTCAGGTCTAGGTGCCAGTGGGAAATTAAGTGACTCAAGAATGCAACAGGGCACAGGGGAAATGCATGCAGGTATGCCAACAGCTGCTTCTTCTTTGCCTGTTGTGACGGATGGTGTTGTGCTTCCTTGGCTGCAGTGGGAAGCATCTAGTAAGAGCCCACCATCATTTAAAAGTAAGGTTGTTGTCCCAACTTCCGCTGGAAAGAACTTATTTCCTGAATCACAGGTAACTATCACTTTCAGTTTTTAACTTGTTTAAGTATTAACAGCATCCATTTTTCAAGCAATTCTGTTGATTTATTTTGCTGCTGGACACTGTCATTAAGATGTAACTTGTTTTAAATCTTAATATAAGATACAATCGGTCAGTTTTTAACTAGAGATTGCAATGTTGCGGAAGAATTTAAATCCCTTCTGAAACAAACCAATACAATGCTACTATGACCTAACTATTCTTTAAATTGGGGTGTTTGGATAAGGAGGAAGGAATTGGAGGAATTAGAGGTGAAAAGTTCAACTATACAAGGAAAACAAAAGAAAGTTTTATCAACATGGTCTCTTTCATTTGCTGAACCATCTCATTCATCTTGTTCTTATAACCTTTGCTTGAAACCACTAGTTTTGTTTCCTAGTACTCTACCCACTTCCTACATCTTTTCTATTCCTTTTACAAAGCATGCAACGATTCATTTATTCCGAATTTAACTATTATGACACCAAATCATCACGTGTAAGAAGTTTTTTGTTTTAGTAATCTACCTTTCACTTGTGTCTTTGAATCAGAACTCAACAACTTCTATATGACTATAAATCTCAGGAACAAAGCCCTGCACTTGGCAACAGTAATCATTTCACAAGCAGTCGGGGAAGTTGGAGCCCAGAATGCAATGGCAACTCTTCTGTTGTTTCAAAAGAAATGAGAGGCTGCCAATCCGGGGAAGTGGGAAGCCACTCAACTAGCAGATTCTCAATTAGTTCCTCGAAAGGGTCTTCATTCGACATGGACGAGTATTTATTCCTTCAACACAGCGAAGATCTTCTGTTTGAGAGTCTGAGGCAGAGGCAAAGAATAGACTCTGGTGGCCTAATCCTTTGCACAAGATCCTTAATTTGAACAATTTGTGTTGCTTCCCTCCATCATCTTTAGCTCTTTGAAGTTTAATCTTCTGTCTGAGTGCAGTAAGTGTTTACCGCTGTGAGATTAAAAATCAAGGATTTATCTTAATGTACTGTTGTTGTTAATTGTTGTTGAACGTTGATTGTAAATTCTAATGTCTTTATAAATGTGATTAAATATATTGTCTCTTCAGTCTTAATTATATGATTATATCTTTTTTTCCAATGAATGCCAGGTTTTTAACTGTGTATATAATTGTGATGGAAAATACTATTTTGGTATGTTTCTTCTATGGATGATTCTTCTTTAACTAAGATAAATAAAAACATAGTTCTGCTCAATTGGTCTAAATATGTAAGTATATATTTTGAAACAATTAAAGACAAATATCAATTACTTAAATAAACAGTAAAATGAGACAATAGTAGATTTTTGAAGTTGTACTAGAGATAAAATCCTACATTCATTATTTCAAAACAACTATCCATAGACACATACAAATGTGATTCTCATTTCTCATCACAACTTAATATACCTCTAATTACAAATTAACCAGTTAATAATCCTACATCACTAAAACAAAAACATATTATTAATTAGTTAAATTAGTATGTTTGGGTTATAAGCATAGATCCTGAAATTACCATATCTCTAAATACAACAGTTGAAAAATATCATCAAAACACATGGCCAGGCATACATTTGAACAAGAGCCACAAGAACAGAGAGAGAGAGAGAATGAAATCATTATCTACTCCACAAACCAAATGACACCTCAAAACATTCACAACCACAAGAGAGATTTCTCCTCACTCTCTTTCTCTATAGACACTCACTTCCTTATCTACTAAGTTAGACACATGTCACAAACTTATTGGTCATCTAGATCTCCCCATAAGCCAGCTACTAGTTCCAATAGATTGGCCATGGCCCACACACTCTTAAGCAAAGTCCCATATTTCTCTCTCTATTCTCCTTGTGTTCTTCTTCATCCACTACTCTTCATTTCTCTCATTCACTCCCTCATCAAACAAACAAGAAAAAGTCCATGGCTACTCAAGCTCTTCTTTCATCAATGGAAGCAGGAAGGCAATTGCTTGGAGGAAGACCTCTCCATTCCTCTCCTTCTAGATCCTTTTCCTCCTCCAGAAAGTCCTCTTTTCTTGTTAAAGCTTCTTCCAGTACTCCTCCTGTCAAGGTTATAAATCAATTATTCATATATATTGATGATGATGATGATGAAATGTTTATAATGTTTTATTAAATTATTTGTTTCAGCAAGGAGCAGACAGACAACTATGGTTTGCATCAAAGCAATCACTCACTTATTTGGATGGAAGGTAATTAATTAAATCATTATCAACTTTTACACTTCTTCAATTCAACTTTCAACATGATAAAAATGCAAATCATGCATGCATGCATGCAGAAACAAGAATCATATTTATAGTGATTATTTATGAAGAATCTAACCTTATATCCATATATGTATATATATATGATGTGATGATGAATCTTGCAGTCTTCCTGGTGATTATGGGTTTGATCCTCTTGGTTTATCAGACCCAGAAGGCACTGGAGGATTCATTGAGCCAAGATGGTTAGCTTATGGTGAGGTAATCAATGGCAGATATGCCATGCTTGGCGCCGTCGGTGCAATTGCACCGGAAATCTTAGGCCAAGCTGGTCTTATACCGCCGGAGACGGCTTTACCTTGGTTCAAGACCGGTGTCATCCCCCCGGCAGGAACCTATAATTATTGGGCAGACAATTATACATTGTTTGTCTTTGAAATGGCTCTGATGGGCTTTGCCGAGCACCGGAGATTCCAAGACTGGTATAACCCAGGTTCAATGGGGAAGCAATACTTCTTGGGGTTTGAGAAGTACTTGGGAGGTTCTGGGGATCCTGCATACCCTGGAGGACCTTTGTTTAATCCATTAGGCCTTGGAAAAGATGAGAAGTCTATGAGAGAGTTGAAGCTGAAGGAGGTGAAGAATGGAAGGCTTGCCATGCTTGCAATCTTGGGGTATTTCATTCAAGCTCTTGTCACTGGTGTGGGTCCCTACCAGAACCTCTTGGACCATTTGGCTGACCCAATCAACAACAATGTCTTGACTAGTCTCAAGTTCCATTAATAGGGTTAGGGTTAGGGTTTCTCATATCAATCTTCTTCTTCATCATCATCATCATCAGTGTTTGTAATATTTGAATGTATGTGTATGTTCATGTAATCTTTGTCTTTGTATCTTTGCTTTATAATATTATTCTCATTTGAGCATGATGTTAACATGCAAGACATGAAACTGAAGAAAATTCTGTTCAATCTCTGAAGAGACTAAGAATAAATTATGGAAATTTAAAGAGAAACAAATCATAAAACAAGCTCAAATTCAGAATGGAGAAGAGTTCTATTTGAATTTCAGAAATGTACATTGTTTGAGGATGAAGATTGGGTGATAGCATGTATAAATACAAAAAATTCGACCGATGATTACAACAAGTTTGTATAGAACATTTTTTTCGATCACTGGGGTATTGAATTGTTTGATGTCTCTTCTAATAAAATGGTGTCAGGTGATTAGCCGATGAAGGTGATGAAAACATTTTAGTATTTCGAAGTAGAGGCGCCGAGCCGTCAGGAATGCTTCGTTGCCTCATCATCTTGGCGGGTGGAATCGGCTGAGGAGTTGATAAAAATGGATGGTTTGATGTTAATGGAGAAGAATATAGTGAACCGTGCGGCATGATATTTGGAAACAAAGCAGCTGCTGGTGGATTCATTCCCCTTTCATTCATCGGTTGGTTTGTTGATCTTTTCTGATGGCTCTGCAGACTGTGCCTGGACTTTGAACCGATCACCGGAGGGTCCCCCACGAACATCATGTCATGAGATTGGAAATACATAGGTTGATTAGCAGCCCATGAAACCTGAGAAGTAAAAGGAGAGCTATCTGCATACTGATGATAGTAGCATGGAACAGTAACTCGGTCCGGAGCACAATTTGAAGAAGAATGCTCGAGGCGATTGTATGATACATCATGGTTCACAACCAAATCCTTGCCCATCAACCTCAGCACTGGATTTTGGAATTTTATCAGAGAGTCGGATGATGTTATTGCTGATATGGTTCTAGTCCTCAAACAAGGGCAAGGAATGGAACAGCAGATTGCTTGTTGAATGTTCGAGTTGGAACTCATCTGGTTTCCCTTCGAGAGTGATGGCGTCTTCAGTGTTCCACATTGTCTCACAAGCTGAGCCTCTCGAAAAAGACTTTCCCTGTGTGAGCAACAACAAGGTTGACTGTCCCTCAATCTTTCAATTGGCTTCACTGGTGACATTCCATTAAGCTCTATACTTGCTTTCTGGGCTTCTTGTCCTTCAGTTCTAATATTTTTCAAGCTAGAAGCTGAATTATCTACGACTTCTTTGTCTTTGATTTCAAAATCTCGAGATGGCTGAGACATGGTTGAAGCAGTAGAATCAGGAGAGCTGGATGGATCTCTGTTCATCAGCATATGGTTCTTTATGGAGGTTATCGATGATTTTTCTTGAGAAATCTCAAGCCCAATGCCAGCACACTCTTTCAAACAAGTAACAGACTTTTCAATGCAGGTAGAACCAGTTTGGCGTTCTTCGAGTTGCAAATCTGAGGTGACCTTGGCAAAGAATGTTGCTTCACTTTCTACCTGAGTGCTTTGATCAATAATTCCATCATTCACAATGTTATCACATTGCATCTTTTCTGCATCAACTGATCTTTGACTTGGCAACTCCCCCAAAGATTCATTTCCACAAATGAGTTCCAAATGCTCTTCCCTGGATGACTGATGATCCAATCTGGTCTTTGCATCAAGAATTTGACTATCAGCAATTAAAATTTCATCAGAAGCAGTTGCATCACCAATTTGCATATCAAGTTTTGATATGCCAGAATTAAATCTTCCTGATGAATGTTTCTGCATGTCAGAAATATCAAAGAATTCTTTCCCTTGGTCAGATTCCTGATCAACAGCATCTGACGGGCCTGGCATTACAGTATCATCTGAAAAGTTGACTTCATGATGGTCACTCAGTTTCTTAGCTTTCACAGAACCAACAAGTCCATCATCACAAGAAGTAAACTCACTTCCCCATTTTCCGCTACCAATCAATCTATGTTTACGGAGCTTTTTAGAGATGAGCAGGTTTTTACAAACACTATCTCCTTCAGCCCCCATGAAGCATTGGTTCTGTAATAAATCATTCTTCTTCAAAGATATATCTTTTCCAGCTTTAGGAGATGGATGGCAGCTCTCCTTACATGAGGATTTCGATACTTCAAATGATGATAATAAAGGATCAAAGACAGGTGGATTTGGAGACTTGTTCTCCTCATTAGTTGTTTGGACTATTTCATCAACACTGCCAACCATTTTGGTTGTAGTAGATGGAGCCAAATCCTCTGATAATCTTGAGAGCTTAAGAATTTGTTTTTTGCCAACAGAAGTCTTGATTGAATCTGTTTGATTGCTCAATAATTTCTTAGTAATGGGCAACAGATTCACTGAACTTTTAGAGAATTTCTTATTCCTTAGCTTTCTCGACATATCTGAGCGTTTGGAACACACCCATTGTCCTAATGTTGCACGCCCCAAGCTCTGGACTTGATCTTGAGCATTCAAGTCGGATAGTGATTCTTCCTTTTGAATCTTTTGATTAGTGTTCAAAAGGCAATCTCCTTCCAATGATGACTGACGCTAATCAAAACAAAATAAAGTGTCATGCTATCACTACAATAACTGAAGTTTTGCATAAAATAATAATTGGCTAAAATTCAACAAAGTCGGAGTACGTGGAGAACATATCAATAGATTCAACAAATTGGATATATGAAAAAAAGATTTACACATTGTCAACAAAGTTTATATCTTTCAGCATGAGGAAAAATCAAAGTATATGGTCAATCCTATAATTTTCTCTTTTTCAAATAAAAAAAAAAGAACTTCATAACTTTTCTGCTGTGTTTTTGACTAGCTTATGCTGTGTTTTTGACTAGCACTAAAAGGTTTTGCATGAGTTTAGCCAATGCACAATGCGATCGAACATCCACATAAAATCATCACATTTCTATGTAATGGGAGTACAAGAATGACATACCTTGCTTAATTTCTTCTTTGGTGCATTCACCTTCAGATAATTTAAATATTTCGCTTTCAAGTGCTTCTTCTTGAATCCCTTGCCCGACACTGTTGATGGTGCATCATCGATCTTTGACAAGATCCGAATCTTTATTCCATTAGAATCAACATATACAGCTCCTTCATTATTTCCCTTGTCTATAAACACTGGAGACAGCTTTGGTCTTTTGAATTCACATGAAACATTACCCGAGGGAGCCACCAAAGACAAATCCGAAGCCCAGTTTGTACCATTCCTCTTATCAAGGTCTTCAAGCGTGCAATGTGGAGCAGTTTTGTAAATGTCCACCATCAACTTTTTCTTCCTGGGTTTCACTTGAACTTTCAATGAGTTGGTCACAACAAGTTTAGTATTGGACTCCTCAGATAGACATTGATCAATGTGAGCATTCAAAGTGGTGTTTGAACTGGATGCAAATGTCTTGCAAACAGGGCAAACCTTTGAAGCCATGAGATCAGAAACAGAAGCAGAAGTGGTTCCTATGTCTTCGGCATGACTACTCTGAGGCATTGGACTCAACTTCACAATCAATTTACGCTTCTTTTCAGCTCGCTGACGGCTGATATTAGGCACTGCTGCAACCGGAGAAGACACAGCAACCTCTCTTTCAGATGTCTCTTCAAGCCTATTCTCACTGGTTTCATACGACTTACAAACTACTTGATCGTGATTGATTATCGTATTGAGGATTTCAGCTTCATTATTAATGAGTTTGCCATCAAGAATGTCTACTTTCTCAACTGCCGCTGTTTCCTTCTCTGGCAAATTCTCTACAACCAATTGGTTTATCGATGATAAGCACCTCGTTTGATTGACATTATCAACATCTTCCAAGCTTGTGACTATATTATCCTTATTGCAACGCTTGGCTCTTACTGAACAGCAAGACTCAAATGGTGGTAATAAATCTTTGACATCATGCTTCAAGCATATTTGCAAGAACTTCGGAGGGAAAGGCCAGTTTTTCTTGATGTCTTCATTCCGCAAATTAAAAACATAATCCCTGCAATTCAAAGTAAAAGAAAAACAAAACACACTCAATTAACAACCTTTTCATCGCAAATTTATAGAATGGAAATTAGCATCTAATAACAGCATATCACATGTCATATTCTCAGCTAGAACAGCCATTCATTCAACCACAAAAACTCATATGAAAATTAATGATCAAGACCACACAGACACACTACAGAGGATCTAAACACTGGAACCAAAAATAAATAAATCAAGAAATTGAACAGGCTACGAGTCCCATCTCCAAACAGTGATCACAAGCAACAACCACTGATTAATCCTAAAAAAGGAAGGCCCTGCACGCCTCTTTTGCAAAGCCAATGAACTCATATCATAAAAACAGCCCAAAACTTGTTGGATTTGCAAGAGAAGTCAAGATTCATCAGAGAAACCAAAAAAGAAAATACAAAAAGAAAACAGAAGAAAGTACATGGCATCCCAGCCTAGCAAAAATCTTATCTTACTGACAAAACATGACAAGGTGTTAATCAATAACATCCAAAGTGAAATTCTTTTACCTGATAGAAAAATTGGGAGGCTCTATCTCCTCACTTTTCAGTCCTGAGGCCTGAGAACATGAGGGGCCTGGTGGGCTTGCACTGGATAACATCTCAAGCATACCTTCTCTTTATCTCCTGGTACTCTCCAGAATGTGATATTCCCTACTCCCAAGAACATACATAACAAAGGGCTTCAAGGCTCTCTCTTTCTTCACTTCTTCACTTGAATCTCACACCTTTGAGAACATCAACACAAGAAAATCAGAAACAAACTATATGAAACTACAAAAAATTATAACAGAGTTTTAAATTGGCAACTTGATGGGAAGTGACGTTCCCAGGGCTGTTATTTTATGTGGGTGGATTGGTGAACAAACCAAGACAAGTGCTCCACACCAGCAGTCATCACTCAATTGAACAAGAAAAGGGAGGTTGGATGGCATCCACATAAACCCTATCACATGAAATACCAACTTTCATGAACAAAAAAAATGCACAAATGGAACACTGATCAGTTGCAATCAATGGACAAGAAAGAGGAACATATAGGCAAAACACATCACAGATCCATGACACGACAAGCAAAAGTAGAGTGAAATCAATCAAAATAGCAAAGATCCATAGGGGTAGAGAAAAGAAAAGAAACAGAGGCTTGCAAAGGGCCATGAAATCAAACAAGATCTGATTTTGATGATGGAAATGGAGCAAATATAAGGAGATACATACCTAGAATCACTCAAATGGTACTGAAAATCCATAAACAAACCCCCCCAAAAAAAAAAAAAATCAAACAAAAAGTCTTTTCTTTTATAGCTGAAGATTCAAAGGATAAGAACAAGGAAAAACAACAAAAGAAAAGGCAGAGAAAAATCCATAAAATCACAAAAACAGACACATAAGAAGCCACTCTAGATGATGAATCAAGAAAGCTTACTTCTTGTTGGAGATGGAGGAGAGGAAAGGTGAGGCTGAGGGGAAACACAGTAGGAATTGATGGAAAAATTGCATCTTTATAAAGGAAACAGTAAATTAGTGTAGAAAAGGAAGCACCACCCACTCACACACATGAAAAGCTAAAGGCATCTTCTCCACCAAAGCAGGCTTGTACCCATTTCACAGTGTGAGAGAGAGAGAGAGAGAGAGAGAGAGAGAGAGAGATGATGAAGGGATTTTCAAGGAGCTGTCTTTTCCAATGCCAACTTTTATTACCCAAATATTTTATTATTATTTTTTTGGGGAAAATTTATGCATATATCCTTGTAAAAGCTTGATATTCACAGAAGGATTAAATGTAAAATTTAAAATTTATATACACTTCTACTTATTTTCATGCTTTCATTCTTTAAAAACAAATATAGTATTACTCCTCTTCGCGGTCTATGTACGCCTGCCTGTGCTTTCAGACGGTGATTTTCATCATCTAAATTATTTTTTTTTTTATGTTTTTATTGACTTATTCTTTTATTATTGTTTCAGTACCTTATTTTTTTTTAGAGTTTTTGTTTTTGTTTTCCTTTTTTTTGTTTGTTCGTGTCTGATTTGTTTTTTCTAATCTTTTTACTTCAATTATTTCAATAATAAAATTATGATTTATCCACTTTAAAAAAAATATTAAATTAAAAATAAAAAAAATAAATATTTCAAAGATCAAAATGAATAAATTTATAAAATTCAAATATTGAATTCAATTTTTTTACTTTAAAAAATCCAATGCAAAAGATTATATGAAAGAACAAATCTATGAATATATGTATATATTTGAACGGCGATATTTACTAGCAAGAGATTGAAGAATTGGGTGACATTGGTAAAATTAAAATAACTTGAGGTCCAATTTAAAAATACAGTTAGAAATACGTAATTATAGAGATAAATAATAAATGTGATTAAAATACTCTTTTAATGACATATATGGAAAAGAGAAATGAATGTATTTTAGAGATTTATCATTTAGAGTATTAAATTAGATTTTAATTGTTATTAATGGAACTAATAAATGATAAAGCTGCTTGCAATGACTTTAACTTGAAAATTAAAATAATAAAAACCTGCCCCAATTAATTAAATAATAATAATAATAATAATAATAATAATAAATTAAAGCAAGCCTCGATCACATACTGATTAGAAATTTTTTTTATATATAAGATGTGAAGTTAATATTGTAAACTTCATCGATAAAAATAGAAATACTATAAACAACAAATAATTCACTGCGGTTAAGTTAAAAGTTTATTTTTCATTTTAGAAATATGAGTTTGAATTTATTATATTCTATTATTTTATGTAAACAAAATTATATATATATATATATTATTTCATGAAAATTGAGCCAGGAATGATATAATATTCTTTTTATATTGTTTCATAAAAGCTGAGGTATAAACAAAAACATGAGATGCAGATACCGTGTGTATATATATATATCATATGGTTGCTTAAAAAATAAGCTATGAATAATATAATATTTTTTATACTGTTTAATTAATCAAAGCTGAGTTTAATATTCTCAACATCTATTTCAGGTTAAATCAAACCTTTTTTTATTAATTAAATTTTAAATAAGCTAATTTTGTTTATAGTGTTCCCACTGGAATGTGTTGGATCTCCAATTTTATGGTCTATGTGTATTTGAGTTTTTATAATTAAAATCAACCTGAGTAAAAGTAACATGAAAATATAAATAACTTAAAGTAATAGTTATTATGTTGGTTCAGGGTTAAGCTATAAGTAATATGTTAATTTTATGAGCTTAATTTCTTTTATCAAATTAAATTATTTATTTATTTTTATTTCGAAATAAAAAATAAATAAATCATTGTTTTATAAAGCGAAAAAAGACATAATTTGATAGAAACCTACAAAATAAAGTGAGATGAAAAAAAAAAAGGTAATTTATCTAAGGGACAAGATAAAAATATGTAAGGTTTCGAGATTTATTAACAGCGAATGTAAAACCTAAAAAATAGTAGTAGACAATATTATTTAGAAGTAAAAGGACCTCAAAATATAGAGTGTTATTTTTAATGGATGTTTCATGGTTAAATCTTTTTATAACCTCCTCAATGACGGAAGTCACTGTTAAACAATCTCCCCATTTTTTTGAAAATGTATTTGTTTTCTCCTCCTCTCTTCCCTATAATAAAATATGCATCTTTAACTAGTTAACATGGGATACCAAAAATTCTTACATTAGAAAAACTCACCAATAAAAGATATCCTCTATCATTCTAATTTGAAAATATTTTAACAAATCATAATAATATGAAGATACTTTCATTGTTTTTTAAGATTCTTTCACTACCTTAACTTTCTAGAAGATTTGTAGTTGAATTGCATATTTCATCTTCCATCTTCCCTTGAGGAGACGTGAGATCTCCTAGCCAATGCTATTATTTGAGTGTATTATTAATTTTAGTATATGACTCAAATAATAGCTTTCAGATTTAATTTTAGTCAAAATTAACCAAGTGTTTTTTCTTGGATATTTACAATATCAAAGATAAAATAGTTGAAGTTATGACTCAATCAACTTAATGAGAAGAAGCCTAGAGGCCCTTTAGAGCAACTTAGGAAAAACAATGCTTAACTAGTTCGGTGAGTTAGCTAAGTGCTATGGGAGGCTCACCTTTTTCTTCTTCTCTCTACTCATTCATTTCGAGCTCATCTTGCATGGTTTTAGAACCAGGATATTCTCTGGTTTTAATTTATCACAGTTTGATATATATTCCCAAAAAAATTAATATCATATAAGGACATATGTCATGTTGTAATAAATTAGAACCAGAAAATACGCTAGTTTTAGAACCAGGCAAAATGAACTCATTCATTCTCTATGTGTTCCTTTTTTTCACATCTAATTGACTTTATAATTGTATTGTAATTTTTAATTTACTAAGGAATTATGTTTTTTTTTTAAGTAAAAGAAATAAGCAATAGTCAGGGTTATTTAGTTAGGTCCGATGTTGAGTCTTATTCGGCAGCAGCATTGATGAATATTATTTACATTTGATAACCATTGATATTATTTGATATTTTATATTGATATATAAAAAGAAGATCAATTATTGAAATGTTTATATTAGTAATATTTATTGGGAATGGTGCTGAAAGACATAGGGATTCAAATAAATGGTCATGAAATCCGTTGCACAAAGAGAATATATATTATTATTAATAACAAAAAGGAAGAACTGGGAAGGTGAAGTGTGAATGTGTAATGTGTTTGAGTTTCTTGGAGAATGAACAGCACATGACTGTTTGCTAATAGCCAAGACCCAACAACCATTGTGACTGATTTGAACTCTCAAAATCAATAATAAATAAATACATAAATAAACACTTGTTATAATAATAAATAATACTACTTGGCCCACTTGACATGATAAAAAAAATATATATAGTAAAAAACAAAGATGAAACCAAAATAGTGACACAATGTGAGTGAATGTGAACCTTCATGGGCAGTGAAAACTTTTGCATTTGCACCCTTCTCTATATATTATATGTATATATTACTTGAGTTACTTTAAGCTTAAATTTACATTATAATCATTTGATTAGTGTAAGTGTTTGAAGTATCCTTTGCTTTTTTTTTTTTTTTTTTTAAATGTGTTTTTAAGGAATGTAACAATCATGACATGAGAAAAAGTATGGAGAAATATAATTACAAAATATTTATACAATTATAATGATCCTTTGATAAGCTTCATTATCCAACTCATGATTATTTTATGGAACCAAAGTATAATATAAAAATCTCCATAAGTAATTATAGATTGGGCATAGATGATAGATGCAAATGTAAAAAAGCCAAAAATTAATTTTTTGTATATATATATATATATTATAAAAAAATATAATTAACAATATATTTATAAAATCATACTCTTTATTAAAAAAAATTGAATAAAAAAGCCATTCAATCTTATTTAAAATGCTAGATTGGTAGTTTTTTTTTTATGAGATGCAATAATAACATGTTATGTGAAGTAAATTTTTTTTTTTTGAGAAAATAGATAACCACGTTCATTAAGTTGAAAAAAAAAAGAAAGATAACATCACTAGCGGTGGGAAGATATAGAAAGCCAAAAAACAAAAAAACAAAAGACAAAACAATAAACAAAAGTAGGAAAAAAAAAAAAACAACACTCCAGGCACCAAGGGCCGGGAGCATCAACTCTAATTTACTCATGAAGTAAATTTAATAAGTACTTGTACTCTTATCTTTGGAGTTTGATTTTATATTCTTCTTGTAATAAATATCCTACGTAAGAGATTTAATATCAAAAAGCCTTTGGTCAGTAGTTTTTTTTTACATGTATGTGAATAATAATTTTGATGGCAAAATAATTAATTATTTATCTTTACAGGGATGTATACAAAAATTTCAACTTAAATTACGGTGGCATTATTTATCTTTACAGGGATGTATACAAAAATTTCAACTTAAATTACGGTGGCGTAAAATAATTTATGAAATTTTAGAGGGGCTAAGAGCAATTATGAAAATTTTTCCCAGTTCCGAAGAGGATGCTCTTGCTTCTGAAGAGACGACGGCCATGGCGTCGTCTTCTCCGGGGCTTCTCCGTCTGGAGCTTCGGGGACGCAAGCAATGGTGCGCTGGGAATTGATTCCCCGATGCTCGACGCCTATGAGCCTTCCAGAGTGGATTCGCTGCCGGAAAGCGTCGTGGCGGTAGCGGCGGGGCACTACCACTCGCTCGCCGTGACGGCGGAGGGAGAGATCTGGGCGTGGGGGCGGAACGAGGAGGGGCAGCTTGGGAGAGGTGGGGTAGCTCCAAGGTAATCCCTTTTCACTTATTTTGTCTTGGATTTAGATTTTGGAATGTGTACTTTGTGAATTATAGTTTTTAGGGTTCTTTTCCGCTGAAATATTGGTGCCTTGTTGGATTTGGAGTTTTGGTATTGATAATGGAGAAAATTATATTGATAAGTGAGAAACAAATTGAAGATAAATGAAACGATAAGAAAATTTTCAGTACATGTCCTATCATTTGATCCATGTTAGATTGATCATTTCCTTGTCAAACACAAGAAACCATATTCTTGTTTAGATTTTCCTTTTCCGCTAGTATCTTTGGATGGAATAGTACTCTTAGGGAGCAAAAGTTTAGTCAGAAGTTGCTTTGTTGGTTGAGGTTGTTCAATCTAGTGATGTTTGGGAGATGGATGATGATTTTTAGGATTTAGCCATTTAGGATGTACTGTTAGATGCCAATTTTTGTCTAAAGAATTTTCTAGCATAGTACTTGATTCATTATTTGCTATGTATTTGTTCTTTAGCAATCATATTTGCTTACTTTCTCATTGTAATGGTGATGCCAATATTTCGCATTTTTGTGTATCAATCACAATGGTGATAGGCTTTTGTGATAGTATTGGTAGATGCTTTTATTGGTCTTATGCTTTTCATCATGAGTTTTATGTGCCATTAGGTTGTTTGTTATCAATTTTTGGATTGTTTTTGCTTGGTCATGGAATATCCTTTGGTGTTATATTTGGATGATTGAATTGGCCTTCAAACTTTTGTATATATACACCTTCATTTGTGTCAAGGACATGAAGGCATAACTTGGGAATATTTTCTAGATGGTTTCATTGTGTTATTTCCCCTCCATTATATATATATATATATATATATTATGTTTAGAGTAGTTGTGCGAATTGAGAAGAGATGATCATGTTCTTACACTTTGGGTTAGGTTTACTTGGTGATAAGAAACTGATCTTAGAAGGAATGTAGATTAACCAGATTAATGGGAGGGTTTATGTTTATGAATTTTTTAGGCTTAATTTACTATTAGAATGAGTATAAAATGCAGATAGTTGGGTGTTACATATATTATTTTAATTTTCGTGACTGTTTCAATATTCTTGGTAAATGCATCAATGGCATCCAAGTTTCTCAGTCTTTCACGCCGCTAATATTTGTGATATGGTGTCTTTGTTCAATTCAATGGTCAAAGATTTCCTCCTAATCATTTGAAACTTTCCAATGACAGAGATACATGGAGAAAGCCAGCAAAAGTTATTGGGTTGGATAATGTAAAAGTTCGAGCTGCATTTGCATCTGGTGTTGTTTCTGCAGCCGTTGGGGTTGATGGCTCTTTGTGGGTGTGGGGTAAATCTAAGCGGGGCCAGCTTGGTCTTGGGAAGGGAGTGGTAGAAGCTGGATATCCTTCCAAAGTTGAGGCTCTTTCAGGGCTAGATATAACCAAGGTCCAAATCTTTCTTCTTATTTTTTTTAACAGTTAAATAAAAGGGAAGATATAGTTTTTACAGCTCTGCATTTTGATATCTCAAAAACAATGTGAAATATTTTTGGGTTCTTGCTTTTTTATGCACATACAATTGCCTTTGACTTAATGGTTGGTAGATTAGTTGAAACTTCTAATTGATATTCTTCTGGACTGGAATATGATGAACTGTTAATAAAGTAATTAGAGTTGCAATTTACCCTTTCAAACCATCTTTGAAGACTTAAGTCTGACTTAGTTCTTAATTTTCTCATCCTGATTGGAATCGTTTGTCTCATTTGTAAATATTATTATCAAGTACAGCAAATTTTCTAAACTTCTAATTTTTTAGCTCTAGCTGTTTGCTGAAAGATGTTCACTCATTATAAGAGTACCATCTTCGATACAATTTCTTATGTTGGAATAAATTTGAAGACATGCACAAATAAAAGCTGAAAGGTGCTGAACTAATTGGTTTCGGTTTGTCTAAAAACTAATGTCTCTTGTCACAAAGCAGGTATCATTTGGCTGGGGACATGCATTGGCCCAAACCAAGGAAGGGAAATTGTTCGGCTGGGGTTATTCAGAAGATGGAAGATCTGGGCACATGGGTCAATCATTGAACACAGCAACTACACAGCTTCCCAGAGCACAAGAACTTGTGGAGGAATCCACATTGCTTGAAGTTGCAGAGAAGCTAGTGGCTGAAAAAATAGAGAAGGAAGACAAAATGCCTATCATTTGGCAACCGACCATGGTGACCGAACTAAGCTTTCTCAATGTTTCAGACATAGCTTGCGGACTCGATCATTCTCTGGTGCTTTGCAGTGAGTTTCTTGACTTGCCTTTTTTTCCATAACAAAATGTGAGTACTTCTATCGTATTTAATCTTCTAATTCAGGTGATGGCAAGCTATTGAGTTTTGGAAGTAACACATATGGTCAGTTAGGAAGGAATACAAAAGGCTCTGTGATACTACCAGTCCTTGTTGATTTGCATCCCCTCGCCGTGTCTGCCGGCCTTGGTCACTCCCTAGTCTTATGCCAAATTCCATCAAATGAAACTGCTAGAGAGGACAATGCTGTTCTTTCTTGGGGATGGAATTGTAGCTATCAGCTCGGTCGTCAGGGGCCAGAAACCATCCCGGGATTGGTTGAAGGTCTAGAAGGAGAAAGACCGGTGTCTATCTCTGCAGGCCGTGTTCACTCAATTGCCCTCACTTCAAAAGGAGAGGTATGGTCATGGGGTTCAGGTAGAAATGGCAGGCTAGGATTGGGAAGCTCAACCGACGAAATGGAGCCAGCTCTGATTGAGTCTTTAGATGGCTCAAAGGTGCTGCAAGCCGTCGCAGGTTTTGACCATAATCTGCTCCTTATCACTGACTGATAATTCATTCGAGCTCGTACTTAATTGCAGATGTTTAAATTTCTGTCATCCTTTCAAAGCTTTTGTCAATGCAGCCAGTAAATCGTGATTTGTCTGCGCGATCAAATTAAAGAAGGAAGGTGAGAAATGAAATTCTGATTGTTTTGCAGATTTTAGTGTTCACATTTCAATTTTGTCACACTGAATGATTTTTTTTTTTTTTTTTTTTTTTTGGGATAGATCCTTCAAAATGTGGCTATGCACTCTGCTTCTTGTATTTTCAAGGTGAGAACAAATTCACATTATTTATTTCTTGATTCAAGTTATTTTAATTATGTGTTATTTAAGTTTATAAAGATTTTGTGCATGTTCTCTTAAATATGGCTTAGGAACAAAAATAAAATAACTTCACTGAAGATGAAGATGTGGAAAAAGGGGTGGTGAGTGATGACTATTATTGATGTAAAATACTTTTATTAATCTTTTAGTTCTAATCACAAAATTGTCTTACTATTTTATAATCAAAAAATATGATTAACAGGTTTTTGACAATTTTGCTCCGACTAACAACCAATGGATATCTTAGTGAAATTTACCATGCATGTTTGTCCCTTTAATACTTTTTATACTATGGCATTACATGGCCGTAGTGAGCTATTGCCGTGCTCGCAAAAGAGAATAAAGTTATATTTATAAGGGTAAAATAGTACTTTCAAGTATGTTTAATTAAATTAAATACCTATGATTTTGAAATCCAAAATTGATTGGATAGTTGAAAAGGTCAAAAGGTTTAATGGGAATGTTTAAATTTGGGAGGGACCTCATGGTACTTTTCATATTTAATGATTATACTAGACCATTTGAGTTATCCGATTACTTGATTCAAATCCACAAAATCTCCATCAAGTTCTTGTTTTTTAAAAATTTAAAATTTAAAATTAAAAATCAAAAATGGTTTTGAAAAGCGGATATGATGATATATGTTGTTTTATCTATTTATTTTTGTTAAATAAATATAAAAAAATTAAATCGATTGACAATCAATAATAATAATAAAAAAAAGATAATCATCATGAACTATCTTATCAAATTTCACTGTCTATATACCCAGAAAGTGTATTGTAATTTCAAAAACGATCTCTATCTCATATCATATTTTTCATGCTTAATCAACCCCTAACTTTTGAAAAGTTTTTTTTTTTTTTAATAAAGTGGATAAACCACATTTATTAAATAAGCAATAGAAACAGACCTAGAGTCTACAAAACAACGCCAACAGCGACCCAACCACTAGAGGCTAAAACCACCGAAAAGAAAAGAAAACATAGTCCATTGGAAGTGGAATAGCAAAAAAAGGCAAATATAAGCAGGAAATAGCTCCTAAGGGAGAGTGAAAATCTCTGGGAGACCCAGAAGACAACAATGGGAGAAACTACCTCGCACTATGCTCAAAACTCAGGGGGCTACTCGGCGCACCCCTCCTGGGTTCTTCAAACTCCAGGCTTTTTTTTAACTGAATGAACTGCCTCCTTCAGCTTTTGTCTCTTCTGATAAAAAATTGTAGACATCTAAAGTAAAAACATGTGAAAAATCTTAATGATCACATATAAAGGATAGCCAAAACAATCACTAAAGATTATCCTATTTCTTTTAAGCCAAACATAAACTTTTGAAAAGTTAACTTATTCATCTCTTATTATTTTATTTGGGCTTTCTTCATCCCAGGAACTGTGTTTGGTGGTTTCTAAAGAAAGCAAATCCATTTTTGTCATCCGTACTATTAATTAATTAATTAATTATTTATTTATTTATACCAATAAATGTGATAAACCTATAGTACACACGGGAGTATGTAATCACGGCACAAGGATTGGGTTGCAAATCCGCTCTCACATCAAGAACCTATATCACATTGTGTGCATGGGGGTTTCCTATTACTTGTATAGTTGTTGAGTGTGATTTGAACGCTTAATCTCTTAAATGAAAATGAATATTTTATCCATTGGACTAACTCCTGGTCATATTATAAATTATTATATATACCACATTAGAATATTCTTTGTATTTAAAAAAAAATTCATTATTTTTATTTAAAATCACTTACATATTTTATTTATTTTAAGAATTTTTTTTTTTTTGGTTAAAACCAATTATATATCGAGTTGGTTTGGATATATTCACCTTTCAAAAAACTAAATCCAAATGTTTGAATTTTTAAAACATATAAAAAATAGGTGAATTTTTGGTAATTTTTAGTATCCACTGTGAGAATATATGATTAATGTTAAATATATAATTTTAAGCATTATTTATTCTTGAATTTTATTTTATTTGTCATTAAATATTAGATATATGATTAATGTTAATCAATAAATCATGAATTTTTTTTATTTACAAAACAAAAAATATTTTTGATAAAAAAATATCATGATGTTTTTATAAATAAAAAAAAAAAGCAGTTTTAACCCAAATTTAGATCATCAAAAATTACTCTGTCCGTTTTTAGTATGTTAAAAAAACAGAGAATAAAAAATAATTGAAATGTGGCAAATAAAAGCATCTAAATTTCAATAATTAATTGTATTTTTGGAAGAACAATATAAGATCGAGGATCATATACATCAACAAAATTATCAAAAGAAAAAAAAAAAACCTTTATAAGACTTGGAACTCTGAATAAAAATATGCACACGTTACATTGAAAAGGACGAACCTTTGATACTAAAACAATGTAATTATCGACCGCTATTTTTATTTTTTATTTTTTAAAATGCATTTTTTTTATACATTAAAATTTTTAATCTCATGGCTTTATGCAGGAAACTGGGCTTACTCATGTATGAAAAATCAAAAGGCATTCAAACTAGAGGTGATTTATTTATGCAATATTATTATTTATTTTCATGAATGTGGAACAAAAGTTATTATTAATTTTTTCCATTACTTTTATTATTGACATTAAAATTTTTAATCTCATGGCTTTATGCAGGAAACTGGGCTTACTCATGTATGAAAAGAAAAATCAAAAGGCATTCAAACTAGAGGTGATTTATTTATGCAATATTATTATTTATTTTCATGAATGTGGAACAAAAGTTATTATTAATTTTTTCCATTACTTTTATTATTGAAGTAAATATAATTTTTATAGTGTGTGTGTATATATATATATATATATATATATATATATATATTAAATAAAGAGAATTTTTGTTTGTACATTCCTTAAATATTCCTTGGTTTTTGAACTAGGCAGCAAAGGGTTGCTCTTTCTCTTATTTTTTATAAATTAGTATGTATGGTATAAAAAAAATATATTTTTTAAAAAAATATTTGTAAAAATTTATTGTTTGACCCATTATTAATTCCATTAAAACTTTAATTAAAACCCAAACAATTTATCTATTTGAATTTTTGAATACTACTGGTATTAAACTCGCAGGGCACCAACAACAATTTTTTTTTTTTTGATAAAAATGGATGAACCATAAATCACCAATCTTTTGTATCACCTGTATTTGTTTTGTTATTTTATTTTTTAAAATATTATAAAAAAATTAATAACAAAAATGCGTATCCTATGTGTTAATTACTGAAATGCCCAGAATGTTAAAAAGCCTATATTGAGTAGTTAGGTTAATAACTTTTAAAAGTACAATATTAAAAAAATAAAAAACTTGTCACTGCTCTCTCTCACTTATATTTTTGTGATTTAGTTATGTTTTTTTTTTAAAATAAAAAACGGCGGGAGATTTTCTTGTGAAGATTTGATAAGATATCAATAAAAGGAAAAATAATAGATGAGAGCACATTTATGGGAGTGCTCTCTCACCCATTATCATTAGTAGATGGGTGATCTATTGGTAGTTGGGTCCCATTAAAATTTTTCACAAATTGTGAAAATTCAAATCATGGGTGATAATATATTTCTGGAAGTAGTGATTGTGTACTAATGATTTCAGTGCCCATGTGTGCATTGGTTCGCCTTTATTTGCTTTGCTGAGACTTATACATACCCCTACTTTTCTTACTAGCCTAACCGCTCATTTTAGAAAAAAAAAAGTTGACATGTAGCTCATGCAAATTTATCTTAATGCTCTATATATATGTATATATAAATTCAGAGCATGCATAAGGGGTTTCATTCTTGTTTTCATGGAGCTCCAATGTTGAAGAAATGTTGTACATATCTATCTATATCTATATCAATATCTATATAAATGAGTTAATATATACTGCTTATCAGAATCCAGGTTTTTAAAGGTGTACTTTGTGTTGAGGTATGCTGACCTCAAAACATATTAAATGTGTTTTTTTTACCTTATAATTGAGAATCAGGTTTGGTTCTTGTATTATTCATGGAACTCTGAATTTGAAGGTTTAGGTCTATTTAAGTTTTTTCATTTTCATTGAGTTTTCATACCTTGAGACAGATAAATATCAATTTTGTTTGTTATCAAAAACTGTTTCAAAGGTTTACTTTGTGTTGAGTTACTATGCACGGATAAAACATATCAAATGTGTTTTTGGTTAGAATTCAGTGCATATAGCTTGGTTCTTGCTTTCAGGCACTTGAAATTTTATCAGTTTTTTTTTTTATTTTATTTTGATTTCTTTGAGTTTTTGAACTTATATATTACTAAGACAAATGCACAAGAGAAGGATTCACATACTTGACAGCAAAATAGTTGAGACTAACAATCTGTTGTTGTATTCTTGTGTCAGTAAAATTCTATGTGGTTCATTATGTAGAATTTATTAATGGGCAGGAACACACACAAGTCTAATATTGAAGATAGGATGTTTGAAACATTAGAAAAAAGAAGACACATTAAGTATCCTTGCTTCTGTTTAAAGAAATTCAAATTAATCACAATTTCAAGAAGATAGACAAGCTCAGGAAGCCATGGCAGAAGATGGATACAATTGGAGGAAATATGGGCAAAAGCAAAGTGGTGAAAATTGAAGGAGTTACTACTACTGCACATATCCAAATTGCAAGGTAAAAAAGAATGTGGAATACAATGCCGACGGTGTCGTCACTGTGATAGTCTACAAGGATGGTGACCAGTGACCACAAACACTCCAAGCCTGATCAACCCGATCGGCAATTCAGACTATTCAGTACTGATGTTCTGGTAAATACTTCTAATTATCATGGTTCACAAGATGGTGTTTTCCATTTTGATGGATCCAATGTTGCAAATGATGTTAACTCTGCTGTACCATAGAATGAAGAAATTAAGAATGAGCCGATACGTCTTTGTGATTCACTGCAGCCTGCTTTCGATGGAATTGAGCTTAATTTCAAAAGAATGTTAGTTCTGCCTAAGCTTTTCAGCAATAGTTTTATAGTTATTGGATTAGAACATTGCGCGCACGCATCTGATGCTTTATGTTTCACACAGAAAAGTAGAAGCTTGTGCTACTGATCTGGAATCAACGTCTAGAGCAGAGCTTGAACCGATGATTGTAATTCAAACAATCAGTGAAGTTGATCTTCTTGATGATGGATATCGATGGAGAAAATACGGGCAGAGAATTGTCAAAGGAAATCCAAATGCTCGGCATGTTGTTATATAGTTGCTAATGGTGCCGGTAACCTTTTAAAGGAAACATAATTAATCAATTTCATGCAGAAACTACTATAGGTGCACATATATAGGATGCTCGGTTCGCAAATATGTGGAGAGGCCTTCGTCCAATGAAAAAGCGGTGATCACAACATATGAAGGTAGGCACAACCATGAAGTTCCGGCAGCCTATGGCAGCTAATTTTGTACCTCAGTCTCATATACTTGATCAACCATATTCAATGCATGAAGGAATAAATCTAAATGATTCCACTTCAACTTATACATTTGATAAACCGATATCGGCTTCAACCATATTGCACTAATTAAACAAGCAGCTCCTCAATTCCATTCAATTTCACCTCAATGTCTGCCTACTGGAATCAGATTTCTGAAACCCAAGAATGACTGACAAAATTAATGAACAATTGCTGAATTAACCAAGGATATCATTAAACAAAAGCATCTGTTATTTTGTGAAATGCTTGCCAGGTTACATCTAGGAATTCATCTTTAGATTTTCATCACAGTAATTTTATTATTGTATCCATATATATGTGATCAAATGAATAGTTGTAACAATTCATCTGTTTCATTCATTAGTATATAGGAGGAATGTGGAGCCTTTGGCCATATAGTGAAGAGAAGTTTCTCCTATAGAATCTATCACAAAAGAGATGACAATATTTGTCTTTATCTTGGTTTCATTGTCTCATGTTTTGATTGCAATGTACCATTTCCTTTTGTGTCCAATCTTGGATCATTTTCAATGGCCACACGTGTGAAAGGAGGCAATCATGGCATGCGTAGGCATCTCAATCTCACCATCACCAAACCTTTTGACAAAAGTTTTGCTTATATAAAACTTCATCTGTTCTTGTGAATCTGATAGTGATGCATGTCCCTACTTTGCTTGTTAGTCTAAAGTTCGCTTTTGAAAACAATGTTAATGATCATTACTTTTTTGATGTCATTTGCTGAACTTCATGGATAAACTTATTTTTTTTAATAGTCATGACAGAATTAATTAGCTGTGTTGATTGCGTTGTCTAACATTGATTGAAAATGTATCTGCCGATAACTATTTGTTAATGATTGATTGATTGATTGATTGATTGATTACTATGTTACCTGCCAATCAAACTGATAATTTCTTCTGCAAGCACAGTAAAGTTCAGAAAAATAAAATCCAGTAATTTGCTGTCTAAAATTGACTCTTTCATCATTAAATGCAGTCCTGGCATTTGGCAAAATGTGGATAAACAGAAACTGAAATGTTTTCAGTTATGGTTCTTCCCTCCAAATTTATGTCAATCACACAATCACAATTTGTTATTCATGCACAGCAAACACAATCACATTGATTTTGTGTACATGTACAACAAACAGAACATATTTAGAACAGCAGGAAAAAAAAAACTCAAGATGAAAAATAAAACATATTTAAAGAAGAAATTTAATGGTAGTTCTTCAATTTTCCTATTTACAGTGAATGAAATGATGAGGCTGTATTTCTGAAACTTGGAACAAAATCAATGTTGTAAATAATGCAAGAAAATTTTCATGGTGCTTTCTCCCTGGATTCATCGATGGTGCTGCTTCTACCGATGTACAGTCCATCGAGGAAATCACTGTCAGTATTATCCATCTGGAGCTCTTTGAACATGGCCATCACTTGAATCATTGTTGGCCTCTTGAAAGGTCTATCATCCAAGCATTCACAAGCAATCTTCAGATACTGGTACAGCTCGCTCTCTCCGGATTTGCTTATCATCAATTCGGGATCGAAAATCTCAATGCTTTTATCCTCCTTCATCATCTGCTTCACCCAGCCAACAAGATTATTGTCTCCGAAATCTAATGGATCGATTGGCTTCTTCCCTGACAACAACTCCAAGAGTACAACACCGAAACTATAGACATCGCCTTTAGTAGTACACCGAAAACTCTGATAGTACTCAGGTGGCACATAGCCTGGTGTTCCTGCAAGTGTGCTGACACTAAGATGAGTATCGAGTGCATTCATTAGACGTGCCATGCCGAAATCCGATACTCTGGCTTCCAAATTCTCATCAAGCAATACATTGCTTGATTTCATGTCGCGGTGAATGATATGAGGAATGCAGCTATGATGGAGGAAGGCAAGACCTCTCGCCGAACCAACAGCGATTTTCTTCCTTGCTGCCCAATCTAGTTTGGTGCCTCCCTTGGTCTTATCATGGAGGACAACATCCAAGCTCCCAAACTTCATGTACTCATACACCAAGAGCCTCTCATCCCCAACTTTGCAGTAGCCTAATAGAGGGACAAGATTTCTATGCTTGATTTTCCCAATGGTTTCCATCTCTGCCATGAATTCTCTGTCTCCTTGGCCAGTAACATGGATGAGTTTCTTGACTGCAACAACTGAACCGTCTCTGAGTTTGGCTTTGTAGACTTCTCCGAAGCCACCGGAGCCGATCAAACTTCCAGGGCAGAAGCCATTGGTGGCTTCTAGCAGGTGAGCAAAGGTTAGCTTCCTCAATGGCTTTTCAAAAGCAGCAACATTGATACTCAGAGGCTCGAGCACACCAGAAAGCTTCCAACTAGCTGTTCCGGACGTTGGGAGGCTCTCGACATAACCTGCTGCCCTCTGCACTTCACTCTCTTGATGTTTCTTCAACTTGTAAAGAGCTAACATAAGCAGAATTATGATGAGAACTGCCAGCGAAACACCGATGATAACGCTGCCGCCGAAAATCCGCCTACTTTTATTGCCGTGAGACTGATCAGAGGCATTGTTATTAGGATGAGCACTGCAGGGTGGCAAGGGGACTCCACAGAGGCCAGAATTGTTTTCATATCGTGAAGCCGGGAATGTAGTAAGCTGCCCAGATGTAGGAATTGGCCCGGTGAGGTTGTTGTTAGAGACATCCAAATCACTGAGGAATGTGAGTGTTCCTAATGATCCTGGGATGAAACCTGTCAAGTGATTGTTAGATAGATCCAATGCCATTGCCATCTTCATACCACCTAAGGATTCCGGTATTGTTCCAGTGAGCTGGTTGTGCCCCAAGTTGAGAACCTGCAAGTACTTCATTGTGCCAAAATTATCCGGTATTGTTCCCATGAGGAAGTTGTAGGAGAGGTCAAGGTAGATCATGCTGCCATTTTTTGTATAAGAGTATACAGTTGTGCCAGTGTAAATCCTTGTTGACGGGCACGAATGCACCAATGCAAAGTTAGCCAGCCTCTCCGGCCGTATTCCTTCAAACTCGAAGAGCACACCTGCACCTGGGCAAATGTTCCCTGCTTCATTCCTAAGGAATGCAAACTGCTTACCAGAGACAATGCCGGGTGTTATCATCCCACTCTGCGATGCGAGTGAAGGTGGTATTGGTCCACTGATACTATTGCTGTACAAGTCTAGCCAGATGAGATTCTTGCAGCTTCCGATCTCCGTCGGTATCTCCCCAGAGAGCAAATTACTTGCCAATTGAAGAATGGCAAGGTTTTGCAGGTTGCTGATAGTGTTTGGTATTCTTCCAACAAGCTTATTGCCAGAGAGTGACACCCATATCAGATTCAAACACTTGGTTAAAGATGCCGGAATGCTTCCAGTGATCTCATTGAAGCTTAGGATCAGAGTCTGTAAGCTATCACTGTTTTCACAGAGAACATCTGGTATATCTCCAGTGAGCTTGTTTGCCCACATGACCAAGTCCACAAGCTTAGGGAGCCGCCAAATCTCTAAAGGAATAGAACCAGTTAGCTCATTGAAGCTAAGATCAATCCTTGTGAGATTAGTACATGAACCAAGCTCTGATGGCACAGGGCCAGATAGGAAGTTGTTTGGCAGTAATAGCTTCTGAAGATTAGGAAGTGATGAACAAAAACCTGTTGGAATTCCTTTAGAGAATTCATTTGATCCAAGATCAATGACTTCAAGCAATGTGCAGTTGGAAAGAGACAGCAATGGCACAGGACCAGTAATGTTGTTGAAAGGAAGATGCAGTCTCCTCAGTGATGGAATGGCGCTAACTACACTCTCAATGAAGCCTCCTGAGAGCTGATTGTTTCCAAGATTCAAACTTTGAAGCGAAGAACATCCAAGGAAAGTTGGTGGTAATTCTCCGATGAGCTTATTGCCGGAGAGATCAAGCTCGACAAGGCTCCCGCATATATCTCCTAGTTCATGTGGGATTTTCCCAGAGAATTCATTGTTGGCCAAAGAAAGAATTTGTAGATTACTGAGGCTGTTCCAGATTGCAGAAGGGATACCACTGTCGAGATTATTGCCAGACACATCGAGAATCTTGAGCTGCCTGCAGTTCGATAAACTCGGAGGCAGACCGGAACCATTCAAACCATTGAATGACAGATCAAGATTCTCAAGCCTCTCACATGAACCAAACTCATAGACTGAGAACTCGCCGGAGAAATTGTTGTGTGACAAGTCTAGTTGTTTCAAAGAGACCGATACAAACTCCGGCGGTATCTCACCGGATATAAGATTGTAAGACAAGTCAATAACTGTGAGATTATTATTAGCACAAGAAGAAGAAGAAAAACCGATTAACTCTCCGGCAAGCTTGTTATCGGAGAAGTTGAGGTAAATCAAGCTGTTGCAAGTTGTCAATGACAAGTTCAATAGGCTATGGTCTGAAATCAAATTGCGAGACATGTCAAGAAATTGAAGAGAAGACTTCAAAGGAAAAACAGCACCGGAGATTGAATTCGTTGACAAATTCAGTGACACCAATGCTGAACAAGAGGCTAAGAAATCCCCGGTGATGGTTTCAGAGAAGTTATTTGATGATAAGTTCACAGTTTGTAAGTTACAAGGAAGAGATGAGGCATTGGTGGTGCTGTAAGAGAGATTGCCATGAAATGAATTTCCATGAAGATCAAGGATTTGGAGAGTTGGTAAAGCCATTAGAGGATCTAAGAACAACCTCCCAGAGAGACCCATGCCACTGAGATTGAGACTGAGGACATTACCAGTGGACACAGAGCAAAAAACTCCAGTCCAAGAACATGGAGAATTCGAAGAACCATTGCTGGTGTTGCTCCAACTATTCAAGAATCCATTGGGGTCTATTTCTATTGATGATTGCTTGAATGCCATCAAAGCAGAAACTTCATCAGATTGAGCCATTGAAGAAGAAGAAGAACACAAGAGCATCAGGAGAGAAAGCAAGAGAAAAGCAAAGAATCCCATTGGTTACTAATCAAATGGCTTGAAAATGAATCAGTCTCACATCTCAGAGCACTTTCTTCAGATTCAAGCACAAGAACAAACACAAACTCACCAATTCAAAGTTTGATCTTTGGAGAACCTGGTGAAGAATAAGAAACACACAGTGAATATAACATGAAAAAGATGAAGTTTTTATGAATCATAGATTGTGAAAGTAGTTATCTTTGCAGCAAAAACTCACCTTTGGTTGTGATCTCTGTGAGATGAGAGAAGGAGAAGAGCAAGCAGAAGAGAGAAGGAGGAGGAGGAGGACAAGTGGAAGGGAGAGGAGGAGTTTGTATATTTAATTATTGAATTTTGGAGGGGTTTGTTTGCTTTTATTTTTAATATGAATATAAAAAGGATTAAATGGAAATAAAATAATTAAGGAGGGTGTTTTTTCTATTTGTCATCTCAAATTCCGAGTCCAGTCAAACTTGGGATTTGATTCACCCGCTCTTCTTGCCTTTTGGTGCAACCCTTTTTTAGTATATAATTAAATTAATATAATTAATTAATTAATTAAAATTTTTTTTAATAAAATGAATAATCCCTGATTTATTAAAAAAAGAATAGAACAGAAATAAAAAACCAACTAAAAGAAAAATACAAAAAACACTGAAGCAAATACCTCTACCAGAGATGAGAAGAGTAAAGAAAAAAAACAAAATAATAAAAAACAAACTGGGAAGTTGGGAGCGAAAATAACAAGACTGACAAAGACAACCGTCTGAAGACACAGGCTTGTATCAGCTACAAAGAAGGGGATTACTCTTAATCCATGTTGTAATTAATTAAAATCTCTCTCATCTTTCATTTAATTATTTTCCAAAAAAAAAAATAATCTTCATAATATTACTGAAAATGTTATTATTATTATTTTTTAACTATGGTTTTATTTTTCTCTTTGTTTTAATTTTTAATAAAAAGTCATATGATATCTATGATCTCCCAATCTAAAGTTAATGTCTCTTGTACCTTCTAACTATTATTTTAAATTTATCTTTTGGATTGTTTATCACTGAGTATGAAAGTTTTGTTGTTTACCGAAAAAGAAATAATGGAACTTTGTGTATTTTTACATATGAAACCTTGAAAAACTTCAAATTTGTTATTGAATGCACTACTAATTTTTAAGGTTTGATGTTGCCAAATTAAATTTAATCCTTATTTGGTTAGCAACAAATAATTTAAAATTATTTTTGTTACGTTATATTATATTTAGGTATATTATTTTCAAATTTGTATCTATATATTTTTAAAAATATAATAAGTCCATTATATTTGATTAACTCAATACTAATAAATTTATGTTTTAAAATAGAAAAAAAAACAAAGTGTTTCGTTTTAAAAAGATTAAATTTTAAATTTTATATAACATAAAATTCATGTTAAAAGGTTTTGAATAATAAAAATATACACATGAACCATGCTTGCTCGATACGAAATTACGTCTGCTTATTTTATTCTCATGTTTCGCGTGCACCCATCATTATTGGATATAACCATACGCGTGCTCATATTTTCTAAATGTAAAAAATTGTAAATACGACAAATTTTAATTGACGACAATAAATTTATAAAAAACTATTATTCTTTCTATATATAAATAACAGTTTAGTTTTTTTTAAAGAGTATGAATTAGTTATATTTAAATATTTTTTATTATTAAAATTCATAAAAAAAGAAAAATAATTGTGTAAATACTTGTTGATACTATATGTTTACATGATGAATAAATTTTTTTTTCTCGAGATAAAGCGACAAGCGCGAACCGCACGAGCAGGAAAATTATTACAACGTTCTCACTCTTTTGAAACTGAGTAGGACGGTCAGACGGTGAATAACTTTTCTAAATTAAAATATAAAATTCCTTAAAAAAACTGATGTTTATCAAGGAGGACCTTGTGCTGGGAGTAAATAATTAAGAAAACAGTTAGGGGGCTTGTTGCAATCTTCATGTCAGTGCTTGGAATTCGTTGCAAGTGGGACCCACAAGGCACTTTCTATTGGTTGTCAGTGGATAACAATTAATAGGTTTTTCATTTAAAAAAAAAATTGTTTGGACAATGGACATAAAACCCTAACAAACCTAAAATCACATATTTTACCGACTGTGTTATAATTTGAATTAACAAATGAGAATATGAGATTATTTATATATAAAAACTTAGGGTCACCAAACACGGTAATTGGTGTATTTATGTATCTCATGAATGATATTTGCCATTTTTTAATAAAAAATTAATATATTTATTTTTCACATAAATTTAATAAAAAACTATGACTAATATTATTTAGAGTCGAATATAATCAAATTTTTGTTAGCACAACTAACCTAAATTTCCGATATATTTATGTGTGTGCATAAAACTATAAATTTTCTTATGAGTGTAGTACTATATAAACAGGGAAAGAATTATGGAAATTTACAGGGATATAAATGCAAAACAGGAAAGAAAAAGCTGGAATCCTCGGAGAATACAGGCCGGCGATTGCGGGCCGTCCATTCCACGTCATCAGGACCTTCTAACTCCCGGGCCCACATTTATTTCACTTTGTACACGAGTGCCCCTCATTGGGACATTTCTCATTTCCCAAAATGCCCTTACTTTATTTTCAGATTTATTTTAAAATATAATTTTCAGAATTTTTATTTCTTTGTTTTTTTAAGTTTATATTTAATTAAAAAATAAAAATTCAATTTAATATTTAATAAAAATAATCAAATACGTATTAGTCTAGTAGCACCAAAGACCCTTGTGCATGGTCAAAACCCGAGATTGACTGGTATGTAGAATATTTAAAAAAATTCATATACAACTCTGACACGTGTTCACCTTCTCAACATAATAATAATAATAATAATAATAATAATAATAATAATAATACATATATCTTTTATTTTAAAAATTACTTTTATCATAATTGCACCATTTAGTTCACTTGATTTTTTTAATACACAGACAAATCTCAAAAAGCAATATTCCGTGGGGTATTTTAGTAAAATAAAAATATAGATTGGATGGTCTCAAAAGTGGGCAAAGTCAGGCATATGCCAACGGTTGACACGTGTCAGTCATGAGGAATCCCTACACGCCTCCGCATTTCTCCAACCACTCCCATCACACGTGGGAAAGTTGTTGTTGACAAGCCAAATACAGCAAAACCCTAACCCTAACCCTAACCCTAAAACTTCAATCTTTGGCTTGACATCTTTCATTAGAGAACACAAGTGACATTTTCTTAATCATCATATAAATAAATAATGCATAACATTGTCCCCAATAAGTTACTCAAATTCTATTTCTCGGCATCACCATCAAGTCATCGTCATCCTAAAGAAAATTATATGTATATAAATATATTAATAATTAAGATGATAACTTTGATTTAGTTTATATATCACAGTCAAACAGTGTAATTAATAATACATAACTAAACACAACAAACAATAATATAAATCATTTTTTTCTCTATGAAATATCACTAGATTTAAGTGCTTAAGCACTCAACTAGTAATTTTTAAAATTGTTAGCATTTATTTTATTATTATTTTTTTAATTTATATTATAAATATACGTACATTAAAAACTCGATTAACTCTAACCACGATTATTCATTACTCCACACGTAAGTACGCCCGTGCGTCCGATCAATAACGAATACCGAAAAATATATACATATCTTAGAAAGAAGCTCTATAGGATTAATATAATGCTTTAGTTTTGATTAATTTAAACACTAGTTTATATTTGAGTAGACAAAACTATGGGAGAAGGGGATGAACCTAAACATAGAAAAGTCCTTGTGCTATGTGAGGAGTAAGTACCACCTAGAAATACACATCTCACACATACTTAAAAATAAATAAATAAAGTAAAATTAATTTTGAAAAAAACACTATAATAATGCATGGGTTTGAATTTTTCAAGGGTTTCTCTAATTTCAAACCCTTAAAAGACTTTTTCTTGGACATAATTGCATGAATGTTGGTGTTCTTTGTGACAATTTCATCAAAGTAAATGAAATCTAGACATGAATGTTTGAGCCTTAGCTACAATATATATATATATATAGGTAGGGATCAAGGATTTTAGTTTAATTAGAGTAGCTACTCAACTTTTCCTCCATCCTACTCTTTCTATGTTATATACCCAACCTACACTTTAAATTAGGGTTACCCACAAAACCCTAGAATTTTTTGAGCTATGCTTTCAAGATAAGGGACCGAGTTAATATTTGTTATGTATGGCATGATTCACGTCCTTAATTTAAGATTATTTTTCATTTTTTTTTTTTTGGGATCCATTTTGATATATTACTAATTCAATAAAATAAAAATCAAGTTCTTGTTTGAATTAAAAAAGAAGCTATAGTTAAATGTTTAATTTTTATCTATACATATTAAGCTATTGATACGTATTAAGTAAATAAACAAGAGTACTATATCACACTCATTATGGTTATTGCATATATTTACCAAAAAAAAAAATTCATGAGTTGTGTATCATATGGGCCCAAAAATGAATGAAACAATAACTTCAGCCTTGGGCTTTCTAGAGTGAATTTGACAAACAAAATTGGTTAGGTCCAAATTCAAGATTAATCAAAAAATATTTTTTTAAAATATTAAAATTAAGTATCGAATTCAGTATTTGAAGTACTAAATATTAAAATTCATTATTTAAGTATTTAAAATTTATAGAAGAAATTACGCAGGGTATGGCTCTTATAATGTCATGTGCTACTTGAGTCCATGGGCCTTAACATTGGGCTCATTTGGGAACAATTAGAGTTTCTTATAAAATGGGCTCAAGTTGGAATTATTGAGTGAATCTTGAGAAATAAACCGGTAAAGTTCATCTAGTTAACACCATTGACAGTGAGTTCAATTGAAATAAAACAAACTTCGAAGTTCATATAATATAGTTTTTTATAAAATGGGTTCAAGTTGGAATTATTGAGTGAATCTTGAGAAATAAACCGATAAAGTTCATCTAGTTAACACCATCGACAGTGAGTTCAATTGAAATAAAACAAACTTCGAAGTTCATATAATATAGTTTATTATAAAATGGGCTCAAGTTGGAATTATATATATATTGAGTGAATCTTGAGAAATAAACCAATAAAGTTCATCTAGTTAACACCACTGACAGTGAGTTCAATTAAAATAAAACAACTTCAAAGTTCATATAATAGAGTTTCTTATAAAATGGGCTTAAGTTGGAATTGAGTAAATCTTGAGAACTAAATCGATAAAATTCATCTAATTAACACCATTGATGGTGTGTTCAATTAGAATAAAACAAACTTCAAAGTTCATATAGTTGTCGAAATGGTAGCATGTGCGATGTATCTGATTGTACTTTATATATATATATATATATACACACTATTGAGAAATAAGATAATTGATTTTTTAAAGTTATATTTGGCAAATTTCTTTGAATCATGTTACGTATGTTCTTTTTTTTTTTTTGGTTAAACATAAACAATATGATTATTGACTTTAAATAATTTTCATCTATAATTTATACTATTGAAAGCCTTTAAGATCCATAGTTAGTTATTTATTTATATTAAAATAATTAACGTTAATAAATGATTTATCTCCAAAATAGAGCAACATATATGATATAAGCGAATTATTATATATTTAATATCATACCTCTTTTATTAAATTATTGCACCTAGCCCATTTAGTTCACTAAGCCCAATTAATTGACAGCCTAACTGGATAGTGAGATCATATTATTGTGATGTTTTGAGTTGTTTTTTTTCTTTTTTATTTTACTATTTGGATTTTTTACTTTACAAAAATGAACTAGATATCAAAATAAATATGACCAATAAAAAAATCTTTTATGCTGTTTGTTCTAACATTTTGAGTCTAATTAACCATGGGAATGTACCCTTGGTTTGGAGGTCCTGAGAGCAACTCAACCACTTGAACCTAAACAACTCACCTCAAATATATATATATATATATATATATATATATATATATATATATTAGGCTAAAATATGTAACTTTGTTAAAGATTGGGATGAGTACATTAATAAGAAGATAACAAAACAAAAATACAAAACTGACTGCCTCTAGTAATTAAGTAACCCTGTATGAACCATGAAGATAAATTAAAACACAAATGTTCTTTCACTAAAACAGTGATTTATCCATTTTAAAATAAATAAATAAATAAAATTAAAACATATAGATAAAAAAAATTCTCAAATATTGACATCAGTAAAAAAAATCATAAACCCATGGTTTGTCAATCACTCATAAAAGAGAACCAAAGGTTCAATTATTACACTAATATTCTCTTTTGTGTTAAATAAGGTTAATAAAAAGCTCATTTGTGCTTAATAGCAGATGTCACTTTCCTTAATATATTTCTCTCAGACTCTTGAGTTGGAGATAACTCAAAATATAAATATAGAAATAATTTTAATAATAATTGTGATAGGGAGAAGACAACAATAGTTAGCTCACCTTGTATTTTTCTTTGGCTAAAGAAAAAACAGCAATCAATCTCTTATGCAAAAACTATATATATAAACTCTAATGAACACATGGATTAATCTTTCATAATTATTTAAATTTGAAAATAAAGTTTAGATACAAATATATAGAATACAAAGAAAAGTGGAGGAAAGGATATTGGACAATATAGGAGGTGGTGAGGTGTGGCATTGATGAAGAAGGAAGGGTGTAGGGGTCCCTCTGAGTTAACTCTGTCCTTTTAATGACCAAAGTGATAGGAACTCCACCCAAGAAACACGTGCCATGTCCCCTTCCCATCACACGTGTGCCACTTGTCATTATCAAACAACACTCCCCCCTCACCTCATCAATCCCCCACCATCACCATTTCTCATTAATATATATATATTACTAACTCCATATTCATATACATATATCTATATAACCATGCAAAAAATATCAACTTGCCGATTATAATTAACCTTAATAATGCACTCTCTCTATCTATAATGTATTTGCATGGCTATCTATCTTTGGTGGAACTCTCTTTCTCTCTTTATTTATTTAGTTAGTTATTTATGAAACTTCAAAATTATATTATAAAGTTGTCCCTTTATATATATATATAACTCTCTCATGTTTAACATTAATGACACTTTGCAATGATGCATGGCTATCTTGTACAAATGCTATATATCATCACTCTTTTTATAATATATAATATAAAAGAAAAAAAAAACATGGGTGTGTGGGGCTATGGATTAATGAAAGATGTGACCAGGAGTGACAGGACCTTCACCTTCCTTTCCATGTCTTCTATTCTTTGTGAATTTAAAATAAATAAGAGAAGAAAAAGATGAGAAAGAAAGAAAGAAAGAAAGGACATGCAGAGAAACCCCACAGCAGAAAAAAAATCTATGCTTTTTATATATATACATTTTTTTTTTTTTGCTGATCCCTTCTGTGTAAGACTGTGTCTTCTCTTGCCTGCTTTTCATGCAGATAATGATACAACCAAAACTATTTGCACTCCTTCATCACTTCTTTTACATCTTCATGCCATTCCCATCATCATGCAAGTATGTAACCCTCCTACTTCTAGCTACTTTGCTCATATCTCTTTCTCTTCATCTCTTTCAAACCATGTCCACTTATATTTATAGATATATGTTTATTATATGTGCTTATGTATTTCTTATCTAAGGTATCCCTTGTTAATTATTCTAAATATTTGCTTATTGTTTATTACCATAAAGTGACTATGATGCAAACCATAAAACAATTAAGTTCTTCAAAATTCATTGATTAAAATGTCAGTTGACTTGTGAGAGTGGTTTTAAATTTTAGGGGAATTAAAAAGAAACTTGTCATGCACAAATGTGTATTTATAGCATTATTAGGGTTTGGTATTGTGTTAGTACTTCAAGTTCAAGCTCTGCAGTGATAAAGAACAAGTATCTTTTATGTTCAAAGAGATATATATATATCAATGATGTGCTATGTTTGACAACATGAGTACTCATAGTCTTTTAAGGGGTTAGAGCTAGGTTTAGAATATTTTTCTTTCTTGAAATGATGATACCCATTGTCTCATAAAACTAAAAAATATTTTATTTAATTCACATTGATGTTGATCTAAACACCATATATATATATATATATATATATATATATATCCACACTCTATAAACCTTGCATATACTTTGTTACTTATGTTATATATATTGAAGAGTGATTGATGCAGAACCTGGAAATGAGAAGGGGGAGACAAGCATCAGGCGCAGCAAACGCAGCACCAAAGGAAAACCTGGGAAGATGTTTGGAGATTTTGAATTAGTCTAATGATTAGAACATTGGTCATTTAATTAGCATGGTAATTAGTTAAGGTTTGATTGATTGTAATTACCAAGGAATTTAGCTAATTAGATAGGAGTAGGCTAATGGGAATCGTGTCCTGGCCTGGCACATGTTTGTTACAATGCCTCAATGAGGTTGTTACTAATGATTGTACGAGATTCTCCTATAAAAGGGAGTATTGATGAATGAGGAAATCAATGAAGATTTGTTTCTCTATCTCTTCTCGTTCCTTCTTCTCCTTCTCTCCTTCTTCTTCTTCCTCTCTTCCTTTCTTCTCCTCTGCTTCACTGAAAGGTTCCCAGGAATCCCCCATCAATTGGTGCTTTCATTGACCCATGACTGAAGGAATGATGACCCGTGCGCGAGCAGTGGACGAGCAACTGGCATCTATGGCGGAGCAGCTCGCTCGGCACGACTCTGTTTTCGCCAAGATGGATTCACTATGTTCGACGGTCCAGCATCATTCTGAGGCGTTTGAAGCCATACGGCAGAGTACTACTGAGTCGTTCGATCTACTGCGCACTTCGATGGCTTCTCAGCAGGCTGTCATGGCAGAGATGATGAACAAATTACAGCAACTAGATCGCACCGCTCATTCCACCGCATCACAACCTCCACTGCTTCCGCTTCCGGTATCCCCACCCTTACCTGTCTTTCAACCTCACACACCATATACTCCATCACCACTTCAGTCATCAGCTTCTTCACCCCATCCTCGACCACCCAAGATTGAGATCCCACTGTTCTCCGGTGAGCACGTTTTGAGTTGGATCTTTCAAATCAACCACTTCTTTCATTTTCATCAAACACCTGAGGATCAGCGAATTTCCATCGCTGCATTCTATTTGACTGGGCAGGCTTTGCAATGGTTTCAATGGCTACACTCGACCTCCCAATTATCTCATTGGGATGATTTTGTCCGGAAATTGGAGCTGCGATTTGGGCCATCCTCGTTTATTAATCATGATGCGGCTCTATTCAAACTCCGGCAATCTTCTACAGTCACTGCATACTTGGGTGAATTTGAGTGTTTGTCGACTCGAGTGACTGGCCTCAGTGAGTTGAAGCTCCTTAATTGTTTTCTCTCTGGTCTTCGGGACGAGATTCAGAGAGAGCTCTTCTTATTAAAGCCTGCAAATCTACATGACGCAATGGGAATGGCCAAATTAGTGGAAGATAAGATCAATGCCTCTCGCCCACCCATGGCGAGGATTCAATTCCCACGGCCACTAGCATTACCACCACCTCCAGCAGTACATCGCGCGGCATTACCACCACCTCCACCGGTGCATCGCGCAGTTTCATTACCCATCAAGCGATTGACTCCGACGGAGATGGCAGCCCGCCGGGCGAAAGGGTTATGTTTCAATTGTGATTCTCCATTCACTCCGGGCCACAGGTGCAATCCTGCTCTATTCCTCTGTTTGATGGTGGAACAGGACTATGTCGAAGCACCGGATGGAGATCCACCACCGGATCTGGACACAGTTATGCCTACGGATTGTCCTACCGAGGAATGGCAGGGCGATGGACCAACGATTTCTCTCCATGCTCTGATGGGGCACACGGTGCCATCTACATTGAAATTAGCAGGGTCGATCAATGGTCAGGAGGTGATTATCCTAGTCGATGGCGGATCCACAAACAATTTCATACAATCGCGTCTGGCATCGCATCTCAAACTGGTGGTGCAGCCATCGGTTCATCGTCGAGTCACGGTTGGCAATGGAGAAGCACTCGACTGTGGCGGTGAATGCTTGGGTGTACCGCTGAAGGTTGGAGACGCAATCTTCACCATTGATTTAATCCTTCTGCCCATCTACGGCGCTGATTGCGTCTTGGGCGTTCAATGGATGCAACAATTGGGCCCGGTTGTTTTCGATTATGCGAATCTCTGGATGGAATTCACATTCCAAGGCAAACGGGTGCGTTTACATGGGCTTCATCAACCACAATCCCATTTGGCGCGACCCGCATCGTTTCGCAAATCGGATCCAGGTGGAGCTCAACTATATCAGTTGTCAATTGAACCATTGCACTTAATTGAGTCAAACCCAACAGCATCAGTGGGACCTGATGCTCCTGTCATCTTCCACAATGGGTTCAGTGCCCTTCTTCATCGTTTCAGCGATGTTTTCCAGACGCCCACGGGATTGCCGCCAAGTCGCACTCATGATCATCGGATTTCTTTACTTCCGGGAGCCGCTCCGGTCAATGTGCGACCGTACAGGTACCCCCATTTTCAGAAATCTGAAATTGAAAAACTGGTGGGCGAGATGCTTCGGGAGGGGGTCATACGGCCTAGCACTAGCCCGTTCTCTTCGCCGGTGCTCTTGGTGAAGAAGAAAGACGGGACGTGGCGATTTTGCGTCGACTACCGTGCGTTGAACGCGGTCACAGTGAAGGATAGGTTCCCCATTCCAACTGTCGACGAGCTATTGGACGAGATCGCCGGAGCTCTGGTTTTCTCTAAATTGGATCTTCGTTCTGGCTACCATCAAGTCCGAATTTATCCGCAGGATGTAGAGAAGACAGCATTTCGCACTCACGAAGGGCATTATGAATTCCTAGTTATGCCCTTCGGCCTCTCCAACGCGCCTTCCACATTCCAGTCGTTGATGAATACGACATTCAGGCAAGTGTTGCGCAAATTTGTTCTGATTTTTTTTGATGACATTCTTGTATACAGCCGGGACTGGGATTCGCACTTGCTTCACTTGGCGGATGTGTTTGGACGGCTTCAAGATCAACAGCTGTTCGCGAAGCTTTCAAAGTGCGAATTCGGGTGTTCCTCTATTGGATATCTAGGCCATGTGATTTCAGGAGGGGGAGTTGCGGTAGATCCTCAGAAGATTCAATCTATCAGAGAATGGCCATTACCGACAACAGTGAAAGCTTTGAGGGGGTTTCTGGGACTTTGCGGGTACTACAGACGCTTTGTTCCTCAATTTGCTTCTCTGGCGGCACCCCTAACTGAATTGCTTCGGAAGAATGCATTCATGTGGGATCAGGATGTGACCCAAGCTTTTCAGGCGTTGAAGGAGGCGATGACAACCACTCCGGTATTGCAATTGCCGGACTTTAGCATTCCCTTCATTGTTCAGACGGACGCCTCCGGCACCGGGGTTGGAGCTGTTCTCTTACAGAAAGGACACCCGGTGGCTTATTTTAGCAAACAACTGTCTCCCAGAATGCAGGCAGCGTCCACATATAGCAGAGAAATGTTTGCCATAACAGAGGCGGTGAAGAAGTGGCGGCAATACCTGTTGGGAAGAAAGTTCAAGGTTCAGACCGACCATCACAGTCTTCGAGCATTGATGAATCAAACAATTCAAACTCCGGAGCAGCAGAGATGGTTGTGCAAACTCTTGGGATACGATTTTGAGATAGAATATAAGCCGGGAAACTTAAATGGGCCGGCGGATGCGTTGTCAAGGATGAACGGATCTTCTTTTACTGCTTTGATGACCAATTCTTGTCCCCAACCGGCACTGTGGGAGGCTTTGCGGCGAGCCTATGCAACGCACCCAGAAACAGAGCAACTCATTAAGGCTATCAAGGAGGAACCAGGACAACACCCCAACTTCCTATTCCGGGATGGTATTCTCTGGTTCAAAGGGCGTGTCTGGGTGCCGGAAAATTCAGCACTACAACCTTTATTGTTGACTGAATTCCATGCCACACCGACAGGGGGTCATGCGGGCATAAACAGGACACTGATGCGCTTAGCGAGTGTCTTCTATTGGCCCGACCTCAGGCGATCAGTCCGGCAATTTGTAGCACAATGCTCTGTCTGTCAAGCTACAAAGTCCTTTAATCGGGCCCCGCAAGGATTGTTGCAGCCGCTACCAATACCGGGCAAGATTTGGCAATCCGTTTCAATGGATTTCATTGTCCGACTACCTCCTTCTAGTGGCAAAACGACAATACTTGTGGTGGTTGATAGACTCTCGAAGCAGGGACATTTCTCCGCGTTAGGACCACGCTTCACTGCTCCTCAGGTCGCGGAGGTATTGGTGAAGGATGTCATCAAGCTTCATGGAATTCCGGCTCAGATTGTTTCTGATCGTGACCCGGTGTTCATGAGCGAATTCTGGCGCGAGCTATTCAAAATTCAGGGGACACTATTGGCGACGAGCAGCGCCTATCATCCACAAACTGATGGCCAGACGGAGGTCCTCAATCGGTGTTTGGAAGACTACCTTCGGAGCTTCGTCGCCGACAATCCTCGTCTGTGGACACGCTATTTACCGTGGGCCGAGTGGCACTACAACACTGCGTGGCATTCGGCGATAAGGATGACTCCGTTTGAAGCTGTGTTCGGGCGATCACCTCCCTCCTTGGCAGATTATGTTGTTGGTGACTCGACGGTTGCGACCGTTGATGAACTGCTCGCCGAACGAACGACCATTCTCCAGGACTTGAAGGAGAATCTCCTTAAAGCTCAACAGAGGATGCGTGATCAAGCGAATTCTGGGAGAACGGATGCTGAATTTCAAGTGAATGATTGGGTTCTACTTAAGCTGCAACCATATAGACAAATGTCACTGGTTCGCAGGTCTTCAAATAAATTGGCGCGCAGGTTTTTTGGTCCGTTTCAAGTGTTGGAACGGATAGGTGCTGTTGCATATAGACTGAAGTTGCCGGACACTGCAAGGCTGCATAATGTTTTTCACATTTCCAAATTGAAAAAGTTTGTTGGCGACCCAGCTGTGACTATTAATCCTCTTCCACCAGATTGTCTTGATCAGAACCCAGTTCTACAGCCAACATCAATCCTCAAGCGCCGGGAGATCTTAAGGAATGGGAGGGTGGTTTCCCAGGTACTAGTTCAGTGGGGTGACCAACCAGAAATGGATGCTAAGTGGGAGGATAAGGTGGATTTTCAAAGGGCTTATCCCGGGTTTGCCCTTGAGGACAAGGGTCCAATGGAGACGGGGGCAATTGATGCAGAACCTGGAAATGAGAAGGGGGAGACAAGCATCAGGCGCAGCAAACGCAGCACCAAAGGAAAACCTGGGAAGATGTTTGGAGATTTTGAATTAGTCTAATGATTAGAACATTGGTCATTTAATTAGCATGGTAATTAGTTAAGGTTTGATTGATTGTAATTACCAAGGAATTTAGCTAATTAGAGAGGAGTAGGCTAATGGGAATCGTGTCCTGGCCTGGCACATGTTTGTTACAATGCCTCAATGAGGTTGTTACTAATGATTGTACGAGATTCTCCTATAAAAGGGAGTATTGATGAATGAGGAAATCAATGAAGATTTGTTTCTCTATCTCTTCTCGTTCCTTCTTCTCCTTCTCTCCTTCTTCTTCTTCCTCTCTTCCTTTCTTCTCCTCTGCTTCACTGAAAGGTTCCCAGGAATCCCCCATCAATTGGTGCTTTCATTGACCCATGACTGAAGGAATGATGACCCGTGCGCGAGCAGTGGACGAGCAACTGGCATCTATGGCGGAGCAGCTCGCTCGGCACGACTCTGTTTTCGCCAAGATGGATTCACTATGTTCGACGGTCCAGCATCATTCTGAGGCGTTTGAAGCCATACGGCAGAGTACTACTGAGTCGTTCGATCTACTGCGCACTTCGATGGCTTCTCAGCAGGCTGTCATGGCAGAGATGATGAACAAATTACAGCAACTAGATCGCACCGCTCATTCCACCGCATCACAACCTCCACTGCTTCCGCTTCCGGTATCCCCACCCTTACCTGTCTTTCAACCTCACACACCATATACTCCATCACCACTTCAGTCATCAGCTTCTTCACCCCATCCTCGACCACCCAAGATTGAGATCCCACTGTTCTCCGGTGAGCACGTTTTGAGTTGGATCTTTCAAATCAACCACTTCTTTCATTTTCATCAAACACCTGAGGATCAGCGAATTTCCATCGCTGCATTCTATTTGACTGGGCAGGCTTTGCAATGGTTTCAATGGCTACACTCGACCTCCCAATTATCTCATTGGGATGATTTTGTCCGGAAATTGGAGCTGCGATTTGGGCCATCCTCGTTTATTAATCATGATGCGGCTCTATTCAAACTCCGGCAATCTTCTACAGTCACTGCATACTTGGGTGAATTTGAGTGTTTGTCGACTCGAGTGACTGGCCTCAGTGAGTTGAAGCTCCTTAATTGTTTTCTCTCTGGTCTTCGGGACGAGATTCAGAGAGAGCTCTTCTTATTAAAGCCTGCAAATCTACATGACGCAATGGGAATGGCCAAATTAGTGGAAGATAAGATCAATGCCTCTCGCCCACCCATGGCGAGGATTCAATTCCCACGGCCACTAGCATTACCACCACCTCCAGCAGTACATCGCGCGGCATTACCACCACCTCCACCGGTGCATCGCGCAGTTTCATTACCCATCAAGCGATTGACTCCGACGGAGATGGCAGCCCGCCGGGCGAAAGGGTTATGTTTCAATTGTGATTCTCCATTCACTCCGGGCCACAGGTGCAATCCTGCTCTATTCCTCTGTTTGATGGTGGAACAGGACTATGTCGAAGCACCGGATGGAGATCCACCACCGGATCTGGACACAGTTATGCCTACGGATTGTCCTACCGAGGAATGGCAGGGCGATGGACCAACGATTTCTCTCCATGCTCTGATGGGGCACACGGTGCCATCTACATTGAAATTAGCAGGGTCGATCAATGGTCAGGAGGTGATTATCCTAGTCGATGGCGGATCCACAAACAATTTCATACAATCGCGTCTGGCATCGCATCTCAAACTGGTGGTGCAGCCATCGGTTCATCGTCGAGTCACGGTTGGCAATGGAGAAGCACTCGACTGTGGCGGTGAATGCTTGGGTGTACCGCTGAAGGTTGGAGACGCAATCTTCACCATTGATTTAATCCTTCTGCCCATCTACGGCGCTGATTGCGTCTTGGGCGTTCAATGGATGCAACAATTGGGCCCGGTTGTTTTCGATTATGCGAATCTCTGGATGGAATTCACATTCCAAGGCAAACGGGTGCGTTTACATGGGCTTCATCAACCACAATCCCATTTGGCGCGACCCGCATCGTTTCGCAAATCGGATCCAGGTGGAGCTCAACTATATCAGTTGTCAATTGAACCATTGCACTTAATTGAGTCAAACCCAACAGCATCAGTGGGACCTGATGCTCCTGTCATCTTCCACAATGGGTTCAGTGCCCTTCTTCATCGTTTCAGCGATGTTTTCCAGACGCCCACGGGATTGCCGCCAAGTCGCACTCATGATCATCGGATTTCTTTACTTCCGGGAGCCGCTCCGGTCAATGTGCGACCGTACAGGTACCCCCATTTTCAGAAATCTGAAATTGAAAAACTGGTGGGCGAGATGCTTCGGGAGGGGGTCATACGGCCTAGCACTAGCCCGTTCTCTTCGCCGGTGCTCTTGGTGAAGAAGAAAGACGGGACGTGGCGATTTTGCGTCGACTACCGTGCGTTGAACGCGGTCACAGTGAAGGATAGGTTCCCCATTCCAACTGTCGACGAGCTATTGGACGAGATCGCCGGAGCTCTGGTTTTCTCTAAATTGGATCTTCGTTCTGGCTACCATCAAGTCCGAATTTATCCGCAGGATGTAGAGAAGACAGCATTTCGCACTCACGAAGGGCATTATGAATTCCTAGTTATGCCCTTCGGCCTCTCCAACGCGCCTTCCACATTCCAGTCGTTGATGAATACGACATTCAGGCAAGTGTTGCGCAAATTTGTTCTGATTTTTTTTGATGACATTCTTGTATACAGCCGGGACTGGGATTCGCACTTGCTTCACTTGGCGGATGTGTTTGGACGGCTTCAAGATCAACAGCTGTTCGCGAAGCTTTCAAAGTGCGAATTCGGGTGTTCCTCTATTGGATATCTAGGCCATGTGATTTCAGGAGGGGGAGTTGCGGTAGATCCTCAGAAGATTCAATCTATCAGAGAATGGCCATTACCGACAACAGTGAAAGCTTTGAGGGGGTTTCTGGGACTTTGCGGGTACTACAGACGCTTTGTTCCTCAATTTGCTTCTCTGGCGGCACCCCTAACTGAATTGCTTCGGAAGAATGCATTCATGTGGGATCAGGATGTGACCCAAGCTTTTCAGGCGTTGAAGGAGGCGATGACAACCACTCCGGTATTGCAATTGCCGGACTTTAGCATTCCCTTCATTGTTCAGACGGACGCCTCCGGCACCGGGGTTGGAGCTGTTCTCTTACAGAAAGGACACCCGGTGGCTTATTTTAGCAAACAACTGTCTCCCAGAATGCAGGCAGCGTCCACATATAGCAGAGAAATGTTTGCCATAACAGAGGCGGTGAAGAAGTGGCGGCAATACCTGTTGGGAAGAAAGTTCAAGGTTCAGACCGACCATCACAGTCTTCGAGCATTGATGAATCAAACAATTCAAACTCCGGAGCAGCAGAGATGGTTGTGCAAACTCTTGGGATACGATTTTGAGATAGAATATAAGCCGGGAAACTTAAATGGGCCGGCGGATGCGTTGTCAAGGATGAACGGATCTTCTTTTACTGCTTTGATGACCAATTCTTGTCCCCAACCGGCACTGTGGGAGGCTTTGCGGCGAGCCTATGCAACGCACCCAGAAACAGAGCAACTCATTAAGGCTATCAAGGAGGAACCAGGACAACACCCCAACTTCCTATTCCGGGATGGTATTCTCTGGTTCAAAGGGCGTGTCTGGGTGCCGGAAAATTCAGCACTACAACCTTTATTGTTGACTGAATTCCATGCCACACCGACAGGGGGTCATGCGGGCATAAACAGGACACTGATGCGCTTAGCGAGTGTCTTCTATTGGCCCGACCTCAGGCGATCAGTCCGGCAATTTGTAGCACAATGCTCTGTCTGTCAAGCTACAAAGTCCTTTAATCGGGCCCCGCAAGGATTGTTGCAGCCGCTACCAATACCGGGCAAGATTTGGCAATCCGTTTCAATGGATTTCATTGTCCGACTACCTCCTTCTAGTGGCAAAACGACAATACTTGTGGTGGTTGATAGACTCTCGAAGCAGGGACATTTCTCCGCGTTAGGACCACGCTTCACTGCTCCTCAGGTCGCGGAGGTATTGGTGAAGGATGTCATCAAGCTTCATGGAATTCCGGCTCAGATTGTTTCTGATCGTGACCCGGTGTTCATGAGCGAATTCTGGCGCGAGCTATTCAAAATTCAGGGGACACTATTGGCGACGAGCAGCGCCTATCATCCACAAACTGATGGCCAGACGGAGGTCCTCAATCGGTGTTTGGAAGACTACCTTCGGAGCTTCGTCGCCGACAATCCTCGTCTGTGGACACGCTATTTACCGTGGGCCGAGTGGCACTACAACACTGCGTGGCATTCGGCGATAAGGATGACTCCGTTTGAAGCTGTGTTCGGGCGATCACCTCCCTCCTTGGCAGATTATGTTGTTGGTGACTCGACGGTTGCGACCGTTGATGAACTGCTCGCCGAACGAACGACCATTCTCCAGGACTTGAAGGAGAATCTCCTTAAAGCTCAACAGAGGATGCGTGATCAAGCGAATTCTGGGAGAACGGATGCTGAATTTCAAGTGAATGATTGGGTTCTACTTAAGCTGCAACCATATAGACAAATGTCACTGGTTCGCAGGTCTTCAAATAAATTGGCGCGCAGGTTTTTTTGGTCCGTTTCAAGTGTTGGAACGGATAGGTGCTGTTGCATATAGACTGAAGTTGCCGGACACTGCAAGGCTGCATAATGTTTTTCACATTTCCAAATTGAAAAAGTTTGTTGGCGACCCAGCTGTGACTATTAATCCTCTTCCACCAGATTGTCTTGATCAGAACCCAGTTCTACAGCCAACATCAATCCTCAAGCGCCGGGAGATCTTAAGGAATGGGAGGGTGGTTTCCCAGGTACTAGTTCAGTGGGGTGACCAACCAGAAATGGATGCTAAGTGGGAGGATAAGGTGGATTTTCAAAGGGCTTATCCCGGGTTTGCCCTTGAGGACAAGGGTCCAATGGAGACGGGGGCAATTGATGCAGAACCTGGAAATGAGAAGGGGGAGACAAGCATCAGGCGCAGCAAACGCAGCACCAAAGGAAAACCTGGGAAGATGTTTGGAGATTTTGAATTAGTCTAATGATTAGAACATTGGTCATTTAATTAGCATGGTAATTAGTTAAGGTTTGATTGATTGTAATTACCAAGGAATCTAGCTAATTAGAGAGGAGTAGGCTAATGGGAATCGTGTCCTGGCCTGGCACATGTTTGTTACAATGCCTCAATGAGGTTGTTACTAATGATTGTACGAGATTCTCCTATAAAAGGGAGTATTGATGAATGAGGAAATCAATGAAGATTTGTTTCTCTATCTCTTCTCGTTCCTTCTTCTCCTTCTCTCCTTCTTCTTCTTCCTCTCTTCCTTTCTTCTCCTCTGCTTCACTGAAAGGTTCCCAGGAATCCCCCATCAGTGATCAAGAATATATACATTTTTTTAAATCATAATATATAATTTTACTCGAGTAAAACTAAAGAATTTTAATTTAAAAACATGAAAATATTGACAATGGATCAATCACTGTGCATGGATTGAACTTTACTGTATTTTATTTATTTATTTATGTTATATAGAATCTCTGGCTCTAGTACAATTACAATGAAAGATGTTTTCATTGTAAATGGAGTTTTTATTTGAAACTAATAAAGTGAATCAAGATGGATCTCTTTACTTTCCCAGCAATTTTTTTTCTCTACTTGTACTTGTACTCGTACTTTTTTTTTTAACTCTTCACTGCCGGTGAGAATTCATTTGTAATTTTTTTTGTTTTTTTTGTTTTTTTAGTGTGTTTCTTTTCTTATCAGCAAAGTAGTAGTTTATCCATTTTAAAAAAAAAATAAAAATAAATAAAGTGATTTTTTTTATCTTGATTTGATAAAATTTAGGAATCAAAATGCTTGAAACTGGTTCAAACATCATCCTTAACCAAGTGATTTTTAAAGTTTTGACTTTGTAATTGGTTTTGGAGTGCCTTTTTAATTACTGGCCAATAATATAAAATTTAAAAAATATATATTACCTATAAATCATTGAATATTCTTGTCATATATATATATATATCTCTACCTCGTTTATCACCCATAAATTATTTCAGAAATTCTGTGCATGATCATCAATGAGACTTATATATCACCCATCATCTCATCAGTCATGAATCATAAATTAACAAAACTAAGAATATTGATCACAACTCAATCACACTCACACATTTATATATATACATGAACAATCAAACTTTTCAGACAGACATATATGCACATAAAATGATGAACAAGAATGAAGAATATTCTACAAGAATAATTAATATTGTGGAAAACTTCAAGAATGCACAAGTAAGTCTTGCAGACATATTAAAGATGATGCATTTACTGCACTCACTCATTCATGGCACTCACACTTTATTTTTATTTTTATTTTTGTATTTATATTTATATTTTGTTTTTCTCTTTCTAAATCATTTGAGTAGGATTGCTTTCTGATGGAGCAGAGATATACTATTCATCATGTGTCTTTCTCTCTCTCAACCTTTCATATCTCTCTCTATCTTTCATCAGTTCAGTGTTCAGAACAAGTACCATAGAGCCCATACTCTCCTTTCTTCTCATCTCTTTACTCTCTCTCACTCTCTCTCTCTCTCTCTCACACACACACACACTCTCTTGCATCTGATGCCTTTGCTCAACAACCCTCTCCTACTCACACTCAAAGATGAGAAAGAGATCAAAGATCCTCATCTCCTCTTGACAACACTCCCACCCTCTCTACTACTATCTTACCTTTTAGGCTCTCCTAGCTAGACCTCTCATTTTCTTTCTTATTAGTCTTTATCACCCTTTTCTTTTCTTCTTCTTCTTCTTCTTCTTCTCACTCTTTTATTCTTAAACTTCTCAGAAAAAGAGAATAACATGAGTTTATACATAGATTTTTTTGAAATCTCTTTCTTGCAAGAAATTTAAACATGCATGGTAGCTAGAGAGGTACCATGCATGTTTCTTTAATTCCTATGATGTTATATATTCATCATACATCCTATATATATCTCTATCAATGTATGGATCTCTTTAATTTAAGGCTTAAACTTTGAAGAATTAATTAAGACTCTAATAAGAGAATATATAAAGTTGAGTTTAATAATAAATAGTAATGATGAAGAAGTGCATCAAATGAACAGGTATGGATAGTAGCATTTATTCCAAGCTAGAGAAGTAGAGCTTGGGAGAGGGTGGGTTTAGGTAGGACAATTAGCCATACCTGCCCAAGTGTTTAAAGGACCCACATGAACTTGAAAAAGAATGAATGGAGATGTACTCAGATGAGATGCTTTGCTGACTTTATTGCTGGACCATGGCTTCCACTTGGATTCTCTCTTTCTCTTTCTTTCTCTCTGAAGTTGCAGTCCCTTCTATATAGCTAGCCTTTCTCTTTAGTAACAAGTATATGAGATCATCATAGGATCTTATAGCTCAGAGACTCTATACCATACAAACCTGCAGATGATTCCCCTTGTTTCCATTTTATGTCACTGTTGCCATTGATTTGTGAAGGACCATTCAAGAGCTCTTCAATTCATCTCATCTCTTTGTGAATATATATATATATATTTCTTTTCTAGTGTTTCTAAACTCATTAGTTTCACATGTCTCTCTTGAAAGCATTCCCATAAAGTTATTAGAGATAATAGAAGCTTGTGTGTATATATAGTGTTTCTAAGTCATTAATTAGTTTCATATATTTCTTTTAAGCATTCCAGTAAAGCTATATTAGAGATCAGAGAAGCTTGTATATATCTTTATATATATAGTGTTTGTTAGTCATTAGTTTCATATATTTCTTAAAAACATTCCTCTGAAGTCAGAGAAATTCAAGGTCATTAAGTTGATGTTTATCTGCAAAGCATTTATCTAAAAGTAGAGATAAGAGAAATATATGTACACGTAAATATGTAGTGTGTGTATATATATAGATCTCTTTGAAAGTTTTTCTCTGAACTTGGACATAAAGAGAACTGAGGAAAGTATGACTTACATTCTCTTTTGTTCTTTATGATTATATATATATATATATATATATATATATATAAAGACAGAGAGAGAGAGAGTTGTCACTCTCAGTAGCACAAAAATAATGCAAGATTAGTAACAATACGTACATTGTTTTCAACTTTAAAAATGAGAACAAGTTGATGTGACAATTCATAAGCTAGAAGCTTCTTTGTGTGTATAATAGTAGTAGTAGTGGTAGTATTATGGTATTATTTTTTATCATTAATTAGAAACTTCTTAAAAACATAATTAATTAAGTTAACAAACTTCTTAAATGAGTGTGAGAATCATGGTGTGCATGCCAGTGCCAGACATCAGGGAAACAAAGAAGGCATGCAAGAGATCCCAAAAGAGGTAATGGAGGCAAGGTGACTAAAAGAAGGTTGTTGTTTAGTAACCCCATGAATTTGTTTAGGAGACAAAGAGGCAGGAATTAAGGACTAATGGTGGATTCCCAAAGACAAGAGAAAGACTTAAAAACTTATTTATAGTGTATCATAAGGAATCTAACAAGCCTTGTTAGTTGCTCATTAACAAAAACAAGGAAGCATCAAGCACAGGAAACAAGTAAACGGTCCTGCAAAGAGGAGGATCCAAAGAGTTGCAAACCAAGAGACCAAAGCCTGAATAATAGCAACACAAACCAATGAAATGGAGAGATGTTTTCATTAATATTTGATAGTCTATCATTCTTGTATAAGATATATATATATATATATTAAACAAAGTTAACAAGACCCTAAAGCACATCCACTACATATTAGAATAATGAATGTTGTGGTTTTGGAGGCAAATGGTGGGAAAGAAAACAAAACCCAAACCCAAGAGTAGAAGAAGAAGAAGAAGAAGAAGGTGATGATGATGAAGAGGAATATAAAGGAAAAATGGTGGGAAATATAGTCATCTTCTTTCTTACACAACTTCTTAAGATTCCCATGCAACGTGCACTACCAAGATCCAAACATACTCTAGGGTTAGGGTTAGGGCTTGTTGTAACCACAACCAGACATATATACAGTTCAATCCTCTCTTCCTCAATGGATTAGATCAACCAGACTAGGGTTATGGTTTCTTGGCTTTTTTGTTGCCAAAATCACAGACAATCCTTGCCTGATCTTTTTTTCCTCAGTGGATTAGATCAAGAAATTAACTAGGGTTAGGGTTTCTTACAACTAAAACCACAAAAGTATACTCAAAAACAAAAAGATGACAGGAACAAGAAGCAAACAAGATCAGAAAAATTTACATATAAAAATAAGCAAATATTTATATAAATATCAAGTGTTTGATAAATAAAAATGAGATTTATTAGGGTTGTTAGTAAACCCTAACATATGGTAGAGTGAGTGTGCATGCACCTCTCAATGCCATGACGAGACTGAGAACAATGATCTGTTTTGCCAACCAAGAAAGAAAGAGTCCTTGATTGAGTGGAGCTGATAACCTTCAGAAGGATAATGAAGTCTAAGCAGCAACCTTGCTTGAGATAAAGCAAAAGCACTCAGAGGCACAATAGAGAAGCCAGCTTCTTTCATAGTCATCTCCCACCGATCAAACCTCTCATGCCGTTGTTCGCCGCAGACGATGCTGGAGATCTCTTTGCCAAACCATTCTTGCTCCACTACCACCCTTTCTTGGCTCTTGGGAGGAAGAGTGGCTTCCAATGATTCAAACACTGCTGAGTAGTAATCCATGGCTTCCATGAACCTCTGCATGAAAATTGGCGAGTTGTGATTGGCTTCAATCTCAGCCATTGTTAGCACCACAGGATTCATCCTCTTTAATGATTGGAGAAACAGTGTGACATGTGATTGTGATTCATTGTTGTTGTTGTTGTTGTTGCTGTTGTTATTATTGAGGAGTTTGTGCAGGAAAAAGGTGCAATTGATGGCAAGGACTTCACCGGGATGGAGTTGGAGTGAAGGTGGTGGAAGTGGAGTGGAGGAGGGAGTGAGAAGGAGTGGTTGGAAGTGGAAGGTGAGGCCGAGGGAGACGGCAAAAGAGCGAAGACGGTCACCGGTGCGACGAAGAACCTCGATATCGGTACCGGTACCAGTCAACCGGATAAAAGTAGGATTCAGGTGATCAGACCGGTCGGCAATAGCTTGAAGAAATGGTGGCCATTGGACGCCGTGGAGGATGTCGAAGTCGACAATGTGGATGCGTTGGTGAGCACCGACGGCGTCGAGGATTGCTTGGTTTGCAGTGAGATGAGCGAAGCGGAGGAATGGAGTGACTTGATTGAATGAAAGGTAGGTGGCGGCGCAGTGGCCGGAGATATTGGAGGAGGCGGCGCCGGCGGCGGCGGAGAGAGCGAGAGTGAATTGGTGGGTGAGACGGTCGGAGGAGTCGCCGAGAGGGGAGAGGGAGGAGGAGAGGACGGAGAGGGCGTGGAGAGCGGCTGGGAATTGGCGGCGGTGGATGAGGTCGGCGGAGGCGATGAGGAGGTCACGTGAATGAGTTGGAGAAGGGAGGAGGAAGTGGTGGTGGTGGTGGTGGTGATGATGGTGTTCTTGAGTTGTAGTAGTAGTAGTAGTTGTAGTAGTAGTTGTGGTTTCTTCTTCGTCATCATGGGAGTCTAAGGAGGTGAGCATTGTGAGGAGGAGAAGGAAGAGGAGGAAGAGGAGGAGAGGAGAAAGAGTGAGGACATGAAGAGAGAGAAAAGGAGATGTGGCATGCCCAGGCTTTAATAGAACATCTGAGAATGCAGTTTCTTTGATAGGACATCATCTGCCAAAAACAGAGGGGGTGGGGAAGGAGGAGTAGAAGTAGTAGAAGTAGTGGTAGTAGTAGTAGAGCTGCTAGAGATGTGTGGATGTTTTTATTTCTCTCTCTCCCTCTCTTTCTATCTAAATAGTATGGTGGAACAGTATTTTAGAGAGAGAGAGAGAGGGGGGGATTGAACTTGGAGTTTGAACACACAGTGACACACAAACACATACAAAGACACACAAAGACACACACACACAACAAGAGATACTGGGGTAGGAAAAGAGGGGAGGAGAGAGGGAGGGAAGATGCTCTTGATGTGAGGAACAACAAGAGAACAACACACGCAAAGGCTTTAATGGGGGAATAGAGACTACACAGAGAGGGAACTACAACCATCTGTTGTTTTGTCTGTTAGTGGGATCTTCATTGATGGTTCTCAGATGAGTTACTTGCAGAAGGATTGATAGGCTATGTGAACAAGCAATCTCTGTTACTCTCTCTAGAAATAATGAGAGAGAGAGAGAAGGGGGATCCTATTTTTCCTATTTGCTATTGATCACTCACATCAGTTGGAAAACAAGGCAACAAGGTACGGGACATTAGCAAATAAATGGAATATTAGAGAAAGAGATGGATTGGAATGTCCCAGAGCAAAACAAGAACCAGAAGAGGAAACACAGAGAGAGATGATGATGATGATGATCAGCAGCAGCATGAGCCCCTCCTCTTTTTCCTTCTTCTACCTCACAACCTGCACACCATATGCGCGCACACACACACACAGAGAAAGAAAAAAAATAAAATAAAATAAAATAAAAACACTTGCTTGATTCTGTTTTAATTTACAAGAAAAAGATCTGTCAAATGGATGCAACTTTCTCTCTCTATAATCTATTTATATTTATATATGTAAAAAGGACATGTATATGTGATTGCTATAAATACCAAAGAGAGTTACCAAAAATTGGAGGGATGAAAGGGAATCTCCTGCTGCTGCTGCATCTGCACTGCAAGGCATCAGAAAAAGGATAAAGGGGGGTTAATGAGAACAAGCAGCACAAAGACAAAGTGAAGGATAAATGGCAAAAGAGGAGGAAATCAATGAAGGGGAAATAAATACCAAAGTGTACAAAATATCTAGATAAACCACAAATCAATATAAACATTAACTTACCTCTGATCACATCAATTTCACTGATTTGACATGTTCAAAAAGTCCACCCTTTTTCTTTGAGCATCTCTCTCTCTCTTATTCTTCTTTTCCTTCTTCAGGACCTCCTCCACAAAAACTACAACAATGGAGAACAGAAACACAACCAAAAAAAAAAAAAAGAGAGAGAGAGAGAGAGATTAGAAAAGAATAATATATAATCAACACATTATAAAGATGAGAAAAAAGGAGAACAGTTTTGAGTGGAGTTGAAGGCAGGGAAAGGAAAGAAAAGACAGTCATAAACATCTAGGGGGGGTTGTAGTGCCTGTGTGCCTGCTGCGCCCTTGTATATTATCTATATTTTAAATAAAACAAAGCAATTGGACAAGTAAAAGACAACCCTCATTACCATCACTATTACATAGTATAAGTATCAAAGTTCATCCTGTCTTTTTTCTCAATCACCAAACAGAGACCCAAAAAAACAAACCACTCGTGTGGAACAAATGAGAAGAGTACCACTACTCTTCATGTCAGGTCGTTTGACATTTGATGCAAAGAAAGGAAGGGCCAAAAAAATAAAAACAAAGAAAGAAAGAAAAAAAAAAAAGAGAGAGGGTATTGTTGTTATAATTATTATAAGACATGACAAAAGGAGGAGATGAGATGAGAACTCATGTTTTCCAAAGGTTACTGGTTACTAGTGTTAGTGTATGTTCCATGAAGAGCCTTTACATTGATCCCCCCGTGAAAGCAATTCATTCTTGCCAATCCCTCTGCACCTGCTCATCATTCTCCTAAAAACTAATGCAATTCCAATTCCCAACACCTTTCCAGAAAAGCCTACAAAGCCTATCACCCAAATACCAAGATAAAGAGACTGGAGAAAGGAAAAGGAAGGTTGTGTATGTCCACAAAAGTGTGAGGTCCCATGCCTAATTTTGCTTACATTTCAAGTGTATATTTTTTTGTCACTCAAAAGTATGCTAAGGCACTATACACACACTAACTGCTAAATTAATCATTCCTATAAGCTTAGCAAGTACATGATGGGCCTGCACTATTTTTATCTTTACCAAAATCTCATGCATATTAAATACATCAATAACAATCTAGTGAACTCCTGTTTGTCCCAAGTATATAAGAACCGCACAAAAGAATTAGGAATAAATAAAAACAACAACAGAAAAACAATGAGAAGAAGAGCAATAAAGAAAGAAAGAAACAAACAAAACAAACAAATAAAATGAAGATGAGGTTGAAGAAAAGAAAGAGCGTGCAAGTGTAACATTCTCAGGCTCAAGTCAGTATCATTCTATAATATAATATACATCCACATGCACATTCCGGTACAATGTAGCCAGATGGAGGTGACAACCGATTGATTGTTGTCCCCATGTATTGGAATTATTACTACTGCTTTACTTCTTTCTCTTCCTTTCTTGTTTCTCTCCCTGCCTTTCTTTTGTCTTTTAATTGTTTGTACCTTGCCCCCTCCCTCTCATTGCTGCCCCACACCCTCTTTATTTCATCTTTTAAAAGTCAAACTGTTGTCACCTAAATTATACCCAAGAAATCAATGTGCCTTCTCCTATATTAAATGTTTCCCCACCAATCCATACCCACCTATTCATCATATGAGGTTATTTTTATTTATCCCCCTAAACTTCATGTTTTTCTTTGTAAAACCCACACCCACCTATTCCTATTCATCATATGAGGTTATTTTTATTATTCAATGTGCCTTCTCCTTTTTTTCCCAAGAAAAAAAAAATCATGCCAAAAATGTCATTAGCTATAGTAATACAAAGTTTCGCATTCAACCTATAGTAAAATAGCAAGAAACATGACAGTTATGAGCTAGTTATATATGCAAATCCATATTTCCTAATTTCATCATGATTATGAGACTGTTCATTAAGGTGAAGCAACGTGAATTATACCAAGATCATACTAGCTTGAACTGGATTAAAATTGTACTCTATGAAAAGAACAGTAAAGGAGACTTAACAGTTGACCAGAAGGCAACAGAGAACAGTGCATTTCTCCTGAGAGACTGAAAAATGATGTACTAGTAACACAAATACTTTAATAAAGAAAACAGAAAACAATAGAAAAACTCAATATCATGCAGAAGAAGAAGAAGATATTCCAATCCAAGAGTATAGTTTCTTGCTACATGGATCAGGGCACTCACAGCACAGCATCACCCATTCTCACACAAAACGATTGGACAGTGATGGATCAACATTCCTGCATTAACATACCGTGTGGCATTATAAAATCTGATGATTGTACTTCAATATAAAAACATCCTTGGACTGGTTCTTTAAACTATTGTTCGATTAGATTAGATGCTCTCAATTTACACCTTGTTATCCTTGACCAGTTCCAAGCCATTTAAGATTTGATGCTTGATTTGCTACCATTCAAACCAGTGTTTATGTTCAATCAGAATATTGAAATATTGGATCCTCTAATATATAAAATATAACTGCAGTAGACTGGAAAGGAAGACAAGAACAAGAAGAAATTATAAGGATGATAGTTGTAGAAGAATTCAGCACCTCTAAAGGGACATATTATCCTTTCAATCAGTTTACAAGCAATTAAAGAAAGATATGCTAGTTTGAAATCCAGTTCTCTCATAGAAATAAAAAGCATATGAATGGACCTTAATTAGGAAGACATATCAAGCTGATCTAGGTCAAATATTCTCTTCTGCTTTGTTGCTTAAGCATTCCCCTTTCACTCTCCACTCACTTAATTCTATTATAAGTCAAGCACAAACCGTGATTAAAAAGCAGGTCTAGTCTGAGATTCTTCCTCAAAGATTATAAATAATAAACAAGTTGAGAAGATTCTCTTATCTCCTAATTGTTAATTAAGAAAGTTATTTGGCCTTTTCCGACCACATCGCAAGCCCGCCGCACGCCATTGTCTTGAGCATTTATGTACGATCAACAACTCGTCGCTGTCTGATAATTTAAAATAAAAAGTTGAAACCATTGGTGGGTGTTTTTGGTAGCAAGTGACAGAGATTGAATAGAGGAAGATCATGCTCAAGATGCTGTGGTCTTCTAGTTGAATGTGACACTAACTTTGTGGGTTAAGTAGTGAAAGAAAGGTGCAAATAAAAAGCACCAAGAGCATCAGATTAGATAGGGATGGCCATAACCACCACCTTTTGATTATATTAAGAGGCATTAAGCAATGAGTTGGTTATTTAATGCGAGATGCTGATGAGGAAAGGTGGCTTGGATGAGAACGAGATAATGATGGGTCTTACCTCATTATCCTACTAACCCCAGCTATTAGTGGACTATTTGCTCTAAAGATTCCTCTTTTACAGTTTATGCATGCACATAAATATTGGCCACTACAAAGGCAACCTCTAACTTGTCACTAGGTCCACTTCCAATATGTTAAGCCTTGTATCAAGTCTAACATTTATTAGTCAACAAAAATAAGTCCAATAGAGCGGAAAGGGAAAGGAACTGTTAGGTGAAGGATATGTTTGAAGACTAGACACTTACTGTTCAGGTCAAGAGACTTCTTTTTATGGCCAGTAACTCAACAGCATTAATACTTCTTTCTATGCAGTTACTTTCTTGTGACTTTCCTATTTATTTTTTATGAGAATGATTGAACTCGCTCTTCTCCAGCTCCTATTGAGCAGAATCAATTAACTGCAGAACTAAACAGCTGGGAATCCTACTAGATAAATGTAGAGCAAAACGAGAAGTAGGCCATCTCAATAAGTAGACAATTATTGACTCATGTTCCAACTTCCACAGGGAACTTTCAAATAAGCAATAATAACTGGTTATCTAAAGCGTTTTCCAGAAGAAGCATCCAATATAGTAGCTAAACAATCTTCTTTTTCTGGGGAACCCAAAAACCTGTTCTTTTAGTGTTGTAACTGGGCAGAGACGAGTGACATTATGGACTTTGACGAGGGTTATCAGATAGTACAAACACTATATATGTTAATTCATGCATGTGTGATACAGGAGCAGCAACATTATTAAGATAAAGATCTAAACATTTGGCTGGCAGGGTATTAACATGCCAACAGAATAATTAAAAAAAAAAAAAACTAAAGCTTGTTTTCCATCTCAAAAGTTGGATCAAATTCAATCCCTATAAGAGGATATCATATCCAGATGCACTTGTGGCAGGCTTCTGAAGAAAAAAAAATTGACTTTCATTTCAAATGCTAGCAAATTATACAGAATGATTTATTGATATGAGGGGGAACTCTAAATAATTATGGCAGATAAGGGTAAACTAATGGAAAGAAGGTTCCTTTAAGCGATAAGTTTTAGCACACTAAAAAATAAACCATAAATAAACAAACATAACAAAGATACAACCAACATGATTAAAATAAACTTCAAAAAGTCAAAAGTGCTCCATTTCATACAATTATGGCAAAAAAAAAAGGATGGTGCATTATATAATAAACACATTAAATGTCTCAATAAAGAGTTGCTTAAATGGGCCAAAAATTGAAAGCGTTGGATGTAGAAAAGTCTGAGGTGAACGAGCCATGAAAATGAAGGTAATCAAGAAATTACAGTAAACATAAAGATATTTGAATAGTGAACACAGAAATTAAAATCAGAATAGGTTGTTTGTCATGTGATGCAAACAATGGAGATTACTGTTCCTTTTCAGTAGATGTCTAAAAGTTTAAATAAATTAACAAATATGATGCAGAACTGGTAGAGAAGATAAATATACCTGATTCAGAAATATACTATGACATAATAGATGTCTGAGAAGGATCTTTATGCGAAACTCCAATTACTAAGGATTTGTTGCAATAAAGAACCAATGAAAAAGTAGTGCCAATAGCAGCATCATTAAATTAATTTATTCTACACCCCTGCTACTTTCTCTTTATTCTTCTCCTCACAATCCCTCGGTGGTTCTAGCCTTTCTCCACCAATGAACATAGAACAGGTCTCACAACTCAAACGAATGGGACATTATCAAGTCCGTGAGCTGCCCATTGTCAATTTCAACTGAATGCTTCTAGTGGAGCAATGATACTTTGTGCTCCATATCTGATCACATAATGACAAGATTTGATTAGATTGACATTGCCACTGTAACATATTAACTTATGCCAAACTGCTTTCTCTAAAGGACATTGATAAAATAATGAAAAGCATGGCAAAAACATAGATTTAGCACAAACTAGATTATTTAAAAAAAAAAAAAAAAATTCACACACACACAGGCACAGCAGACTGTAAGCAACTGAACCAAGACTTTCAAGTAACAATAATAGAAATTTTGATATATGCACACGCACACAGAATACCTGATGTAGGAATAACTTCTTCATGATAGTCATCTGCATGCCCGAAATTATGCATCCTACAGTCATGACAGTCCTTTTACTCAGCACTTGGGAAGTATAAATCTTCAATTTATATGCTTCCTCTCATGTAGCACAAAGCAACCATACATGAGCATCTAAATTATGAAGAACTAACAGAAGCACATACATCCACATATCAAGCATCAGTGCCTTAAGTATGTCCAGAAAATTATACAATTATTTGCCAGTTTAACAAGAGGGGTGCTTCATTCAGGCCAGGTCTCAAGGTTCTGAAACACCAGCAGAAGCCAGCCACAAAGCTTCTGGCTAGTAACCAAGGACTATAACATTGCACATTTGATATTGAAGGACTCGATCTTAGTCATTAACATAAATCTCCTTGGAACACATCAAAAGCATGGCAATTGTATTTTTAGCAAGAATGATAAAACCATTAATCCATTCTGGAATAAAGAGCAAATATGACAATGGAAAGAAAAATCAGCCCAAACAGAACCAACCTAAGCAAAATTCTGGCCATAACCTTCCATCATTTACTCCACGCAAAAAGGGAGTTAAAATAGTTTCCTCCAAACCTCAAGGATCCATCCGCCTACTTGCTAGTGTTATACAAACACAAAACACAGATCTGAAGTTGGGAAAAGAAAACTTCAGAAGATGCCTTTGATAGTTATATTCATAATTCAGAATTTGTATTTGCTATCCAATGCTGTTTTACTGACCAACAAAAACACCCTACTACTACACTACTGGGAGTGCCTTGGATCCAAAATGTGCAATTTTGCATTGCTTAATCATGCACCTAAAGTACATTGCCAAAAAAACAAAAAAATGCTAGGCTTACTGAGTATTCTAATTAAAAATAACACCCACCCTACAAGAACTGTAAATATATATTCTTCAATACTCCGTAAATTTCCTCGTTCTGAGGGTGAAGGGCCTCTCCCATTGTGAATTTATGGAACTCATGATTCACCTGGATCCAACTGGAACCTGATGTTTTTTCCACTATCCTGCCTCTCATAAAGCACCTGATCTTTGTTACACTGGCCCAACAATGAGCTCTAGCATAAATATTAGATAGAATCACATAATTGCCAGGATTCCATGGTTCAATCCTGAAAAGTTCATGTGCTGCAATTTCACCGATTTTGACATCACAGTAAGTCCTGCATGCATTAAGAAGAGCTCCCCACACGCCAGCATGTGGTGCAACATGCATTGCCTTCACAAAATCATAGGCCTCCTCAACATAACCTGCTCGTCCAAAGAGGTCAACCATGCAGGCACAGTGATCCACTGAGGGCTCTATTCCAAAATCCCTTTTCATACAACTGAAGAACTTGGCACCAGAGTCAACAAGCCTGGAGTGACAGCATGCTGATAAGATACCTAAAAAGGTGAATGTATCAGGTTGAATCCCTCCCTCTAGCATCTCAGAGAAAAGCTCAAGGGCATTCTCTCCATGCCCATAATTAGCAAAGCCCCCAATCATCACATTGAATGACACTACATCCTTTATAGGCATCTCAGAGAAAACTTTATGTGCCTCAAGGAGACTACCACATTTAGCATACATGTCTATCAAAGAATTATGCACATGTACATTCTTCTCAATACAGTGCTTCCATAGGTATCCATGTAACTGCCACGCCAGCTTTAAAGCTCCCAACTGGCCACAAGCAGACATCAAAATTGTCATTGTTGCGGGATTGGGTTTCACACACTCAAGGCACATGAAGCTAAAGAGTTTGAAGGCTTCATACCATTCCCCATTATGAGTATATCCAGCAACCAATGCATTCCAAGAATTGATTCCTCTCTCTGACATTAGATGGAACAGTTCTCTAGCAGCCAGCATGTTTCCACTACCTGCATATCCTGATATCATGACAGACCATGAGATACCATCCTTGTGAGACATTTTATCAAAAATTTCTCGTGCAGCAATCATATCACGAACCTTAGTGTAGCATGAAATCATAGCATTACAAGCAACAACATTTTCACCAGACAGATCAAAAATGTTCCTCGCTTTTTGTACCTGACCATGCTTCGCATACATGTCCAATAATGCCGTTTGCACATAAATGGAGGAAAGAAATCCAAGTTTGAATGCGTGAGCATGAATTTGATTACCTTCTGCCACAGCTTGTAAGGATGAACATGCTTTGAGAACAGATGACAAAGTAAATTTGTTTGGAGAAGGCCCCTGTTGCTGCATCAACTTGTATATGGTGAAGGCCTCCTTCATTGTACCAGTTTGATGATTGGAGTAAGACGTAATCATGGCAGTCCAAAGAAACACATTTGCAGAATGGGCAAGGCTATTAAATATCATGCGTGCATACCCAACTTCTCTTAATTCCCTACTGCAAAATGACAAGAGCTGCACTGCCACATAGTTATCATCATGCAATCCATTGAGAAACATATGAGCATGGATTTGCTTCAATGCCCTCAAAGAAGCACAGCTTGCAAGGAGTTTTAAAGAACTCTTCATTATTTCCATGATACACAAAACAGTACGAAGAACTGTACTCAACAGAATCTAATCACTACGCTTCAATTGGTGCAATACCAATATTCTGCATGGTAATAGTGAGCTTATATGCTTTGTATCGGGTTCTGAGCATTAAGGCCTAAGAAATTTCGAAGTTGAAGTTAGACATTACGCTCAAACTGAACTGTTCAATATCTAAATGAAAGATTGGTACTAGGAAATCAGAAAAGCCACAGAAAATTTGAATTCCACATAGCAACATTCAAGTTTCAAGACAAAAGATTGACAATTAATTGTGATTTTTGTAAGAAAATGTGGCCAATGTTAAGTTATATAGTAAGAAAACATGTAATTACATAGAAAACAAAGGAATTATAATTCTCCTAGAAAAATCAAGGAACTTGGAACATTCCTCACATTTATATTGTAGTTTTTGATATATTAGCAGAAATTGTTTTGTCTACATTTCAATAAGAAATAAAAGCCTGATGAGAAATAGAAAAGGGGAAAGAGCAACTTAAATATATATATGATTGATGATGGTGAATATGCTACCAGCTGATATCTTGATAGTTACAACTCAAGCCTAAAAAAACCCTAGGAAATGTTCAGCAGTGAAAGGAAAAGCTAAAGAGCAAACCATATCTAACAAATTTTTTATACAGGTTGAATCACCTGTGCTTGGTTTTAGTTGACATCCACTCATAAACATCAGGTTTGATCTTCTTGATAACATCCGCTCTGCTCTGAACATACTAGACCCAGCAAAAAATGATAAAATGTGATGAAAATGACATCTTCAATCACAACTGATGCTTCACTTCCAATACTAGAGCACCAAGCTGGTAGCGGTATCCTGCCATCACACTTTATGCAGTATTCCAAATGCAACAAAAATGATTGGCACAAGAAACAATCTAGTGAAAGAATTGCATATCGCATTTTGATTCTGAATTTAATTCTGGATCAAATTCCAAGAGCAGAAGGTGTGAGGCACGTTCTCATCCTCACGGCAAGCGTGAGAATGGTCATATACAAACCAATTACAAGGGTTCGAATCCAATCCACCTAATATAAATCAAGAGGTTTCGTATTCACAACCAACCTCTCCAAGTGAATAAAAAGCTTACAACCTTGATGTGAACTATAAAGGGTCTAGTCTACTTAGAATACAAAAATCAAAACCATAAAAATGTACAATGTGCTGTCAAACTTTGAAAATCCATCATTCCTTCCTACTAGCTGAATTGCTCAAAACAAATGCTACCAAATTTAGACATTAAGCATCCTCCTCCCTTGATTACATAGTTTTCCTACTGGACAATTCAAGAACACTCAACCGGAACCTTATCCGTAATGCTAATTGCTAAGTAATCAAGCACCGATTTCAAACAGTAGACACTAGCTAATTAAATTCCAACCAGTAGCAAGCAAGTGCAAATAAACTCACAACAACCATAACAACAAAAATCAACACAAAACTGAATACAATAACCAGATGAAGATTCAGCAATTGTTCAAGATGATCAAATTCATAGCATACGCATACTCTCTCCAAACTATAGCGAAACAACGCAAGAGCAAGACAAACGTATATTCCCTAAATAAAAAAACAAACAAAAGAGAGAGAGAGAGATGGCTTTGAGACTGACGTCCACCGAATTCACCTATTGAAGACACTCTCCTCAAATCTCTTCTCCCTCAGCATCGCTGAATTGCTCCCCGATCATTCGGTTCCGGTTCTGAGCCTGCCTCTCCACCGCCACCATGTAGAGGCCTGCAACAATCGAAGAACAATCAGAAACTACAAGACGGATACCTTTGGGATGAGAGGAGCGTTGCGAGGTTACTGATGCCGCTGCCGATGACGCACAGCCAGAGGATCCTCCTCGACCACTTGTCACCCACTACTCCTCTGTTGCTTCCGAACATGACCACCGATCGGGGATTTCTAGGGGAATCGAGACACACAGATCGGCGGCGACAGCGGAGTCGGGAATGCCTTTTTATAGCAATATGGATTATTACTTGGTAACCCCCTGGAAGGTTTGCAAATTATTGGTCACTTGGGAACGTAAATTTAATATCTCCAGGGGTAATTAGTGAAAACTGTAATTAGTGCTGATAAAGAATTTTCACTTGTTTATTCATGAATATTTTTTAATATATCAATTTTTTTTAACTTCTGTTCAATGATTTCATGTTAGAGATGATAGGATTTATTTTTAACAAAGATGTCATGTCACATCTAATGGAAAAACACACGCAGAAAAACAAAACTAGAGGTCCATTAGAGGTGGAGGGAAGAAGCTAACACGAGAAAAACACAAGCAAAAAAACAAAAAAAAAAGTTCACATAGTTGGGTCGGAAGCATTTCTCTACGAGGAGGAAGTGGTTAGCTCTTCTAGTGCAGGGATCAAAAGTCCCACAAACTCAAGGTTTTTTTGATGGTCGTGAGTTTAATTGCATAAGAGGATAATTAAACTGTGCTCCCTAAGTTTGTATATTTTGTCACAGGTCAAGGATTTCTGTGAATATTGGAAATGTTATGTTCTTTGTTTCCATTACTACAATAAGAAATAGAATAAGTACATAAACCAGGGAGTTTAATTATTGTTTTATTGTACTCCATTAGGAATCTTAATTTGATCCTCTTATGCAAATTAATGTTATGTTCTGAGTTTAATTATTGTTCCCACAATAATTTGCATTTCAATGATAGAATAAAGTGTGAAGCTAATTGGAATAATTTGCATCTCGAAGGTATATAGCGATTCCCATAATAATTTGCATGTCAATGATAGAATAAGGTGTGAAGCTAATTGGAATAATTTGCATCTCGAAGGTATATAGCGATTCCCATAATAATTTGCATGTCAATGATAGAATAAGGTGTGAAGTCAATTAGAATAATTTGCATCACGAAAGGTATATAGTCTACTTCTAATTGACTGACTGAAATGCTCATGGCAGGATCACCTTTGCTTTTTACTAACTAACTGAAATAAAAAATTTGTAAGGTTGATGGCCTCATTGGTGGGATCCAAACTGAACCAATACACATTAATACACATGCACAGACAAGTACTCAGGTATTTTCTTCTATCAACTAATTCAAGGCAATTAATTTTTTTCCCCAAATTAACAAGCTTGTGACACATTATAATTCCAAGGTTCCTTTGGTTATGCATTCCAATCTGATTACTGCCATCTGAAATGTCAAATCCTTCTTAAAATATAAATTACAGATTGTTAAAAGTTTAATCCAATGTTAAAGTATACATTCAAAACTGATTACTGGTATGTGAAATGCCAATTTTAAGGTTCTCAAATCCTTCTGTTAATATAAAATTTAGATTCTTAAAAGTTTTATCCAACCATTTTTTCGGTTTCTTTTTTAGCCATGTTCAACTTTAAAGTATCAACAACAACGAGCAAGCAAAATGATGTAACTTATCCATTTGAAGATCCCATCTCACAGTTTTGGCAGAAATGATAGAAAATACTGAATAGTTTTATATTGACAATCATAAAAATTAATTTTAGTTTTTCTATTTGCTGCAGGACATGGGTCAGAACTGGAAACAAGACAGTGATAAGAAGGCAAAAAATTAAACTCATAGGAGGCAAGGGTACCTTGAACACAAAGCCACAATATATTGCCAAACAAATAGCACAAACTACTTCAAGTTTCTAGTGTTGAATCATCAAAGGAAAGATAAGGATGGTGAAGACAAACATAAAGATGCAATGAGAAGAAAATTTTGGGTACCACCTAGAGGAAGCGCCATATATAGTGGGAAGTGACTTCTATTGGTCAGGTGTAGCTCAATGTTTGCTAATGAATAACAAAAACAATGTAACTGGTTCTATTTCACCAATTTTGTTAAAACATGCATTCCCTATCTTCCAAGAAAAATTAAAATATTTTGATTACATGTAATTTTCTTTCTTATTCATGTCTTTATTCTTCCCTCTCAATTACCAGGTTTGTACTCGTTTTTAGATAATTTAGGGAAATTTTGAGAACCGAGGGGAAAAAGAGTGGGAGAGAAGAAGAGAATGAGAAGGACAAGTTAGTGAATTAGAGAGAGTGATTATCCTTTCTTTTCTTCATTCATTGTACCCTTTTTTATTGGGAAATCACTACAATCATTGTAACAACCTCTTTAGTGAGGCATTTTAACAAACACATGATGAGCAAAGACACATCACTATAAAATACACGTCTCGCTAACAACCTTGGTCGCTTGATTTACAACAAATTCACTCATTACTCTAATTACATCACTAATTATCACTAATTAGCTAACCACCAATCTGGTACTCCTCATCATTTCGGAACTTTTCTGCCTTTGCTGCTGCGTAGAGCGTTGGCTACGGCTGCCCTTCTCAGTCTCAACTCCTCACACTAACCATCCAAACAAACAAACAGACTATCCTTTCTCTTCTTTGCATATCACTTTCATTTACACAAAACTAAAAAAAATTCACACGATAATGCCCTAGAAGCTGATACCATTTCAAACCAAAACTAATATACAATTCCAGATACATCACAAGTGTTCTCATGAAAGTGTTAACAATCCATACCATATTTTATTCATACATACATAATCAAAAGCATTCGGCCCATAAAGCCAAGATGTTGATCCTCCTCCAATATGACCTAACTAGGGTAGGGGGTCCTAGGCCATAATCCTCCTCCATTACGAGAGCATTTCAGTGCTTCAAAAGACATCACCATTTCAACATCTCCCACAAAACACCATTGTCTAAGGTTTCAAGCGAAAATGGTGAAGATGAAGATGACGTGGAGACTTCAAACACATGTGACATTAGTTTTTTTTTTTTGTTTTTAAATCTAGTTGCTCCGATTCTCAGCATCCATAGCCTTCTCGGGTGCCACATAAGCAGAGGGCGACTGGAATATGGCCATTTACCAGCCAGTGAAACTAAATTAAAAAATAATTACTATATTGATTTAAATTAAATTTTGAGTATCAAATTGATACTACAGTTAAGTGGCTTCCTCAAAAATTTTGCCCCCAGTGTAATTTCGGATTTTTGCGGGGTTGTGCCAGCCAAAACTCTTTATAAAAGATTTTAGCAAATAAGAAATACAAATGTAAACCCTGGAGAGCCGAACCAAAAAGCCCAGGGTTCGCGTTTGGCGCCTCAACGGAGGTTGCCGGTGGCGTCAATGGCGACGATGGCGCGCAGCGCGGCGAAGCCCTGGCGCATCATCCCCCGCCCTCTCCTCGAGACCATCCTCAACAACCACGCCTACCACCCCGTGGTTCCCCAGCCTCTCCTCCTCCACGGCCCTCGTGGCGTCGGCAAGACCTCCCTCATCCGCCATCGTCCGGCCATCTCCCATTCCGATCATTTCCTTTTCCATCGATTCGGTTTCTTCTGATCTAACACTGCTTTTGCTTCGTTTTTCAGGTCTTCTTAATGATTGGAACAAAGGCCCCCATGTTGCTGGCTACGTGGACTTCTCCGGTGGCGGTGGTGCCATCCCTTGGGCTGCTTCGCAGCGGAGGGATCTCAGAGAGCTTCGTGATGCACTGGAAGGTGAGATCGAGTCCATGGTGGACCGCGGTGTTCGTCTCGGTGCTATCGGCGCGCGTGGCGTTCTATCTATTCTTAATCGGCGGCTTGGCATTCTTTCCGCTCTCCGGAGGCTCACGAACACCGATCCTAGCTCAAAATCGTCGTCCATTACTGCTCTATGGAACAAGGCTGTGATAGCGAGGATGCGGGTGGTGGATATCGAGGAGTTGGAAGGGGGGCACTCGAAGGAGGAGGTGGCGTACATGAGGGAAGCGGCGGCGGCGCTGAGGGTGGCGAGGGAGGTGGTGGAGCTGCATCAGGAGTGGAGGAAGGAGGCGGTGAGGGAACTCAATCGGAAGGGAGGCTTCTCGAGGTCACTGGCACATTCAGTTACTGATTGGCCGTGCTTACTGCTCGAGATTCTCTCTGGAGCCGCAGAAAGTGATCTCTTCCAGGTATTAGAACTCAAGGAAAAAAGATTACAAATTAGATTTGAGATTATAAAGCATGCCTTCTTGTATTTTCTGTGGATGTATCTTATTGTTCCTACATCATCTTAAGTTCTAAAACCCTAAACAACAAAACCCTCGTGGCAAATCTTTACTTCATTGCTTCTCATGGATGAAGATTTTAGTTTTTGTTTTTGCAGATGAAGGGCACTGGAGATGAGGTTTTCTTTCCTGGGGTATCTGTTGTTTTTGATAAGAGATTGATGGCTTGTCCTTTATGATATGAGGTTTTATAAGTTTTGATCAACCTTCAAATAATCATGTTTTGTAACTTTAAGACCCTAAATGTTATTTGATTCAGGGCTCAAATATTTTTTGGGATGGCGCTTTGTTCCATAACTGCTTGGTGTTTTATTTGCATAAGCTCCATAGTATCTTTTGTATATTTTGTAAAATTTTGGTGAAAGTAGGCTGAAATTTCCAATCATTAATATCTTTACAACTTGCTTATGATGTTTGTTTTGTATCCCTATTGTTCTTAATGCCATCTTGTTTTTCCTTCTAAAATTGGTTGCTTTGGCTGGTGTTGAGTTTAATGATAAATAAAGATGCAACATAGTTATATCTGAAAAATTAGTTGAAGCAAGACATTTTTTGATGCAGCCAAAGCTGGTAATAAACAACATTGATATTCTTCGGAAGGCATTCCTGACAGATGATTCGTCTGTGTCTGCGGCAATGTACCATGATAGTTTCATGTGGAGAGTGATAGCCCTGGGTGTGAATGAGAGGTGCTTGCCTGTGTTCCTTGTAACATCAGATAGGTACAGCATTTATGACCATCAGTTTGCTTTTTTTCTTAATGATTTTGCATATTATTTCTTCATCTGATTTTACAGCCTTGACTTTCTTTAAGATGAGTTCCTTTGCTTACGTGTTTTTAAAATTTTTCAGCTATTATTCATATCAAGTGTTCATCGATTTTGGATTTCCAGACATATTTCTTTCACGTGAGGTGTGCTAGTTATTCATCTTTTTAGTGTTCTTATTACCTGCTTCAATTAGACATGATCAAAGTTTTGATAGGCATAATCCATTGGTGTTGGAGTTTCTTAGACCTTTATCTGACTTGCAGATTTACTATTAAATGGTGCAGACATATGGCTGGACTCGTCAAGAAGCTAAACTGCACATGGTACCTGATTTCTTCAGTGAATCTGAGGTGTTAAATCCTTCCTTATTTGACTGTAGATATTCTTTTCATTATTATTTATCAGAATGCCAGCCAACAATCTCAATTACCTATCCTATAATCTATGTGCTATTTTTAATTTGCAGTGGAAAGTAATCGATGAGGTTCTTGGTCCAAGTCCACGGCATCTTTCTGAGCTGTATTCTCTCAAGCAAAATGCTCATGATCAGGAGTAAGCACTTCTTTTCCATCCTCTCTTTTGCATGCTGTAAAAGCAAGACTTGTACAAGTCATTCCACCTTTATGAAGTGGAATACATTAGTTTTAGTTAGAGATATAAAATGCTAACTTTCTAACATTAGACCCATTTATATTATTATCAACATGAAATTTAATGATTTAATTATTAGCTCTTATACAAAGCAAGATTTATTCATTCCATGGCATTGTAATTAAAAGCGCTAAGCGCCTTTGAGGCGATGAAAATATAAATCGCCTAAGGCCCTCACCAAGCGCTATTTAAAATAAAAAACTAAAAAATAGAAAACAACACTGAAATTGCATAAGATTGAACTTAAATTAATATAAAAATCATCTACTATAATATTGAAGATTCAAAATAAAAACATAAACATAAACATAAGATGTTGCTTCAATGTGTTATGTCAATAATCTTCTCAAAGTAGAACTCTTTCCTAATTAAACTTCCCTATTTTTCACATAAAATATCTCAAGTTTACCTTTAGTTTTTTTTTGAAGTTTCTTGTTTTTTTTAATCTCTTTCTTTGCTTTATTTCTTTCTTTGTTTTATTCTCTCCTAAAAAGTCTCTCCATATTCCCAAAAGTTGCCTTAATTTGTTTTGAAAAAATAGAAAAGCTCTCTTCTTAATTATTAGAATTTCCAGGTATACTTGTTTATATTTTCTAAAAAGCATTTATTACTCTAAAATACAGTTCCCTAAAAAGGATTTTAAAAATGAAAAAAAAAAAAAAAGAAAAACCTAACAAAGGAACCGCTTTTCTTGCTTTTTTGCCTTGCGCCTGGGCTGAAGTGCTTGCTTAGGCAGCACTTCTTTGATAGCGCCTCGCCTAGGCGCTTAAGCAAGCACTTCTTCCCTTTTATTAACACTGTTCCATGGTAGTGCTTATAATGTCATTGCATTTTTTTTTAATTGATGTATCTCTTCTACTCATCTAAAACTATATATAATGGCAATGAAGCATGTGATATCGCATTTGAAGATCCATGATATTTCCTCCAATTTGTTATGGTAGGATTATGCAGGATAGCAGTAGTTTTGAGGATGTTGTTGATGCCTACTTGGCTTATTTGCAAGTAAGTATCTTCTCATATTATTCCTTATTGCTTTATTTAGGCATTGATATTCCCCTGTTCCCTGGTCATCTTTCTAGGTCAAAGGTCTCTTATATCCAACCTCTGTAATTTTTTGCTGCCTTAGTAGGTGTCTGTGGTGAACCCTGCCATGGAATCAGCCTTAGTGATGCTGCAAAAATTTGCTTGTGATGTTCATGATGGAAAAATTCCAGAAAATAGATTGCCATTTGGTTCTCCCTGGAGACATCCACCTCACTCGAGTCATCCAGCAGTTTGCATGAAGTGGGCAAAACTTCAGCTAATGGATTTTGTTCAATCCTTTGTAAATGCTGAATTTGGGGTAAAGTCCTTGGTCCTACCTCATAAATTATTTTTGTTTCAAGTCACAGTTTTTGTTTGTTTTCCTAAAATTTTCAATTGTGATGTGATGTTGAATACTCTCAAGATTTTCTCTTTTGCATATATTCAAGAATCACTCTGAAAGACTGGTTAGGCATGTTCAAAATGATTAGACACCACTCGTTAGCAGATAAAATATTCATGTCTTTCATTGATTTTGACCAAATTATGCATGTCTATATTAAGATATAAGACTAAATCCGAACCAAACTATGTGAATTTTGGTGGAATTAAAGCTTATTCTTGTTCAAATGAACTGAAGGGCCCACATGTTGGTGCTTCTGAAGTTGAATTCAAGTCATATTGATAGAACCTGTAATGCTTTACTTGATGAAATGAATGTTTGCTCTTTGTCACCTCCTTCGAGGGTAAGTTTTAGTTGAAACAAATGTAATGTTAGAAGTTTGCTTGTAACAACAGGCATGGGCTCTTAGACAATGGACAATGTTGGTTAGGTAGCTAACCAAAAAGACACGCTTAATAATGGATATGATCTTCACTTACCACTTTGATCTTTTCTGTTTGAAACTTGCTGATGCTCCCACACCTTTGCGAGCGACTTTCTTTCTTTTTGTTTTTATTGCCGATCTAATTGAGTTATTTTTACTTTTCACTTACTGTTGCCCATGGAAAATTTTATTTCCTGCTTCCCATATAGGTAAATTATTTGGCGGATTATAGCCTTGAAATTTTGGAAGATCCTTCTGCTGTTGCTATGCTAGAGGTAAGTGGAGGTTCCTTTCCTATCAATATTTAGAATATCTGTCAGTCAATTAGAGTATTATTTTTTATTTGGTTGTTCCATTAGAACCTATTCGCAAAGTACCTTTGATGGCGTCTAATGCCACTTTGCAATCATCCTCTACTTTTAGGTTGGTTTGCTTTATAAACAGCGAGATCCATCTTTCTTTCGTCCTATAACTAGAGGTGTTCAGAGGTGTCTTGCCAGATGGTGAGTTAACTGAACTTGGAATAATCCATAGTTAGAAAATCAGTTGAAAATTTCAATTTAATCAGAAGTTCTTCCACTTTCAGGCTTGTCCATGAAAGGATGCAGATGAACCTTGGAGACTATACAGCATTCCTATGGCAGCGCATTGTGCGTGGCCGGAGTTATCGCCATTTGATGAAAGAATTAGGCTATAAGTAGACCAGGTATGAGGTACTATCAAGATAGACCATTTGAGTTTTGTACTTTTGGGCCTTCAGGTGATTGTCATTTGTTCATTTTTTCCTTCAGGCGATTTTGATTTTTGCTGACAGAGATAAAAGTTTGGTTCTCATTAACTTGAATTTTAAATACTAAACCACGGATAGCCTTCGAAGTTTCTGGTGGAACTCTCCAATATTAACCATAATTCCTCTATGAAAGGTGGAGGTGGAGTGTTCTCTAATTTGTTGCATCAAAGATCTTCATGTTGTTTTATATTGTAGTTGGCTATGCAAGTTCGGCTGGGCTAGAGTATATGGCATTTTATTTTCTTGTAAGCATCAAGAAAAAAAACTATTGAACTTATTGCCTGCAGTAATTTATCCGCTATGTTGTATTTTATAGGCAATGTTAGTTACAATTCGCCAAGTGTAAGGTACACATTATATAAATTTGTTTAGTGTGATTGCACTAGCCAATGATTTTCCTGAATTCTCAATATATATTATATATCTTATGGTATTGATGTCCAAGTTTATCTTTAGCAAATCTTGAAACTTGTATGGATGTACATATAAAAACGAAGAATGTTAATACTCAATAAAGAAATAATGTCGGGTGCTATAGATACTGAAATAACTACTGGAGATACACGACATAGAATGCTTCCTTATTAGGTGACTGGAGTTACACGACATAGAATGTTTCCTTATTAGGTGAATGTCATTTGCGTTCTGAATTCGCACTTCAAAATTCTTGTTTTAAAGGTTCCTGTGAGAATGTATTGTTTATCTAGTGTGAAGTACTCCACTGATTTTAAGATATTTTTCTGCTGACTGCTTTGGTCCTCCAGGGGAGTGCACTTCTGCTCATTCATTGGTACCGGATTCCAAATGGATGCCTTCATGGCATGGTGTGTTTAATCAGCAATAGCTTGATGGACCTTTCTCTGCAGGTATTCTGAGATCAGGGATTGAAGGTGCACCTAAACTTCACAAAGCATTATGGCATTCCAAATAATATCTGAAATCCTATGAACAATATATACATTGAGCTTGGACTGTTGACAAAACCTATGTTAATGTTACACTCTTTCTTCCTCAAAGCTCAGTGCTCATCTAACTGTTGTTTGTGATGCTCCTTTTCAAAGTTTGAATCTTGTGATTCCACAAGTGCTATTTATTTAAGTCATTTGTATTTATTTGTATCAATTCTGTATTTGTTGAAAGATCCATTGTGTAGAATCTTGTGTACTTTTTGTCTCAAAAGATAGATTATGGCAAGAAAATTTATATAAAGGGTAATCTTTTTTTTTTTTTTTTTTTTTTTTAACTTTGTCAAAACAAAAAAGCTTTTTTAAGTTTGTTTGAATAATAAATTTGTTTAGTTATCTTTAGCAATTAATCTAATTGATTGTCATGATGTCCCTGCTGCTCGGACGGCAACTTACCATTGTGTTCCAACAAATCATCTTACGTTCTTTTATCTCATGTTGAGTTTCATGCAAATGAAAGACTAGAAAAATAAAATAGAATAATAAATAAAAGAATCAATGATGCAAGCCTGCTACCCATTATAAGTATGAAATATGAGCAGCTTGGATTTTCAATATGCCCTTTAATTCCCTTTTTATGGTTTTTCTTAATAAACAATTGATAACTACAACATGATTAGCAATTGCAAAATCTTCAGCATCAATCAGCATGATATCACAGCATGAACATGTTTCAATCAAACTTTCGGCCAACAAGCACATGGCAATTATACTGCACCTACAAACTAGAATCATAAATACATTGAACCCTTACAAATTGGGAAAGAAAGGGGGGCAAGAAAAAAAAAAAAAAAAAGAGGCAGCTATTCTGTAAATAATGTGAGATTGCAACAGATTGTACAGAAATTGGGAGGTGGTGCCCACTAGGCGAAATAGGATGAGGCATGACTAGCAATGGAGGTTAGGAAAATTGAAGCCTGATATGAATTTCAACCCTACAGAAAAAAAAGCCCAACATCATGCTAAACTACAACAGTTAAACCAGTCGGTCATGTATGCCGCCTTCCTTCGCCTCAGCTTAACAGATATCGTGAAAAAGGATAATGGGGCAATATTCCAGGACCACTCTTCCTAGTCACAGGAATCATCCTCTTTCGGTGAAACATGTAGACTGTAGACTTAGGGACGACAAGCCGGTTCAACCATTGGGTTGCAGAGGCTGGGTGTTTGGTGGCACATGACTTCCAGTTCCAATTGGTACTCTATCAAAGATTATGCGACCACCTCGACCGATCCTGCCCTGAAAGCGGAATGGCGGTGCAGTGGATCCATTTTCAAATGTGGGGTCTGGAGGCGGAATAATGCCAGCAGCTGTCAATTTTTCTGGATCTAAAGGTTTTGTAAACAACAAAACTGGCTCAAGAGGGTCCTGCAAAAAATTCGGTGTTTTACCATATCAATTTTCCCTTTGTAATTTTATATGAACATGAAACAAAATATGATAATTGTTATTTTTACTATTTTCTTCCTCAACAAATAAGGATAGTGACTGAATTTACATGGTGAACCTATTCAATCAAATTTCACAAGCAAAAAAGAAAAAAAAAAAATCATGGACCCTTTCGAAAATTATTAGAATGTGTGCTGCCCTAGATTCCTCTGATAAATAAAGGAAGACTTCAAGGAGATACTAAGATTAAAAGAATAAGTTATATATTAAGACAGAGATTTGGTTGCAACTGAATATCTGCTTCCTCTTGTAGTCACAAAAATATCTACTTGTAATTACATAAAACTAGTAAGTGGAATTAATCCTAGAACCGCTAAAAGATTTAAGGTAACTGGTTAATCAATCCTCAACAAAGGTGACTTCTTTTATCTCTGAAGTTCTGTGAATTTAGCATCAGATTGAAAATAAAAAGTAGCAGCATGAAGAAAACCTACCCTCTTCTGAAGCCATCCATTAGGTAGATGCCTCCGTTTTAAATCACGCGTCATCCGTCCAGTAGGGAAAATTATCCTTCTATAGTTGGTAAAGCGTGACTGCTGAATAGAAGTTGGATGAGGTCGTGAGCGACCATTAATTGCATCATCAGAGTCCATAGGATCATCTTCACTCGATCCGAATTTGCATGCAAGTGGAAATCCTGACAATGCTAGCCCATCCTCAACAAGCTGTGCCTCGTGCTGAAAACAATTTGACTATTTATCTAAGTGGTAGCTCAAAATTAAATAACTTGTGGCACGAGGAACTACTCAGTCAGCCTCCATAGACTAAAAAAACTCAAAAGACCACAGAAACAATGAACTCTGAGCACTTCAACTCACATGATTAGAAAGAAACACATCTCCAGCCAAAAACAGAAAAAAAAAAGGTGTAGTGCATGCAACATAACAGCATACAATCAGACCAATTTTTATTGGCAGACCTTAAACTTCACAACGACTCAAAGGATCCTTTGGGAAAACTGCTAATTTGGTAAATTGGACCATTTCTGTGAGGTTTTAAAATAAAATTTACAATACCTCCAAGAACCCTTTCAGAAAACCAGCTAATATGATAAATATGCTTAGTTTTTACAATGCTTTAACAGGTTATATGAAGTGTTGTGAACTTATTGACCAGGGAACTAACAAATACTGTATAATTACCATGTAAACTAAGTCAGGTTTTCAAAAAAAATATGAAACTGCCTGATGATCTGAGCAAATAATTGATGCTAATGGATCGAAACTACAGAAACTGAACCACCATAACTAACATAATCAAAACGGGTAAGATTATCTTTGTCGTCAGGCAATAGGAGACAACTGGAAAGGAATATTCAAATTATATAGGACAAACGGAAGGAATGCATAAAAAGCTATTCAGATGCAATTTAACAGATCAATCCTTTCGAGCTGTATTTTACTTACTAAACATGTTTCCTCATAAACCATGCAATACTGTCATGTTGACAAATAGGATGTTTTCCAAAACAAAGCATCTCAGGTTTGAATACAAATGTCTAGCAGAAACATATGATTAATCTAGAAACAAACTCTAAGATACTCTGTTGACATACATTTACTCTTATTCTATTTCCACACTTAACCTCGGCTCCAACTTGTGAAAATTATAAGAGATTTGTAAGGTCTCTTCTTGCCAAAGATGTTAAAATCACGCAAAAGCATCACTCCGACAATTCGACAAAGACTAATGCAAGATCAAACAACCATCCAACATCCTGAAAATCTAGTGTGTACAGTTGGAAAATCTGTTTTTCCAAGGTAACTCCATTAACAGTTACCTTTGTATGAGCAAACTCCAATGAAGAAGCTTCCAAGTCTAAGTCTACCATCCAAACATCAATAGTGGTTAAACAATGAAGTCCAAGCTCGTCGGCATTCAAGTTAAATTCAAGAAATCTAAAATAAGGAAGCCAGGGACAATTATAGGCTCAAAAATAGTTAACTTAATTGAAATTAATGCTAGCTTATCAGTCCAGCTTAGTATAGAAATAGTATGCCAAGGTCTAAACCCAATGACGGCAATTATTCAAAACCAAGGCAGATCAACTTAAAGGCTCCAACCAGTTTACACCTTCTATATGCATGGCACAATATCCCATTAGTTAGCTAGCTTTTGACAAACCAAGATACTTAACGAAGACTCAAAATTAAGTACCTCAAATGAAGAAATTTGCCTGAACAGACCGAAACAAGGAATAGCAAGACATGAATAAATTGAAAAACGAAGAGGAGAACACAATCAGCAAACGGTAATAAACTTGAGCTGAGTAGTTGAAGAACAGAACAAGTTAACCAAGGGCATAGGATTTACTTGGTATTTTATCTGAATTCGTTGAAGAGCAACGTCATTCTCCATGACCTCTCGCTTCTTCTCCTCTCTCTGCAAGCAGGTGTGCTTATTAGATATCGGACAAGAAGTTCCAAGGTTGCAAATAAACCATACAAGAAAATTAATTTTAAAAACAAGTAGACTTTTGAAACAGAATGGAAACCTTAATCAAAGCTTCCACCAGAGTCTTGGCCTGGTCCAAATTGCGCCTGACCTGGAACAATTTCATAAGGTTAAATTAGCACTGACATGACATGAACAGCTGACAATACTGATCACCAAAAACTAATGAAAGCTGCTGTACAGAAAAGTGCCAAACAGTAAACCCTGTAGGATTGAGTTCAAGAATTAATGCCCCACAAGAGTCCACAGCCAGACACATTCACAAAATAGAATATGATACAGGCCAAACACTCACTTCAAAAATAAAATATTAACATAATTCAAGCTCAAATATAACAGAAATTTTACCTGACGGAGTTTTTCGAAAGATTGCACATTGTTTTCCCTTCTTTGCATCTAGAGAAAAAATATTTACCATGAACTATCAGATAACCAAACCCCAATCTTTTGCCATCACCAAATATGAAAGATATACTGACTACAACAATGCTAAATTTGCTAGACTAGTAGGCCCTACCCTTCTTGTGTGAAGGCGGTGAGCTTTCTCCCTAGGTCTGAACACATTGTATGGGTTTGTATCATTAACAGCCGGAGGAGGCTGCATAAAAACAATAATACATGTATATAGTAAGCTGTATAATAAACTTTACAATTATAATGTAAACTAGATGAATTGATGCATGAAACAGTTGTCATGGGTAGAACATAGATTGGGAAGAAATATAGCATGTATTAAATTGCTTTAAACTCATGTAACAAAGGAGGTTAAAAAAGATTTTAAGGGGAAACACAGATATGGAAAATATAGAAAGGAAATGAAGTTTGATGAAAATTAAATAAAGTAATATATGTGGCACAAAAAAATACAATCATCCTGGAGGACAGCCTGTGAGATAAACATGACTGCTGCAAAAACCAAGCAACAGAAGAAATAACCAATAATCAAAGAAGGGAAGAACTGAAAAAAACAGACAATGCGCTCACTAACTCTACTTCACATCACCTTTTAACTTAAGAATTCAAGTAATGACCAACTCCAGTCAATGATAGTCAAAGCAGAATGGCCAATGAAATTCAAATATGAAGGCAACCACCTAAATATAAGTATAGCCATTCTCCACTAGTGCAGCATGTAAGAGCCACACAAAACCTTTATACATGCCTCTCATGTTATGTATCTTGGATGGGTGAGTTCAGTCACTGAAAATAAGGGAAAGAAAAAAATATGCATACAAGGACATCTTTTCCTCCGAAATGAATAATTACATGACACTATTCAATTGACTTTTATGAAGAATGAAGCTATTTGAATAAATTAGAAATGCCAAATAATGCCCCAACAGGTTCCCAGAAATTTCTGAAGTGATAGGGATAATTCAACCAAAGAGACTGCAGATACATGTCCATTTGATTAACAAGCATAAGTTGCAAGCTCTTGTACATCGTGATCCACATAACTTTACTTGCAAACCATTAGACAACTTCGATTTCACATTATATCAGCTATCTATATAAAATACACCTAGGTCATTTCCAATTGATAATACATAATCAACACACAAGTGTCGTAAAATGATAAATGTAACTTGCATTGCCATGGATCTCACCTGCAAACGCCTCAAAATTGGTTTTTGCCACCGCTCCCGCTGGTAACAAATAAATAAAGGATGCATAAGAAATTATGCTACAACAGAGACAATGATTCTGTCAAATCATAATGGATGATCAGGATACAAATTAAAATGCAAGCTAGTCAGAAAGTAACATCAGCGAAGTTCAAAAGCCACGCACTGGAATTTGCAAAATAAAGTTTTCTAAATATGCTAACTCAAAAGGATCAAATCTAGCTATTATATTAGTCAAATAGAAGACCACCTTTTCTTTCCAATAGTTATATACGGACTGGAATACTGGAAATCGAGTGGATTGAGATTGCAACACCTGTGAAATCAGAGAAACCCATATAACATACAAGCTCGCTAATCAAAACATTTGCATATGACATTTTAGAAAATGAAATATAACATGTTAAGAATAGAAGCAAAAATCATATAAATTGTAACTCTTGATATATCACCTCAGCTGCAGCATCAAGTTGTAGCAGAACAGGAATAGATGAACCGAGAGTGAGTGTGATTATTCCCGCTTTTTCTCGAGCCTTGTGATCAAAAACCTCCAGCTTAAACAAGAGAGCCTCAAATCTGTATTAACAAACATAAGTAAAACCATGTAAATTCCAGAAAGTAAATGGAGATACCTCAAAAAACTGTACTGGAAGAAGAAATTTGGATGCCCATAATGTAAAACAATAAAGCCAAACCTTGGTAAACATACACAAGTCCATATAAATTCCAAAAGGTTAATGGGATACCTCAAATAGAAAAGGAGTACCAATTACCAAAGACATTTGCATGTTCATAATGTTCGAATATGCATAGTAAAAGCGTTGCATATTGCAGTCCATGGATTTATTCACAAAAAAAGGTGAAGAAACCATTGCATTTGCAAGCACAGAACAACCAAAGGCAACATTAAAACGTAGCTGGTTAGAAGACAACCTACTTCCATTTAAATGAAATCTCAGACTAGTATTTATGTGCCCGCAACAACAGGGCTAAAACACACACACACACACACACACACATTTGACAGTGACAAAAGAAAGTTTTCGTAGTGGGAAAAGCACCTTAACAAGAAATTCCGCAGACTATTTGTGTGCTCTGACTTAATTATCAATTTATGATGGTCAAATTTAGTAATTTGAGGGACCTTCTTGATATTGATTAAGCTTCCATTGTGCTGTTCTTCCCTTTTTATGTCATCATTGTAATTGATATTATTTCTTTGCCCATAGTTTACGAAACACTATATGATTTCAACTTTAAGTACCCATTTCTGTTAGTGATTTTGGATGTGTAACTAGAATTATTAAATAGCAAACAGAAACTTGAATAACCTTAATTGATCCAGTCCTCCATTGAGGGGATGAACTATAAAAGATACAAGTTCATATGACTTTATTTAAGCATGAATTCATTCCATACCATAAATGGGGCAACATCCACATGAGGAACCATATTAACTTATACAAAAATTATTTGCTTCCATAATTTAATCAACTACTAAATGCAGAAAAAAACATTCAAGTTATAATTGGTAGACCTCAAGAATCAAGAAGGCCTGCCATACAAGAAATTCAACAAAGTGAAGAAAAATTAATAGTTTCAAATTACTTTTCAGGAGCAAGAATCTTTTTATCATTGTTATATTCCAGCAGCCAATCCTCATCTTCGTCATCCAGATCATACTCAACAAACTCCCCAATCTCAGCCCTAGCTGCAAAGAATACATCATGCTCAAAAGATTAGCTATATTTTCAACAAAAAAAAAAAAGAAAAGTACCACATTGGACCATTTTTTTATGCAGGTCAACGCAGACCTCCTCTTCCACGTAAATATGATGCCGGTTGTGAGAAGGACTGCAAGTAATCTCTTTCGTATGTGTCCACAATGCTGCACTGTGGTGTAGGTATTTCTTGAGCATTTTTCTTGCTATTGTTTTGTTGCACCTACAGAAAATACAAATTGTCAGGTAAGGGTGTCCATTTTCATATGATAAATGTGTGTTTATTTAAAACCATATAAATTGCTCTTACATACACGACAATGGAGGTTTCCCTAACGCCATGCTACACTATCCAAAATAGCTACACAGTACACACTGACATCAGCTTTTGAAATTGATTTGGAATAGTCAAAATCTCGGTAACCATAGAATGGCATGAGCGAACAACCAGAGAAACATGAGAAGTTGAACCAATAAAGGAATGTCAAAGAGAACACATGGCTTTTTAATCATTAGCAATAGGACAGACAAAAAGGGTGATGAAGAAAGAAAATGAGCGACAAGAGGAAAAATATCTATATCTACATGATGCCGTTATAAAGTAAAGAATGCAACTCAATCAAAGTTATGTTTAAATCATTGGTGGTTCCAAGCCACAGGTAGCACTCATTTTTTGCATGCTCACTTCTCAACTATAGAAAGCTGGCTATCAACTATTCCATTAAATTCAGAACAGACTAAACTTTCAAGCGTTGATAGTAAAAACTTTAAGTATGCATAAACCTCTTGCTGAACATATCAAAAATATTTATGAAATACAACAATACCATATGCAACCACTTCACATCATTGTCACAGGTCACCAGGACTTACAAGCATCACTTAAAGCAAAAACATATCAGAGCACTCTTAACTTCCATCAAAAGACAGTCATGATTAAGGAGAGCAGTAATTTCTACCAACATCAACAATATTCATCCACTCAAACCCAATTGCACATGATTAACTAGCATTCGTCATCAATACGTCACGAGGCGAGAAAGACCCATCATGCAAGCAGGATTGGACAAGATAACATGTGATAAGAAGAAAAGAATACTAGATCACAAGCAGCATTGGAATTTTCATAATTATATATTCATGCTCAAGCAATCAACAGAAGACCAGTATAACCTCAATTTCAGTCTCAGCAGCAAGTCGGAGCAGCTGAGAGTTTCGTGTGGAAGCACCTGTGACAGGAGCCTCGTCATCCTCAAACTCCTTGACAGATTTTACAATTGGGAGCTTCTTGTGAATATCAAGGGGACGAGGCCGGAATGACAGCCTACTCATATCCGGTTCATCTCCTTCCCCTCCAAAAAGCCACACGCTTATACACACTTCCCTATTCTCATATCTCCAAAACCTAGCAACCACTTAGACCCTATTCACCAATCAAAACGACGAAAAGCAACAGCTTAATTAGCCAAAAACATCAAGAATTCCCCTGAGAGCTTCTTGAGCTCGCCATTCAGTTCATAATCTCATCAAAAAGAACCAAAACCTAGAATCACCGACCTAAAACTTCAAAACTCAATTCAAAACCAGAACCAGATTGATCCACAAACGCGAGCCTTTCCAACTCTGGCCAAACCCTAGTTCAACGAACACCCACACAACAACCAAACAAGCCACAAACTTTTCAAAACTTTTCCACTTCCCACCGAAATCCCAAACCCAGAAACAATAAGAAATGAGAGAAAAGAAAATGATATTCCAAACAATTTGAGTGAAAAGATTGAAGGCGGAACTGGTAAAGCTAGGGCACGGGTGGGATTAAAGAATCGAGTGGCGATGGATTTGGAGAGGAGAAGGGGGCTGATCAATTGATTTTGTTGAAGAGAAAAAAGGAACGGGAGAGAGGAATCTCTAGGGTTTATGGAGATTTGGGTACCTAGGGTTTTGAAAGGGGGAAAAAGGGAGGGAAGCAAAGCGAGGGGAGAAGCGCAAGGGCACGAAGAGGAAGAGAAAAAATTAAAATTAAAAATAAAATTAAAAACATTTTTGCAAACGACTCCCCAAAAACTTTGGTATTTTCATTCATCTCCCTTATTTGTTCACAATTGCACATACGTCCCTGATTTTTCTTAAAAGTTAAAACTACATATCTGCTTTTTTACATGTAGTTATTCCGGCTAAAGTATAAAATAGTACCTTTTTACTTATATTTCAGTTAAAAGATTTGCAAATTTGAAATTTTAATTTTTTAATTATGGCCAAATTGAGTCTAGTTAAAATCTGAATATTATTATTTTAATAACTCCATTGACAATATTATTTTATTTTTTTTAACCTCTAATTTTTTAATAATATAATTTGAAATCAAGAGAATTTATATATTTACCTCAAATTCAAGGCATCAAAAAGAGATGCTACAAAACAATGCCAATGGAGGCTATTATCATTGAATTTATGTTTTTTTAATCAATAAAGCATAGTTTTTTAAAAAAAAAATTAAAACTATTTTTTTAAGAATAAGGGGGTGCTAATAATTTGGATAAATCCAAGGGTGTTTCCATAAAACTATTTTATGTGCCATTATTCCACAGCCTCAGCTAAAACCTCTCGTTCGAGTTCTTCATTGTCGCTGCCGCCATGAACAGCGGTGGCCGCCGTCTCCTCCGGCTTCTCCCGCACCATCACTACCGCGTTATCTCCTCCCAGTCGTTACCTCCTCCTCCCCCTGCTCCTCGACGGCGCGTGGTGGTCACTGGCCTCGGCATGGTCACCCCGCTTGGTTGTGGCGTTGGTCCCACCTGGTCCCGCCTCATCGATGGCTGTTGCGGGATACGGGCTCTCTCTCCAGCCGATCTCAAGATGGACGGGTTTGATGAGACCGTGGTTATGCACACCTACGAGCAGCTCTCGTCCAAGGTGGCAGGCGTCGTGCCGTGCGGGAAGGAAGAGGGGGAGTTTGATGAGGAGATCTGGGTTCGTTCCAAGGTGGACACTAATGTCTTGAGACTTTTATTTATTTTTCTTTTTGGTTTGAATTCTCCGTTTATGAGTTTAGAATCAGTCCCTGACTTGTGGATTTGTTCTGATTTCTGTGTTTAATCCAATGCTGCCGCTTGTGTCTTGCCACTTTGATTTGTTTTCAGTTCCCCCCTTATGAATTGCAAATTCAGTTTTTGATGCTTGGATTTCTTCAATGAATAACACCTGTTTGCTTTAACTTTTCATGTTAAAGACTCGAGTTTTGATAATTGGGTTGCATAGTGGATATTGTTATCCAAAATCTATGTTTTTCCTCTGGATTCCGTCTGGTTTGTGATATTTTGGAACTACATAAGCACAAATATATGCTAAGTTTACTAGATGGTTCAGTCCTTGGCATGGTTTATTTCTGTTGGATATTAGTTCTTTGAATTTTGTTCTCATCATGTTACTGACGTTCTTTTTCCTAGGATCATAGATCAATTGCACGGTTTATATCATATGCCCTTTGCTCGACTGATGAGGCAATTAGAGATGCAAACTGGATGCCAGAAGAGCCAGAAAAGAAGGAAAGAACGGTATCACTTCTTTTTTTTCCCACCCTTCAGTTTACTTTGTGATAACGTGCAATAGGTGACTTGTTTCTTCCTTTTTGGTTTGGGAAATGACAGGGTGTTTCTATAGGTGGGGGTACCGGAAGCATATCTGACATTTTAGATGCGGCACATATGATAAGTGAAAAGGTTTGTTCCTCTTTGGATTCAACTGGTTGCTTTTCCATTAATGTTGTCTATGGGCATGATACAATTTTCAACTTTATGAGTGTAGCGTTTGCGCCGGCTTAGTCCATTCTTTATCCCGAGAATATTGATTAACATGGCAGCAGGCCATGTTAGCATGAAGTATGGTTTCATGGTACGTGAATTAGTTTCCCTTTATGTAATATTACCAAACTTGTTGGTTTTACTATCTGAACCTTTACAATATGCTGGGTGAGCTATAGTTTTCGGTGAATGATACTACAGATTTGTCCAAATTTTTGGTAGGGGCCAAACCACGCAGCTGTGACAGCTTGTGCCACAGGAGCTCATTCTATTGGGGATGCTACACGAATGATTCAATTTGGAGATGCAGATGTAATGGTGGCTGGAGGAACAGAGTCTAGCATTGATGCTCTTTCTATAGCAGGATTTTGTAGGTGAGCATCAGTTATCCAATTGATACCTCCTTTTTCTTTGTGTACTTTCCAGATTTATTCATAAAGTAATTGTTGACTTTTGTTCTGCATGATTTGATTTATTAGAAAGTTTTAGATGAACATAATAGTCAGGAATATGCTTCACTTCTTAAGCTCAGGGCATACAAATTCTGTTGTTATTTTGTAGATCAAAAGCACTGGCTACCAAATATAATTGCCTCCCTGAAGCTTCTTCTCGGCCTTTTGATTGTGATCGGGATGGATTTGTGTATGATGACTTTCCTTTGTGTTTTAGTTGTTTGTTTCTTTTGGTTTTGATTCCATTGGATCCTATTATTGTTACCCTTGCCCATTTAAATTGGATAGGATAGCTGAAGGTTCTGGTGTAATGGTATTGGAGGTAAGCTACTATATTTTTATTGGCCCAGTAACATGTTCTTCTCTTTGAAATATGACAACTTGACCTCTGAGTTTGTATTCATGCATGCCTTTTTTCCCTGAGAAGGAACTTGATCATGCAAAGGAGCGAGGTGCAAAAATTTATGCAGAGGTTCGAGGCTATGGCATGTCAGGTGATGCTCATCACATTACTCAGCCTCACATTGAAGGCAAGGGCGCTATGCTAGCCATGACACGTGCACTGGAACAAGTATGATTTTTCATTTTCACATTTTTGCTGTACCTAGTGCAGTTACCTTTTTGCGGTGGTTTTTTTTTTTTTTCAGTTCTGTTTGATGCCATTTAGTGACTTCGTCGTTTATTTATTTCCCCTAAACATGAATTTTATTCATTAATTATTTGTGGATTATGCTTTACAAGATATCTATGCCCAAAAACAGTTTACAGTGAATGCATATACAATGATCAGTAAGAGGTTCCCATTTATTTTGTGCAGTCAGGCCTTAGTCCAAATCAAGTCGATTATATAAATGCTCATGCCACATCAACTCCTCTTGGTACTTCACCAAAGTCTTCATTAGATTTTTGCAGTTCAAATTTGATTGAGAATAGAAAACACAATTTAGAATGCCAATTCTGAATAGGTGATGTTGCGGAAGCCAATGCAATCAGATCTGTATTCTCAGATCATCCAACATCAGGTGCTCTGGCACTATCCTCCACAAAGGTCTGTTTTCCTAATATGTTATGATTTTTAAATACCCTCCTTTATTATATGTCAGCCTTTGATATGATATTCAGGGGGCCACTGGTCATCTACTTGGAGCTGCTGGTTCTGTGGAGGCAATTTTTGCGGTTCTAGCAATTCATCATGTGGGTTTCCTTCAAAACATCCCCCTACTTGTTTGCATTTGCTATACAATCTCAAACTCTCTTGTTTAGTTAAAAACCGAAAATCTTGAAAACTGTTTATATTTTTTCTCACTGTTAGTATGCTTCTTTCAGGCTAAAAACCGATTACTGATACTGCAAAGCATCATAAATTTACAGAAACTATCTAGTATCCCTGGATTTGTTTAATTGATTTGCAGCAAATGTCTTAAACATACCCTTTCATTTATTCTTGTTCCATGTGTTTGGAAACTTATCATCAGAACTCTGTTGAGTTGGTTTTCACTTTTCAGGGTATTGCTCCTCCAACACTAAACCTTCAAAAGCCAGATCCTGTCTTTCATGGTGGATTCATGCCTCTGAGTGTCCCAAGAGAGATGCCAATAAGAGCCGCACTTTCAAATTCATTCGGCTTTGGTGGAACCAATGCTTCCCTGCTATTTTCCGGCCCTCCTTAACCTCAACCTCTAAATATTCACCCATCTAGAACAGGAATATTGACACAACTGATGCGCCGAGCATCTACTGTTTCAGAAAGTAGACAAAATGATGAACTTTTGTCGATGGAATGCTCGACCCTTTTGCTCTGCAACTTCTAGCATGGATTACAAGCATAGTTTTCTGTTAGGAGCAAAAACTATTCAGTTCATGAATTTGCTGCTTGTATTGTTTCCATCCCTAATTGAAGCCTTGAATTTAAGGAGTGGATTTTTTTCTTAGAATTATAAACTACTGTTATGTACCGAAGTATGGAATTTATCAATGTAACTGTTGAATGATAATTGTTATAATTCTATATAGACTTCATGAGGAGGAGCACTTGGTAACTTGATTAATTTTGTGAAGTCATTGTATTCCTCATACTTGATTTGAAAAGTTGCCAATGTGTTCTTCTTTTGAGGCCTCAGAACTATAAAAAATATATATATGAGGCAAGTTCAAGGAACTGTTTTTATTTATTTTTCACCCAATATTTGCATGAATCTCCCTACATTATCACCTTCTATTATTTAAAATTTATGACATAAATGTAGAATTTCTTAGATTTTTTTTTCCTTACTATTTGTGTGTGTGTGTATATATATATATATATATCAAATAAATAGATTAATAATTAATGCTTGAAAATAACTTCTTAAAACATTGATCTATGTTAGTTGATCATTGTTTTAACAAATTATATATGGTAATTATTTAATAATAAATATTAATTAAAATTTTATTTATTGAAAAATATTTGGAAAATCTCAGCTTTGTGGGCCATTTCAAGCCCCTAGTTTTTTTTTCACAAACCTTACAAAACAAAGATGAAAGAACCCACCTTTTTCTCAAATTGTTTTTTTTTTTTTTATATAATTCTAAAAAGCTCGTCTATTTTGTTTTTCCCTTATCCTACCAAGTGTCTTGGCGACAATGGCGGCATCTCTCCTCCGCTTGTTGCGCCCGCCCTTGCCCTCACCTTCTCGCTGCGCAAACCACTTCAAGTCCTTCACCCCGCGACGCACAGGTCTCACTAGTATAAGCATTGTTTGATGATTACCACTCTTCTCTTCGTTTTTTTTTCTTTTGGAAATATCTTGAGTTTGATGGAAGTTTGGGTATGGCTGTCAAAAATTTGTCTCTTTGGCAGTGTTTGTTCTTCGTTGCATGAATTTTTTTTGTTGGTTTATTGTAAAATTTGGTTAGAATAGCAAGTTCTCTTATTTAGCTCTTTTGCTTGAGATGGAGGGGTTTTTTTTTTGGTTGCTAAATGTGTATTGATTTTTTTTTTTTTTTTTTTTGTTCTTTTTTAAGCTGAGCAGGGTTAAGAGTGATTGAATTTTATCTTTTAAAGTAGAAAGTTTGCATTTTTCTTTGTGTATTTTTTTTTTCTCTCTTTACTTGAGTTTCAAGTTTATGGATTTCATGAATATATATTGTTATGCGGAAGCGTTCTCCCTCCCTCTCTGTCTCTTTTTAATAAATTTATATGTTTGACTGGATTTTTTATCAGTCAATATGATCCATATATCTTTTTGCTATAGTTTGGACAGCAACGAATAGAAGATAAGAAATGGAACTCGAGTGAATTATCTAACAGTATCACTTGTGGTTTCTTCTGCATTTCTCTACCTTCTCTTTCCTCCCATGCCCTTCCTCTTCCTTGAGATTTTTATGGTCTACTGTCTTCTCTTTCTATTATACCATGCGGCAAGACAGTAGAGAAAGTTTGCTAGCATTTTTTTCAAAAACTAAAAGGTATAGATAATTAATATAGATATCTTGATCTGCTGTCAAATTAGTGAGATGAGATTAGTTAAAAATTGTAATATGGTAGTTTAAATCCAGCCTTAGGTGGTTGTCTCGGTTAATGACCGTGATAGTAACTTCTGACTTAATAGCATAATGTGTGTTAAAACATTTACGCATTGGTTATAATCATACACCATTGCATTTTTCTATTGCTGACTTATGTTTTTGATATTAGACCTCTATGAAACCAGATCATCGAGAAGATTGCAACAACAATTAGGATTTTTTTTGCTGCTCTGTCGCTTACAAATCTTTTATTGATGTAGATGTTGATTGTTACAGTCTGCTTTTGTGCTGTTCTGATTGGGTTTAGGTGTTTCTTTTGAAACCAGAAGACATGGCACTTCTACCATTCAGGAAGGATGTGGCAAAGTTTTCGCAACTCCAATGTCTGTCAAGCAGCAAAATCATATGCTCTACACTCGGTATTTCCCACATGGCTGGATCCTGTGATGCCTATGCATTTGATAGGAAAAACACTGGAGTTTGCAAGGCCACTTTGGATTGTGTTTCTGATCATCAGGTATGATGGTGAGTCTCTCTTTTTCAACTTTTGTTCCTGCATTCTTAGAACAAAACTAAAATAACTGACATTTCCATGGAAATTACACCTTTCTCAATAAATATTTTGTTTTTTCATGTATAGATTGTGAAAGTAGAAAATGTGATTTCATGAGCACCATGCACATTGAGTATGGTTTGCAGAAATGTCTCAAGGGAATCTTCGATTTGTTTACAATATGTTAATGAGTACTCAGTTCATTTGTGATTTGTACAATTGTGCGGTGTGATTCCTTTATGTTGCAGTGGTGTTTTTATTTGCCTCAAATTAGGCCTGAGTTCCAAATGCTAGACTAAAAAATTCTAGTTTTTCTGCAATGCTGGATTTTACCATCTTATAGATGCTGTGCATTGGTTGAATCTTTGTTGTTCGTTCCACACATTATTCAAGTCTTTCTGATTCTACTCCCTTTTTTTTCAAATTTCATTATTGGTCCACGATGAAGTGATCAATTTCTGCTCTATTTATGGAATTGTATTCTGCAGAATATGGCATCATTCAGCTTTTCAAAGGTATTCTTGGTTGCGAACTCATTCATGCTCTTTCTGCCTCTTAATGCTCTGGCAGAAACTTGTGAGCCTGAGAATTCCTTCCTCAGCATGCCTCTTTTGTTCATAATAGCCCTGATCGGGGCAACTGTTGGAGGTAATGGAAGTTCTATTTTGCTTCTTGAATATGTATGTGACCAAAGTTATATTTTTGCCTTCACAAATAATACCTTCTGCCTACTTGGGAGTAACATAAGATATATTAGATTATAGTCCTATCAGTGCTGATTGTTCAGCCAAGTAAGAAAGCTCGTCTACTCAGTATGGACCTCCTATTTGATGCCTGCTTCTTGACTGTTCATTGCATTCCTATGTCAACTTGTTTTGTTAGTATCATGACTACATTGGTATTTTCTTTTTGATGAAATGAAGTGAGGAGAATGGATTTTGAGTCAATTGTTATATGGCCAGCAGAATGCTACATATGCAACATTCAAATCCTACCAATTCCTTTCATATGCATATTGAATGGTTTGATTTGTAGGATTGCTTGCACGTCAAAGACGAGGAGAACTAAAGCGGCTAAATGATCAATTGCGCCAAATCAATGCTGCATTAAGAAGACAAGCGAAAATAGAGTCTTATGCTCCCAACTTGAGCTATGCACCAGTTGGTAGGGTATCTGAAACAGAAGTCATTGTCGATCCTAGAAAGCAGCAACTAATCACAAATTTGAGAACTGGGAAAAATTATCTCCGGAATCAAGATCCCGAGAAGGCTCTTGCAGAATTCAATGCGGCATTTGAACTTGCAGAAACTTTAGGAGATCATGTTGAAGAGAAGAAGGCTGCCCGAGGCTTAGGTTCGGCTTTCCCCTTCAGCATTATTCTCGTGAATGTAAATGAAAGGATTATAGCATCAAAATTTCACAATAGTATCTTTGATTAACATTTTATAGCTGTTCAATCTTTGCTTTGACCATATCTAGATACATAAACCATTCGGACTACTTTCTTTCTTGGATTTCTTCAGGCGCATCTTTTCAGAGACTGGGGAAATACAAGGAAGCGATAAAGTACCATTCAAAGGTTCTGGAGATATCGAAGAGGGCCGGAGAGGATTCCGGCAGCACGGAAGCTTACGGAGCCATAGCTGACTGCTACACCGAGCTCGGAGATCTTGAGAAGGCGGGGAAGTTCTATGACAAATACATTGGAAGGTTACAAAATGACTGAGGAATTCCCTAGTCTTGTTTTCTAGGAATTTCTTGTTTCTTTATGTTGCCACTCATGTAGAGCAACAGCCTGAGGTCCTGGGATTGAAATTTATGCTGGAATTAGTTGCAGAGTTTCTAGCTTTTGGATCATGCTCTTGTTTCATTTGGAGTGAGTTCCTTTGGAAACAAAATCTTATGAGGAGTTTCAAATAAAAGATGGCTTTATGCTTCTACCTAAAACATCAACTTCAGTTCATTTTTTATTTTATTTTATTTAATTTTTTCAGTATTTTTCCTATTTGAAAGAAAACATCAATTCAAAAATAATTATGCCTCAGCAATGTAAAAATATGAAAACTCTTGAGTTTTATTTAAAAATAAAAAATAAAATATCATAATTAGTTTCTCTAATATAGTCAGATTGATCTTCTCTCTAATATAATTTGTTTTTAAAAAATCTCTTTATTTTAATATTTGAAAAATATAAATCTTTTTTAAGGCCTCCTAGAGACAAATTATATAAAAGAGAAGTACGAGCATTTCATAAAAGTTAAAATAGAGGGATTTTTTAGGGACAAATTATATTAAAAGAACTAAAGAGGCAAATTAACTATATTAGAGACTAAATAGGGTATTCTCCAGGAAAAAAAAAGTTCTTGAGGGGAAGTAATTAATTTCTCAACTTATAAATATGCACAGTGAGCATCCTTGACAATACATTCTGAATAAACTTAAATTTTTCCCAAAAAAACAAAAACAATAGTTCGAGTCCTAAAAACACATCACATAAAAACGTAAGCATAATCAAGAATTACACCACATTCGAAAACTTAGTATCATTCTTTCTTTTCTTTTTTTTTTACTAGTAGAACATTATTGAAGTAAAATTTGCTATAACAAAGTAAATATACTACAAAGAACTGGAACACACAAAGCATTTTGACACTTTTATCTACCATTTGTCCTCCCCAAATGAAACGTGGAAAAAAATACAACATTCATTTGGGTAAAATCCTCTTTGCAAGTAACAAAAGAGCATTGTTCTGTATTCTCCATAGCAAAAAGTGGATCTTTCTCTTTTTTCTTCCCTTCTGCTTCTAAAATTCAGATTGAAATGTTTTCTTTTTGACCCTCATTTTCAACAGAAGCAGTTGCACTATCTGCAGCTATACTCGAGGTATCTGAAGCGGCATCATCGACAGTCAAGTTTGACATGCTATCTGCAGCAATGCTGCTGTCTTCTCCATCAGAGGAAGGAGCTTTCTGAGAGGATGCATCCTCAACCGATATCTCCGAGGATTGCTCAGAGTCCTCGGCACGCTGTCGCTCCAAGCTCCAGTACATAATGCTTGCAGTTAGTGTGAGAATCATCTTTTGATTTACCTGTCATAACGGCAAGCACGGGAAGAAAAGAAAAAACAAAGTAAGGTCTGTTGATCATAAACATAAAAAGAAGTCCTAAGGCAGCAGCATAAAAAACAATTTCTTGTTTGAGAGAACTCCTGATATAGGATTAGATGATTTATGATAAATGATAATTATGGATTCCGTTGGAGCATCTCCTATAATCTTGCATGTATACCATTTTGTTGTAATGATTAATAATATGGTGTTTGGTAAATGACTTGACCGTGGCTTTCAGCAAATAATCGAATTGCAGCAATGTAGTAAGGGGATATTTAAACCATAAAGCACCTTGTTCCAAATTCTTTCAAGATATACTCTTGGAAATAAAAACACGATAAGGTCTGCCATCAAATTTAATTTCATTATGTCGCGATATATTAGTTCATGGCCTGCATGGTTATGCTTCTAAAAAGGAAATTACTTGGATAACTGTCATTAGCCATTAAATATTCATTTTTACTCAATGAAGGTAGTTAAACCAATATAAAAACAATGTCAGTCAAAATGGTACCTCCATTATGTCCTCAGGCAACAAAAAGATGGAACACCCAAGCTTTCTAGCTACACTGATTATATAAGTAGCATTCAGCCTCTTTTCTTCCTCTGCATTCAAGCAATCAAGTGGTTCAGAGAAACAAAGCCAATCAACTTAATGAAACCTGTGACGAGTAATAATATTAAAATTTCAAAATATAAATTGAAAACTTGTACTGTATCTTCTTATGTGAATTTAGGAACGTAAAAATTTATGAAGATGCATGAGTTACCACTTAGTGGCTAAATAACATTAGGTAAGTATGTACTAAAATGCCTACCACTTTCACCCTTTGTGACAATGTTCCAGTTAACAACCCTGGGTTCAACAGAACTCAGAAGTTCAAGGAAAAATATTCCACTTGACAGGCTCTTGTCCTGAAGTAAACAGTAAAAAGTCAAATATATAGGACAAAGATAATCATTCATCATAAATCAAGAAGAGTAATCAAACCTTAAAACTCTCCATCTGAGTAGTTCTGCCAGTGCTCTTCACTGTTTTATTGGCCCAAATTAGGATATCAGCATCCGTTATTTCCCTTCCTTGAGAGTGGTATCTCAAGTTCTTTAGGAGTTGAAGAATGTTGTATCTCATCAACTGCCACAAAAATGCTGAACAAAAGGTCTAACTATATTAACTTCTTTTGCTTCAGGTGGTAAATTTACATGTGGAGGAAAGAAAGGATATTATAATTGATTGAGATAACAAAAATCAGTACATGCGCCATCTTATTCAGAAAAAATGAAAAAGATTAGACATCAAAAGCATCAGCAATGGTAAAAGTAAATATGAAAAAAGAAAAAGAATTTACCAAGAATGAGTTTCTTATTCCCTTGCACAATGTCATTCCCTGCAACATTCACCAAGGAGAATTTCAGTTGTTTGCCAATTCTTATAACTTGGTTGCAGTTTTCAACTTTTCTAAATGGCATCTTGATGGGAGGTTTTGTTGCCTGCTTCCAGATAACAGATCCTGGAGACACTTTGTCGAGTACTTCCAAAAGAACCCACCTGCATGTATGTAATATTAATTAACAGCCTAAGAATAAACAAATAGCATATGTTATAACAGAAGCTTACCCATTTCTGACATCCTCAAATACATTATTAACATATGTAACAATTCCAAGGCTGTTTATCCACAACCGAAAAGCCCTTTCCTCTCGAGATACTAAAATATCATCTGGCATCATCTCAGCAAAGGAAATCTTTTTGCTGTCTGTGGACAAACCATTCCTGACAAAAATTAACACAGCCATGGCACCATTACAATCCTACCTCAATAGATAAATAGATTAAAAAAAAAAAAGGCCCAAGGTGTCAAACAACAGGACAAGGGGAGGATAATAGAATATCAGGTAAAATAACATTACAGCAAGAAAAATCAGAACAGAATTGAAATGCTCATAATTGACAAGCAAAAAATTATGTCAAAAAATAACTATAACACAATACAATCACATGATCAATCCTGCATAAATGGCATTCTAATCTCAATTTTTGTGAACGCATATGCATGCTGCCTGATGATCTTGTTGGTTTTCCATAATCAAGTGATTAGGTTAGCACCAGAAAAGTACGATGATACAGTTTAAGGAATATATAGCAGTTCATTAACACACATGCATGATAGTGGCATGGTCATTGAAAATCAATTGCTTGTAGAAAAAGCTGGAGTTTGAAACATATACCATAAAGTGAATATAGGCAGGACAGATAAAGCAGTTATTTCACCTGGTGTGATGGTAGAATTTCATGAAGAACTAAAAAGGGAAATATCATGCCTCAGTCATAAGAGCATCTAACTAGATGTGCAAATATTAAATGCTGAAAATGGCCTACCCACAGACTTTAGGCATTTAAAAATATCTCAACAAACATGCAGTGTGACTACCAGAGATAAATATACTAAAGAAAGCTCAAGAGATGTAGTGCTAAATAAAATCATGATGAGGAAATATGAATTTTCTAGGCAAAGAACTCACATTGAACAACTGCAAGAATGAACAAGAAAAATGTCACCATTTGCTTGCCCAACAGTTTGACAGTTTACAACATTAACAGCCTGTATGTGCAGGTAAAGGATGCAATTTGAAGGGCCCTTAATGCGCCCGTGCATATGGAAGTTTGTACAAGGTGATAGGAAACAAAACCCCAATGAGGCCCCATTTAATGGTTCATACGGTACCCTAGAATCCTATTTGGTCTACTGTGAAAAAATAAATAGACATGATCCTCATTGACAGAGGATCTCTAGAAAATTGAAAAGAAATCATCTGTTTATTAAGACCATAGGAATGAAAAGAAAATAACAAAACAGGAATAAAGCATTGATCAATTCTTACCGATGATGAAAAATCTGTGCAACAAATGCAAGATTAAGATTAGGTGAGCCTTCAACAATATCTTTTGGATTCAAGTATCGTTTACAGTCCATCCTTTCTGCATGATCAAGTACCAACTTTGCTCTTTCAGTAGGATCTTTAGTATCCAAAGTGGAAGGGCTGCAGTGCTCAGGAGCAAGAACATTAAGAAGGTATGCATATGCTTCTCCATCCTGTAAATAAATGAGTTTTTTAGAACTATGAAATAGTCATGAAATCAATTAATAAAATAGCACTAAAACTTGTTTTGATGGTGTACGTAAGGTGAGGTAGAGCACACTGCTCTCACTTTTATTGTTTAAACAATAATTGTGCAGAAAAAAAAAAAGACACAGCCCCAGCCAGAATTAGACACTGATGTCTACACTAAAATTTCTGCCTCTTTATAAACTAACAACAGATTTATAACAAAATTGTGATGCGCTATTTAGATCAAGATAGTGAATATGTTACCTTCACATCAGAAGAAAAATTCATTACAGTCTTCTTATATCCTGCCTTCTTAAGATGAAAGTTCATCCATTTGAGCAACATTTTCTCTGGTGCCAATCCCAGAAGCTCCTCCACATCCTGCATTACATTGCAACCAACAACCTAATAAATATTATTCTAGTCCAGGGAATGTTTGGATCCAGAAAAGGAAGCAAGTAGCCAAATCTATTAACCTTGTTGTCTTCGACCAACTCCACTAATTGTGGTGTCTTCTTTAGATTCAGATCCGCAAGAAGTTGAATCTAATAAGTGAATCATCAAAACAATCAAATAGTCAGTCATATGTCATCTGCGCATATGGCAATGTAGCATTCAAAGAAACACGCATCAAGCAGGAAATTTGAAGAGTTTGTAAAAGCAATCCGAGACACATGTTGCAACAAAGAAATTAGAGAGTTAAGATGACAAAACTTGAATCATATACCTTAATGATTTGAGATATCAGTCCTAGTACCAGATGAGGCTGCATCAAAGAAAAACCAACAGTCAAAATTATTTGAAATTGACAGGTATAGCAATGGTCTTGCATACAAGTATTTTGCTAGTATATTACAGATTGGAGGTCCCTCAAGAAATGAGTAAAGATGGGCATACTTCCTCTTATCAACTTTCAAGATATCAAGAGCAAGAGAAACAGTTTATCATGGTAAGCTGGATTGATGTGCTGGAACTATATAAATCTTAGAGCACTTCTAGGTGGTAAACATAGGAAGCCTAACATCAAAATTTATGAATGAAACTTCAACAAGTATTTTGAAAATTCTAGTAAATTGTCAATAATGGGACTAAAATTGAAAGGGAAAAAAGTATACTGATGGCACAATGGTAATGGAAGCACCTAAGCTTAGAAAGTATTTAAAGAGAAACATGATTCAGAGGTTTCAACACATGATTCAGAAGCACCTAACCAATTGCTATTTGCGCTGGGCTTAAACACACCAGTAGTGAAAATTTTATGCGGTGGGATATGCAGAAAAGAGAATACATGCCGAAGGAGAGGTCAGATCACTTGTTCATTACTAAGGAAAATCATAAACAATTATTTACTGGTATTATCCAAATAACAAGTATGTACAGACTTACCCTCCCTTCAATAAGGTCTTGTGTTCCAATGTTAACAACAGTGCACCCAATTGCTTTTGCAGAGTTGAGGCAAAGAGTATGATTCTCATTCCTCTCCCAAGGGTTCAAGACTCGTTTTGTGTTAATTGCCCTTTCATCTATTGTTCCAGGCACCGCAACATTGATCAATTTACTAAGTAAAAGGAAAACAAAAACATCAAGCATAGGAATATTATCTCCATGCATGTCATTCAACTTTGAGAATAACACAAAACAATTTAGCCATTTGTATTAAACTATAAATAACTTAGCCTATCTCAAGCAATTGTTGTCAACAAAGCCTACATTGATAACAGAATAGGATTCGATTCGTACCAGAGAAGAACACCATCTTTGGCAAGGTTAAACAAATCGTTGGATGCTGGATCCAGTGGTAAATAGTTCTTAAGAAAAGGGTCATCTCTGAGATAGCTGTTGATATGCGCCACATAAGAAGATTTCTCTGATTCATCAATAGTGTGCAAAAGTGTAGTTGTAGTTGCCTTAAGGAATGATGAGGAGTTCTTAGTGCCACCCAATTTAGCCGCAGCACATTGTTGCAGATTCAAATAAACCTACCAGTGAACAATTAAAAAAAAAAGTTCACTCCATGATGAAGACTCAGATAACTAAACTTACCCAATGCATCATTTCCAATTCATCGTTAATTCAAATATGCCCACAAAGGCAATTTATCCACTTCAAAGCAGCTCAGTAAAGACATGTCACACCATAAATAAATAAAGTCTCACAAGAACAACAATGTACCCGAAGAAATGTTTCAAAGTCTATTTCATGGCTGTAGTCTGAATAAGACTCATCCATGACTGCAGAGATCTCTTTCTCAGTGAGCACCTCATTGAGACCCTTTAGCTTGACCATCACTGAAGGCAAATCTCCGGCCGTCACATGGCCGGTTTCTCTCCGTGTAGAGAGGTACTGGTCAATCAAATAATGCAATCATTAGATCAACAAGATCAACAAGAAGCAATGCAACACAAAATCAGACTCCAAATGAGAACTTGTGATCTGCTAGCTTACTCTAGATTTCAGGCTCCGTAGCTCAACCTGAGTGAATTGACTCTGAAGCCAGGGATCGGAGACTAGAACTCCCACGAATCCTGACATCCTCTATGAGTCTATTCACCGTCTTCGATTCCTCCTTTCCACACTGAATCGGAGAAACCGAAGAGAAACTAAACAACAAAAACCTCGATCAAAATCTCCACTTTCCGACCGAAATTCAAGCCAAAATCCTGCTGGAAAATCATCACACAGTAACAAAAAGACTCAAGATTAAATCCAGAACAAGAAATCCCAAAAAGAACATTGTAGAAATCTAACCAAATAAACACGAAAAACCACCCAACCAATTCCGTTTTCAAGAACAAAAAAAAAGCAATAAAAAACATCAATTAGCAAGAGCTCAAGTCAAAATTTTGTTTGAAAAAAAAAAAACAAAACAAAACTCAAACCAGCCAAAACAAATCGATACCAAATCCATCAAAACCATCACAACAAAAACAAATATTCACTCACATTTCTCCAAAGAAAAACAAGAGAAAGAGAAAAACCAACCCCAAAGCCAAGAATTCAACAAGAAAAAGCCATTGGATCCTCCCTTTTTTCCACCCTTTATTCCTTCCTTTTACTCCACTCTATATCTATAAATCACACCTTCTCAAATCCCTAGATTTCGTGAAGAATTGGGAAGAACTTCTCCTTCAATTATTTTTCGAAATTTTTTTTCCACATAAAAAAGAAATTAAAGTAAAACAAAACGGTTTTCTTCACGCGGACCCGCGAAGGCGGTGAAGGTTGGCTCTGTGTGTACTTGGACTTTTATATGAATAAATAATTATAAATAAATAATTAAAATAAATAGTGAAACCATGTGGAACATTGTGAGAGATCTTAGATTTATTTTATTTTATTTTATTAAAATAAATAATTTGTTGAGAAAATTGACTAGACAGTGAGAAAGTTTATCATAAAAAAATATAATTAGTGATTTTGGTTTTTTTATAATAATTTGGTTAAATAAATATCTATAATTAGGTGTTTTTTTAAATGACATAAACTCATGCAAGTAACTTTCCTACAATTTTTTTTTATATAACTAACAGTCTAACTAAATTATATTGAATTATTTTAATATGAAATGGTTGTATGTTGTAATCGCTTTGCTTTTTGGCAAGAGACTTCAGGGTATAATTTATCAATTTTTGTTTTAAAATGTTTTATAAGGTTAATTATTTTTTTGTTCCTAACCTTTTTTGACTTGGCACTAGAAACAGAAATGGAAATGTTGATATATATATATATATATATATATATATATATATATATATAGATTGATAGAAAAAGCAAGAGGAGCCAAAAATTTTACAAATGGAATGATGAGAGAGAGAAAGAACTAAGCATGAGAAGATACAAACAGAAACACAGAGCATGAACATAACTGGCATGACAAATAAACACAAACCCCACACCATACCTTTAGACTAGATCTGCCACAAACCACCTCATATATATATATATATATTTGAAGATCTTTGGGTATGGCATGTGGTTATGAAGAATGTAGAAGGGGTTTCTGCAAAAAATAATAATAATAATAATACAAAAAAATAATGTTGAGGAATTGATGAGTCATTGGAAGAAAGAGAAGGAATATTTAATAGGAGTGAACAACTCAAATGGGAAAGCTACAACAGGAGGCTGCCAAATTAGTCCACCTAATAAATGCTATAAATTTTCATAAATGTACCATCCACCTAATTCTTGATGATTAAACATAAGAAAATTGATATTTTCACTGTATTAAATGATGTTATGCCATTTGAAGAAAATAATAAGATTTTTTTAATTAAATACTACCCCTTCTTTTTTATTTATTAAATTTACTTAATTTATTCCGATTAAAAAAATTAATTAAAATTAGTTGATTGTCTATATTTTATAAAAATTTTATTAATTTTTAAAACAACCCTTATTTAAAATCACACTAGTTGAGTATATAATTTAATACTTAATTAATTGTGATTTATTAAAAATTATATAAATACATTAAATTAAAAGATAAATTTAAAAAAAATTATTTAATATTGTACAAAATTTTTAATGATAAAATTAAAAAAAATAGAAAAACACTCCAAAACGTGACAATTAAAAAAACCGGACGGAATACTTCAGTATAATTTTAATATAATCAATATTTGGCTAATTTTGTTTTGTTTTAACTTAATCTGAATCACCCCAAACCCCGCCCAAAGATTCACTCATCTTTCCTCTCTTCTTGTTAATCAATTTTCACTTCTAAAGAACTTTTCTTGTCCCTCCCTGACACTGCTATCTCTTTGGTAGTGCTCTTGTTCTCTCCTCTTATGCACCTCTACACCCTCCTTTAATTTTAACGTAGTGATTTATCCAATTTATAAAATAAAAATATATAAAAATATATAAAAATAAAAAACAAACGAGAAGAATTATGTTTATTTTACCAATAACACTGTTATCATCAGTTTTTTTTAAAAAAAAATCTTTTTAATTTATGAAGTGGCACCATATTATCATGCTAAGTTAAATTACAAAAATTTATGTTAAAAAAAACTAAATAGCTTTATTTAAAATACAAAGAAGATGATTGATCAAGCTTCATTAAGCAAAACAAATTAGGGCTCACGAAGTTCGGTAATTCCATTTTTGTGCTTTATACAAATAAATATAATTTATTTTATCAGGCATGCATTTACATCTTGACATTAATCATCGTACACCATATTAGTTTATAATTAGCTCAAACACATACTTCATCAAATTTAGGCCATAATTTTCACTAATCCTCAACCTCAAAACATTAACTTCTCAAGTATCACATGTAAGCAAAAGAAAATCAAATTTGTGGTGTTAGTCAAAAGTGTGGATAAGTGACCATCCCTTCAAATTTACTGCTACTGTCTCACAGCCAATCATGTTCACAATAAAAACAAAAAACTAGCATAGCTGATAACACAAGTTTAAAAAAAAAAAATTGCCAATACACCATAGAGCTAACTTAACACTTGAAAATAAAATACATGACTCTTAAATATGTTTGCCCTCATATGGCATAAAATTCTAACAGATTTAGTGATTAATACTTGTAAACTTTCATCAGAATCCCGCAGAGGAAAAATTAAACACCACAGAACCAGTGAGTAAAACAAAAAACTTGCATTGGAAATTCATTGGTGAAGTGCAGGCAGTGTTTTGCAACTCAACCATGGCATAAATTTTGCTTATCTAAGTAACTTTCTCAATACTTGCTCGGCGCGGTGTTCAATCTTGGGGAGAGCCCAATCGTGTTGAATTATGTCAAGGCTATCTTTCTCAGCTGCCAGACTCTGAAGAACAAAGTAAATTACAAGATTGGGATAAGTGATAAACCACATAAATGAACATGAGTAATAAAATGTAGAAACTTAAAAGGGAATCACAACAGCACTTTCATCTTTTTGGAATACTTCCAGACTAAAATGGAATATAACCCACAGACTTCAGAATTATAATAGATGATCTAAAAGATGGTAGGCGCTGGTCGATGCAATGAGAAAGGATATCCTATAATTTGGAACTATTAACAATCAGAAACTTGAAGATTACTTTAGGGAGATAACTTGGCCATTGTAATCTTATGAGAGATTTGAATTCAACTCATACCTCCAAAACTTGGCCTAAATTAAGCTTAAAAGCTAAATATAAGTTTGTGTAATATTCCTTTCCTCGTTTTTCTTCTTCAGTTCCATTCTCTCACCTGGACATTACTCCCATAGGAATGATGTTAAAAAAATACTAATGCCCGACCCTGCAGTTCTTAAATAATCCAATGCCCATCATTCATTTTTAGAAGCTATTTCTAGCAACATCATTAGTTTTATATCTAGATAGGGTATGCAGAGATCTAAAGCAAACTTATAAACAAGGTTACAGGCTCTCAGCAACAAAATAATTCAAATGCAGTTAATTTGTTCTAGCACATAAAGGATACATATTTTAAGCATCACAAGCACCTACCCTTGATGCATCAAACCCAAATCCACCCATCTGCATCATCCGCTGTGTGTCATCCATGGCTAAAATGAAAATTAAAGACAACTATCAGATCATGAAAATAAAACCCCAGCTTATTGATTCAAACAGAAATCACATGTTGAGTAATTTAAGCATTAACAATACTAACCATTTTCTTCTCCCAAAATAAGGCTAAAGAATCCCCTTAGCCCAAACAGATTGAGGAAGTACCTGCAGCAATGAATAGCAGATTACCATACAGGCTTATCAATCTTAACCCAGAAAAAACACTGGGCAGGTATTATTTCATGCTTAAAGAAGGCAACTACCAGGAACGGCTGCTGACATAGCTCACATCAACACTGCTTAAATCAATCCCATTTTGCAGCATTGCCCTAAATCTTTGAGTCAATGGGAAGGGAATTTTTGCTGAAACATGAAACAGTAAATCAGATGTCAAGCATAATATCTCATATTACATATCAGGGAAGCACATATCACAATTTCATACTAATCTTAAAAAGAACAGCAAAAAGAGAATGACAAATGAAAAAATAAATAAATAAATAAAAGAAGTACCATACAATTGGATGCAGAAGGGAAAAAAAAACCACCCCCAAAAAATATATATAATGATAAAATAAGAAAAATAAATAAAGGAAGGAAACAGATACAGGAAAACTGTTTAAACAAATTTTTCGCATTAATAAGTTCCAAATATAATAATATACAAGCACTAAAATACAGTGAATAGTTGATTTCATCAATAATAAATTTAGTAATGTTACGAGATACATACCTGCTACAAAACCTGAGAAGAAAAAGTTCACCCAAGCAAAAGTAAGTGACTGAAAAAATAAATAAATAAATGTCAGTAACTCCTCTTAGAAAAGAGAGCTGCTTCAAGAGTCATGGCCAGTCACCTGGGGTATTAGCATTGAAAGATTTTTCTTCATCATATCCATAGCCATGTTTGGGTCAGAAAACATCTGGGCTTGTGCATTTTGAGCTTGTTCTTTGGGAACATGAAGCAGCCCATTCTCCTATATGACAACCACCATTTTTTCATCATCAAAATGTAGCAACAAATTATTAACACAAGTCATATTTTTGCATCTTAAACAGAGAAATCAACCAATAAATATACATAGATAAACACAACTTCAAGAGGATAACTTGGCAGCATAAAGCCACTTCAGATTGCTATGGTAAACCATTATTAGCTTCAACAATGTTTTAATTCCTTCCTGTGATTACTACAGCATTCTAACCAAAGTAAATTCAAAGTTTGTAAGAAAAAAGATAGCCAAAAACACTCGATAGCTTTTTTATCATGAGTAATATAGAGCACTCGATAGTTCTTAGCTCAAATGCAAATATGAGATAATTTATTTATTATCCTGAGCAATATAAAGCACTCGATAGTTCTTAGCTCAAATGCAAATTTGAGATAATTTACCTACATGATTTCATTTTTTTTTTCATATAATCATAAAAATCAACAAATTAGTCTATCAGTGTTCACTTCAAAAGATAATTCTTGCATTGAACACAATATGAAATTCCAAAACTGGTGAGCAGAACTAACTGGGGATCAAACTTCACAACCTTAAGAAAATGAAAAAGATGAAGCTATTCCACTATTCCAAATAAAATCTCAGTAATTCGTCAATATTTCATATCTCAAAAAAGTAATTAGTCAAAATTCGAATAAATATGAAGAGAGGGGACTAATATTCCTATCTCGCACACAACTCACCCGAGATCAAACTTCACAATCTGAACATAGAATGACAAAAGATGAAGCTATTTCGAATCAATTCTCAGTAACTTGTCACAATTTCATATCTCAGAAAAATACCTCGTTAGTGAAATAAACTCTGCGGGCCCGGAAGGACTTCGATGGGATAAAATTCGCACCAGATTTCAGATTCCTCGCCCGAATAATCACTTGCCTGCAATCAAAAACAGCCAAACAAAATTAGGGTTCGGCAATAGCTCCCAAAATCACAAACAGATAATAAAAATAAAAATAATATTTAAAATCTCAAGCGAGAATAAGGAACAGAGAGAAGAATAGAGCCTGATGAAGTTGAGATCGGAGACATCGCGAATAAAAAAAAAAGTAACCAGAACACAGCAAAGGAGAAAAAAATTCAATCTTGATCAAGGAAAACAAAGAAATAAAGAAAATTTTCAGTTTGGGGAGAAAGCAACAGACCCTTCCTTGAGGGCCTTGGCATCAGGGAGCTGGGATGAGCGCATGAGCTTGGAGACGAAATACCGCAGCACGCCGATGAGGACCATGACCACGGATAGCGGGATCAGCACCCAATCCCTGATCGCCGTATCCAGTACCAAGTCCTCCGCCATAGACGCGCAGCTTCGAGATCTCAACAACGCAAGCAAGCGAGCGAGAGCGAGAGAGAGAGAGAGAGAGAGACTTGGGCACCAGAAGAGAACATCAAACAGCATAATAGAGGGTTTTATTCTTAAAAAAATATATATTAAAGAGTTTATCTCAAGGCGGATGAACGACTAGGAATAGATCTGGTTCCTATATGAATCAAGTACGCATCTTGAAGAAAACGAACGGTTATGATTAAGTTCAGTGAATCGGGATACTTAATTTCATATCTGATTTAAATCAACGGTTAGAAAGAGATCAACCGTGCGGGAGATCAACGTATAGATTTATTAGATGGACTAAATACGAATATCTTGAATGGTTTTATCTTCTCAGATTGAAATTATTTTTGGGACATAAAACAAGATCCTGAAATTAGTTTGCGGTTTCCATACTACATTACAGGTCCAATTTATAGTAAGCACTATTTAATCAGTTATAAATGTAAAATTCCATCAGATATTAGCTTTCAAGAAAATAAAATAAAATTATATTATACTCTATTTCAACAAAAGCTTATATATATATATAAACATTTCCAAACATAATGATAAACAAATATTACACTTGTTTGGATTGTTCAAGCACAAGAAGGCACATGAGGAATCCAATTGAACAGTTCTTGAATCTTAGTAAATGCTACAAAAGAACAAACGACCAAAATTTACTCCTCAAGAGCATGTCAAGATAATATACGATTAGATTGACAACAAAATAAACATTATAGATGAGATATTAATGCACAAAAAGAAACATGTTAATTTACAGATATTAAACGTGCAGATTCTGCAGCAAGTCGAAACAACCAGTCCCCATCTTCATTGGCTGTCCCAAAGATACGCTCGCCGACGGGGCTTCCAAGTAATCAACTTCACCATGCAAGGCCGCCTGGACGATGAATTTCGTGGCTGTTTCAAAAGTCATTTTGCCAAATGGTGATGTGCAAAATTTATCCATTCCGAGCCTGTTCATCGGTCGATACCAGCCCGGGAGGGTCATGAAATCAGCAATTAAGCTCAGGTGCCGGTGGTTGACATGTATGCCATAGGCACCAAACACGCCCTTCACCTCATTAATGATTGTTGATTTAGCAGCCTCGACACCGTATGCGGTAAGCATCGCATGAATGTCATTTGATTGTACTTGAGCAAGATTCAAATGTTCGTTTAAGTCCCAAAAGACGGAGAAATTGACACCTGCCGTCTGTAAGGAGTATGGATCAGTGGGCTTCTTCCTTTCAATCACCGTGCACCGCTCGATATTCTTCACATCCTTCAACAGCACTTTCTTCGCCGCTTGCTGAGCAACCTAAAACAATAAAAATAAAATAAAATAAAAGACCAATATACTATCTGTTTTTGGTCAAAATGGGCATATCATGCTTCTAAAGATTTGCAAAGTCAGCAATTGTAAAGTTAGAAGCAATTTGATTTTGAGGATACTTCAAAAAGCAAAGAATAGTACCTCTGCCAATAAAATATGAGGGTCCTCCTCCTGAAAGACAATCAGCAATTCAAACTTCAATTTATGATATTTGGTTCTAATCACCCGTTTGGCCTCCCTATTTGGTCTTCGTCTAGTTTTCCTCTTCTCTGTCGATTCATCTTCCACTGTCTCAGACACTGGCACTTCAAAGTTAGATGGGCTTCCCAAAGCTTCAAGGTCAGCCTCAGAGTTGAGAGGCTTGCCACCTGTGGCATCGTCCTCGTCGTCAGCATCAGAGTTGAGAGGCTTGCCTCCTGAGACATTGTCCTCGTCATCAGTATCAGAGTTGAGAGGCTTGCCTCCAATGACATAATCCTCGTCCTCAGCCTCAGCTTGGTCATCTTCCAAACCAGATGTCGCCTCTTCATCATGATCCTCTAATGCCCTTGGAGAGCTCACTTTTTCTGCATCATCCTCGTATTCCATTTCATCACAGACCTGTCTTTTCCTCTTTTCAGCATCCGCACCTTGATCCTCAGCAATTTCATCACCAGCATCACTTCCATCACCTGCATCATCATTGTCTTTCGTCTGTCCAGCTTTGCTCTCCGATTCATCCGCATCCTCCTGTTCATCATTGATGCTCTCATCTTTCCGCGAAACATCACTGATGTCACCAATCTTGTACACCAAGTCCAGGTGTCTGAAGATGGCAACCTCCAAAGCCTTAACAAATGAAACCCTCAATGTCTGCTCATAAGCATCTAATGTTACACCAAATTTGGCACGGTAATCATCAGAATGGAAAAGCTTCCTATTCAGAAGATCAGGATGATGAAGCTTCATTTTAAGCCTGTACATGATAGATGCCTTCTGATTATGAATGTAAAGCGGCACCGTGAAGACCTCCATATTTTCCACAATATCAGCTATAGTGATCTTCCTCAATGTTGCCGCAAGATCTTCAGCATCTTCCCTGCAGCAACAAAAGAATATCATCACACGAGGCTGAAGATGTAATAAAGTATACAGCAAAATCACTCAATTGGAATAACTTTCCGAGCACGCACTTCTCTATGTGATGAAGCAAGGGGCAAGTCATAATAGGAGTCCTTATCTCCTCCTTGGCAGTCATTAAAATTTCTTGCAAGCGTGGTATTCCAAGTGTCACATTCATATCTCCTCGCCCAGCAAGATGGAAAGTGTTCAGTCTGGCGAACAGAAGAATGAACACCAAGTCAAATTGATAAATGATAGCAAAAAAAGATGAGTTACACCCTCAAGATGCAACAGTTAACTCTATCTTTAGAACATGATTAGCAGGAAAATATTGTGGCAATTCCTTATAACAACTATGCAACAAGAGAAAAGAATATCTTGTAAGCGAAAAAAGGTCCCATAAGTGCAAGACTAATCTCTTGAAAGAACATTAAATTGACCTCTTCCTGATTTTACCGATTAGATTATCAGAACAGAAATAGTAAAGCAAAACATTACACTTCACATATGATCTCAGTCCGTAATGTAATATGAGATGTTGGGATCTGTTATTCTCAACAGCGCATCTACCAAAAGTTAACTTTATCATCAAAACATTGATATTATCCACATGATAATAACCCAAGCATAAAAATGCACAAAATCAAGAGTAATTAGCATCTAAGCAATCAATTTTCAGAAGGGCATAATTTCATGAAACCGAAATATAGGAATACTATGCTAGTATAGAATTGCAGAAACTAGACTTTTCAAAGGAAATTCAAAGGGAAAAGTCTCACGTCATTTGTGTGGACGGCTCTCCAATAGATTGAGCAGCTACCACACCAACAGGCTCACCAGGATCAGCAAGACTGGAGAAGTACTTCACCTTCAACAACTTCAGCAACTCCTTCTTCTCAATTTTATGGAGCCCTTTCTTTGAGAGGTTATGAATAAAAGTTGTTGCCTTCTCCTTGAGTGTTTCAGGCAACTCACAGATAAAAGCATTTGATTTGTACAAATCTTGATCGCTTGGCCTATCGAGAAGAATGCTCTTGTTCTGAAATAGTAGGTAGAGAAAAAATGAGAACATCTCTAGGAGGCAGAGATTGATAACAAGTAAAAAATAGTAGTTTAACGATTAGATTTTGGTCTTACAGAAGCAAGTACACCAAATTCAGTAAGAAAACTGGTTTTCAGAACATCAACGCCATCCTCCCCATACATGAATTGTACAACAGATCCGTCTGCATCACGCACAGTATAATCATAAGAGACTTTTAAGCACTCAAGATTCTTCACAAGACAGCGTTGCAAGTATCCACTTCGGGAGGTTTTAATGGCTGTATCAACCAACCTGACGATAAACGGGCTATTTTAGTCAAAATGTAGAAAATCTGGAACAATGTATCACTGCCAAAAGCAGCAGTTTTGTGCATCCCAGATGTCCGCGCAACAGACATTAAAAAAAATGACTGAAGGAACACAGTCAAACAGACATTCAGCATTATTACAATAACTCATCACTAGCATCAAGAATATGGGCATAGTAGCCTTAATACATATTCAGCCAAAGGCAGATGTTGGTATGGGCACATCTACATGCAATAACTTAAGTACAAACAAATATCAATACACCCTAGCTCCATCCACTGATAATGATATTGCACTCTTTCCAAAATAGCAGACATTTTTATCTTTTAATCTTTTCTTCAGTTATTTTCCATCAGGAAACAGTAAGATGTTAGAGAGTTGCTTTATCAAAATTACTGCATTTACAATTCATAAGACTCAATCAAACGGTGAATGTTCAAACATGCAAAACAGATGCGAGAGCTCAGATACATCACAATCTTTTCATTCAGATCCTTGCTAACCAGAAGGGCATCTATAGGCATTCATCATAGCATATGCAAAAATTAGCATCCTCCCCTGTTGAAATTTATTATTCATAGAAGCAGGAACAAGGGAGACCATAGTTATTAATCTCACCTTCTACAACTGGGTTTAGTGATTACTTCTACAAAGATTCAGTATAATGAGGTTCAAAAAAGGAACCATTCAGTATATAGTGTGTTCAAGACCATAATCCAAAAAACTCAACATCACAATGGTATGAACTATGAAAAATTGAGATGACAAAAATCAACAGGCATTCAAGCATATCTGCAAGCAAAACAAAACTCTAGAATCAAGCCTATGCGCCAGCAGAACCCAATTTATGGTTGGCTAAATGCTGAAGAAATACTGATGTCAGCAATTGAAACAACAACGTATTCGAATTAGTTTTAAAATTTTAAGCACATTCAATAGACATTGGTGCTTGCAAAACTCAGTTTTCGAGAGACCTGAGATGAAAAGTTCCTCTCCAAGATAACAAATAAATGTAGCTGCTTAGGGATATTACGAAATTTCGGTTACTTGCTCAAGACCAAAACTAGTAATTCACGTTGTGCAGAGAAGCAAGCAGATTGCACTTGCAATGACATAGATGACTCTCCTAAGGACAACCAACAAGGAGACACTACCCAAGCCCTAGGACAGTTAACTACAGATCAGTCAGCCTTGAAAGAAACTAAAATAAACTTTTCAACAAACTACAGGCGCAACATTTTGATTATCTATGAGAATCTTTGTGGGAATGCAAAATGATGGAGACTTCATTCCAAGGAAGAAGTCAGTAATTGCAAGTCTAAAGTTTGGCATGGTTTATAATAAACCTACAGCCCAGTTCAAGTTCAATTACATTGAACCAAAACAAATTAGATCTGAGTTTGATTGAGAGTTCCAAAAACTGATTCAATCCAAACCAAACCTAACCTAACCGAAATGTTTAAAAATTTTATAATATGATAAAAAATAAAATAAAATAAAATAGAAAAAAAAATTAAAACCCTAGACCAAACTACCACAACATCCCATTATCTTAATATCGCTTTTCTCCTAATTGGATCTAAATCCTCAACAAATGCTGGCCAGCAGCCAACATCACTGCACCAGCAGCATGCACCACCTAAATTCCATCTCAATCTCAAGTTTGCAGTGGTTTTTTTTCTTTTTTCATAAAAACCTAACCTAGGGTTTCTTTCTGAACCCCTCTAGGAGCGTTGATCTTAGTGAAGATGATGAGGCTGATGGTGAGATCAAACCATTGGCATTGAGGGGCTGAGATGGGAGAAACAGGTGGGAATAGGGTTATAGAGTTAGGTCGAAGGACCAGAATAAGGTTAGAGATATGGATCGAAGATGTAAGGGGCGCGGAGAAGGAAGATTTGGGTGAAAAGATGTCTGGGGAGAGGAGTAAAGAAAAAATTAGCAATGTGAGGTTATTGACACAGCAAAGTACACCAAACTGATTTTGGGACAGTTCAGTTAGGTATGTTTTTTTTTAATCAATGCATTTCAGTTCGGCTTGATATTTTGTTAACAGAAATAACTCAGTTCATGCCAAAATTTTACTTAAACCGAATCAAACCAAACCATGAAATCCCTGATTGGAACTGAACATTTCTTATCTAATAAAAGCTGGTCATTGCTATCCAACATGCAAGAGACTTCTTGCACAGAAAAGAAAATTCAAATATATAACTTCAGTTCCTCACTTCAAATAAGGGTTTACAATTCCTAGGAAATTACTATAAGAGTGAAAATTCAACGTACCCCTCACGACCAGCCATGCAATGGAAATAATACTCTTGAGGACGGAGACCAGTCAAAAACCGATCACTGATAAAACCACCTGCTCTAGATGAAATATCCCAAGGAGGAAAGCAGGGTAATGTTTTCCCAGATACCATGCGAGGGACACGTTTTCCCTCTAATTCTTGTTGGCCTAATAAAGAAGATATCTGTGTCATGTTGACCTACACAGTGGTTAAAAAAAAAAGTCAGCAGCCTCCCTTCTGAAAGTGAATATGCTTCACTGCTATTAGAGTATATATCACTTCATGAAAAATTACATTTCAGTAAATAAGTTTAATTGAAGAAAATTAAGGACTAGCACATAGATGCAGCAGTTAAGATAAATAAACATACACAAACTCAAGAAATTAACACAGAATGACTAATAAATGCACAATGTGATATTGTAAAGATTTATGCTTCTCCAACTATAATTGAACTCCCGAAATTTCATGACCACAAAATACATTTAAAAATAATAATGAAAAATGTGCACCAAACTAAGGAAAATCTAGGGAAAAAATGAATAAAGGATAAGTAAGTACTACAAAAGAAGTCCAAAAATGAATCAAGACATGCAAAAATTACTTAAAATAACCCTTGCAATGGAGGAACATCCCATCCCAAAGGAGCAGCCCTTTGTTCAAGAGCAGGTTCCACATGATGGGGCTAAGGATTCTTCTGAAAATGGACTACATTTATTTTGCTCAGAAATAAAAACAAGAAAAAATACAAAATAAAGGAGAAGCTTACCAAGCCACCTTTAGCACCAGTTACAGTCATGAGAGAGAGACAATTGGCTGGAAATGATTTTACCAGTCCAGTTGGAAACAAGGCATTATTAGCTTCAGATGTTATGGCATTCATTTTACTGGACATCATTCTATCCAAACGTGCTGTCTCAGGTTCTACGTTTGTTCGTATAACCTTCTCAATCTCCTTTTGCAGATCTGTAGAACCTGAATGAAAAAATGATTGCATGATGCTCCAAAAGTGTTCCAGAAAATGTCAAACACCAAGAATAAATATTAGAAGCTGGGACCCAGGAACACTGAGTTTCTATATTTGAAATGAAGAAATGACTACCATATGTCTTAAAGACTCAGCACTCAACATCAAACACACACACACACACACACACATGAAAGGAAAATATATTGAAATACAACTTCTATCCAGATTGAGATAACAAAACTGAGTATTGCCAAATCTCATAAATGGATTTTTTAAACATGGCTCATTGAGGCTGAGTATCGGAACATTATTCAAGAACCTTGTAATAGGTAAGGTAATGAAAACCACAAATTGAAGATAGATACTGGCAAGGAAATATGATAGCCTAAAGAACATAAATATAAGCCCAACAAATATCACAAATAATAGAATAAAAAAGGCCTGTCGCATAACACAGCCCACTGAAATCCAGAAAATGGACAAAAAGCATACCTACAGAATTATTGTTAGTAAATTGCAAATGGACTTGTTCACTTTCCTTTTCACTAGTTTCAAGTATATCTTTCCTCCTCAAATCCGAATCTTCACAAATTAAAAGGTCATCTACTCCACATGTGAATCCGTGAATCTGAAAAATGAATTGACATTCTCAACAAAATTTAATGTCACATAGATAAAGGAAATCTGTATATCAACAAATTCTAATCTCACAAAAAAAAAAAAAAAAAGTTCAAAATCAAACCTGAAGAAAGATGGTAAACAGACGACTGAACATTGAAAGCAAAATTCCAGCAGTATCAGCACCATAAAATTCATGGACTGTATGAACCAGACCATGCTTGCCAAACTGAGCTTTGTCAATCATTCCATGTATTAATTCATTGTTCAATATAAACAGCTTGTGTTCAGTAAGATCCTTTCCAAAATATTCTTTTGGGATTCTCCCATCTTTTTCAACAGTAAAAGGCTTCCTGCCTCTTGTGACATAGTTGAGGATTGAAGAAATGACCTATATAAATTTAGAAAATTTAGCAAAATACAGAAGCACTCATTTTTATATATATAATTAGTAACTGAATTACTTTAGAAAATAGAAAAATTTTCAATGCCAATCAATAACATGTACAAATCTTGAACCTGCTTTCCAGTCCACAAAGGTTTTGGCTTTAAAATGGCAGGAAAGAGGGGCTGAATCTCGTTGCTGGAGCATAATACGGTAACCTTTTCCCCAAATTTACTAACTTGAGAACTGGAAGCAGCAATCGGCACACAGCAAGCATATAGCAGCTGATTGTACTCATCACGGGTAAGAAACATGTCCTTCCTTGTTAGAAGCACAGCACTGACAATATGGTCCTGAAAAGGCATATAAACAAAAATTAGAATAACAAATGAATAACAAGTCCAAGCCACAAAGCTCAAACATTTAGAAAACAACTCCTAAAAATATAATAAATGAATACAACTGGTAAGTTGAAATTCCTAACCTGAATCAAACCCCTGATGGGATCACCACTAGTAGGAACAATATATTGCTTGTTGGCATCTACAATCCCAAATGCCTCCGCACGCGACACTTCATCTTGAGGGAGATGAACATTCATTTCATCTCCATCAAAATCAGCATTATAAGTGCTGTCATGAGAGAATTTTAATGCAAAAGTAAACTCATGGTAAGAGGAAAGCAATCAACACCTGAGAAAATACAATAATAAACCTGCAATTTGCATAATGCATTCTAAATGTCTTTAACTCTGGCAATACACGAACAATATGAGCCATCATACTTGGCTTGTGCAGTGTGGGCTGCCAAATAAAAGAAAAATGAAACATTATAGGATATTATGCAAAAACTTATGCAAAGAGTATCACCTATATTTAACAAAGGCGAAAAATCATAGTTAAAGAATAAAACTTCCTCGGATGATAATAGACAGTATTCCTCAAATGTTAACATCAGACAGATGTTGATAGTCTCATAATATGTCACCAACCATATTACCTATAAGAAAAATGGCAAGCAATACAAACAAACGGCATGGTAGGACTTCCATGTCCAATATATATCACTACACATCAATATTGCAACAAAAGATAAACAAAAGAACAATTTAAATTGTTCAAAGAATAAATGACAGATTTGATACATGATATTGTCATACCTGCCTATTGACAAGGACAACATCACCATTGCGAAGGTGAACATTGACAATCTTGCCCTCAAAGTCAGTTTCTGGTCCCTTCCCTGTTTGTGCAGAAGCTCGTGAAGTCGGTAATTTTCGAGCAATTGCCATGCGATGATTTCTAGTAACTTGCAACTTGTACATCCTATCTTTGTCTTTGTAATGTGTTGCTCCAGGATGAAGATCAGCGCCATTTATAACAGCAGCCCTTAGTTCATCAACATTCCAAGGGGTTACTCTCTGCAAAATAACTTGTCTCCTCAGAACTTTACATATTTATAAAATTAGGTGTTTGTTGAAAGAAGCCCGGCCAAATATTTTACATATATTTGCATTGCCTATTCAAGGTATCAAAGAATTCTTTTTCTTCAACAATGTTTAACACATTACTTGCAAAATGAAAAAAAATCACAGTTAAATTACTTCATTAGAATAACTTAATGATAAAACAATCCATCATGTGCTCATAAGTCATAACATAAAACCAAATTTATCAGATTTAATACTAGCAGAACATGAAAAGAAAAAACTATAAAAAAAAATTTAAAAAAAAAAAAAAAAAAAAAAAACATTGCAAGACAAATGCATATAGTTGCAAGTGGCCCACAATTACAAAGAAACAAGCATGATTATATATTTATAACAATAGGTATGCAACTAATTTCTTACAAATAATAAAACTTCAAACCCTTATTACAGCACAAATAAAAGAAATATTCATTTTAATATAATTACATAAAAACTCAAACACATCAGATTTCAAAATATGAGAGTGCCAATGCACACATCAAAACAAATGAATCTACTTGCAAGCACCACCCAATTACAAGCATAACACTTTAGTTGTCTGGTTCTAAGGTTCATGTCAGTGAACATACCAAGTCATTTGAAAGTTTATGGACATGTTAATCAGTGACACAAATTTGACTCATCTAAAAGTGCAGAGAAAAATCAATCCCAACCCATTAAAAAACAAGTCATTAGATTTGTAGAGCTATGTGCATATCTTAGGAACAAGTTCATGCCAAAATGCCTAGCAAGCCTCAGGCCAGATTGCTTGAAGACAGAAACCCCCCATTAGCCAAGATTTCCAAAACGAACCACCATGGTAAGATCCTATTAAAAATCAACCAACACCTTTTTACTTGATTTTAGAACCAGACCAAATGAGTTCTAGCCTCAGATTCAGAGCTGGAGCTCCTAAAAATTTGACTTGAATTAATGGCTTCTCAAGCATGTTAAGGTCGGTGCTCAGTCATTTTAAGCAGCTGATTTACAGGTTGCAAATAAATCAATCCAAGAAACTGCACTGGTATAACCATGAGTAATTCAGGGAAAAAGAAAAAAAGAAAACACACACACACACACACACAAAAACACACATTAAAACTAATAGGTTTCATAAGGTCAAAGAAAAATACCACAGGATAAGTCAATCTCAGTGCAAAATTAGGAGGTATTCCTATCTCATTGACAGCCAAGTAGGGATCTGGTGATATAACAGTTCTACATGCATGATTAACCCTCTTTCCCATCATCTTTTGTCTCAAGATACCCGACTTTTTTTCCAAGAGTTGGCGTATACCACTAGTTTCTCTGTCAGATTTACCTACAAATATAGCAGACACAATATACAAGAGGTGAGAATGGCTTAGAAGAGTCACAAAAACCATGAGAGAACAGCATATAAAGAAAGCAAATGAAAAATGTAAGAGTGAAGATGATAGCAGAAAACATTACTAAAAAGAAGTAAAAAGAAGATTATGAATGCATCATTGCAAATAGAAAATGACTCAACCTGGTCATGCTTGTTCAGGTAATAACAAGCCAATGAATCTATGTAGACACAATAGCTTTTCTGATTTAAACAGAAATTTATGCACAGTATAGCAACTAAACATGCATTATCACTGATTGATCATCATGGGCACATACAATTCAGCAGGGTTGCACAGGAGCACAATCCTGATATTATGTTTGCACAGTGCCATTGTTTTTTGGTTTTATCAAATGGCCAAAAATGGACACAACAATGTAATATTAAGGATTGATAGTTGACCTTCAACTTGCAATGAATGATTTCAACCTATGTGTATGAATTGTGAAGTTGTTTTAAGCGATCATGAAAACTTCATCAAAGTAACAGGAGACGATCAACCAGTAAAATATAGTAATTCTGCTATAGGTAAGAAGTAACAATAAAATAAGTTGATATCTTCTCAAAATATAAATGACCAAGATGATAAGAAAAGCTCCATGTTCATAGTCTCCATTTACAACCCATAAAGAAAAATAAAAAATAACTTAAAGCAATTCTATAAGGTGGGGCTCACCTAATGCCTTACTGCTATCAAACAAGACATTCACAGTTTGCTGGAGATCCATCCACTTCTTTACAATATTTGGATTATCAGGACTTTCTGCAATTAACTTGCATAATGCGATGTTGGCCTCTTGCACTTTCATTAATAAAACATTTTGTGGATGCTCCAACACCTAAAATTATGACATAGTATAACTTGGTTATTAATTCATACTCATAAAATTCTGTTGAAAACATAAAGACAATACCCATGATGAATTACAAAAAATATGATGAAGAAAAATAAAAAGCCCTTTGAAACCATTAAATGAAAGTCAAATTGCACTAGAAATAAGATCATATTCCCATAACATGATCAAATGGATAAACCCTTTCAGGGCATTTAAGAGAACCTAGAATTTGCTTTGACAATTATTTACTCTGTAGGAGCCTACGCGCTTCTAGTTAGACCTTATGGGTGTGGGTGTAACATCTACATGTTCATTAGCAATCCTTTACCTTAACATTGTTTTGGATTGAGAGCTTGGGAGGGAAAATAAAAGAGAGGGAGGCTTAAGGAGAGTTAGGATGAACCCTTCCCTTATTTGGATAAATGTTTTTAATTTAATGAAGGGAAAGAAAAAGGTAATTTTGACCCTCCAAAACCTTTCAGAACCTTATTTTTTTGGCACCCCAAGTTAGAGTGCCAAGAGGAGAGAGAACATCTAAAAAATTTAATAACTTTAAAAAAAAATTATAATGCCCTCAATTTTTTAATTAATTACAAAACCTCTCTTGTTATAATTAATAAATCATATTATTATATATCTTTTCTTTTTCCATCCTTAATCAAACAACCCCTTTCTTTTCCTCGCTAAAATTTGATTGTCCAAACAAATATTCAACCCTTCGCATCCTTTCCACTTTTAGGGTGTGTTTGATTGCCCTTTTTTTCCATGGAAAATTTTTCCACGGGTGATTTTCCAGTTTCTTAGGGTGTTTGATTGCCAAAATTTTCCGTGGAAAATTTTTCCACAAACCTGTCACATGACCCTATTTTCCCTCAAATCGGTGAAAAAATTTTCCTGCCTCCACCCTAGGAAAAATTTTCCAGGGAAAATAGAGAGGTCTTTTTGGTAATAAAAAAAAATAAAGGGGGGTTTTCATAAAAAGACAAAAAAAAAACCCTAGTTTCTCCTCTCCCTCCAAGCCTCCGCCGAAATCCTTACTCTCCCTCCCCGCAGCGCCGCGACATCAGATCTCCGCCGAGCGAGAGGCATTTCTCATCCCAGAGAGATTCTTGGTGAATTTCTCGAATTATATCTCCATCGAGATAAACAAGGCTACTTGGATCTTCTCAGTATGCTTTGATCCGATTATGCCATATATATCTAATCAAAATATACATATATATATCTTCTCAATTGGTATGCTTTGATCCGATTATGCCATTATATCTAATCAAAATATATATATATATAATGTTTTTTTAAAATATGTTTAAACAATTTCTTAATAATTTTTTTAAAAAAAAATCCATGAAAAATGTGATTTTTTCCATGGAAAATTGATGCAATCAAACAACAAAATCAGAATTTTCCATAGAAAATTTTCGATTTTCTAACTAAAAAATAATGGCAATCAAACGACTATTTTTTTATTTTCCACGGAAAATTTTTCCATGGAAAATTTTTGCCTGGAAAAATTTTCTTTTCCACCCGTTTTCCATATTGCCAATCAAACACAGCCTTAGATCCAAACACTATGTTAATGACTCTGTTGCTCCAACGGCCCCCCCACCCCCCCTTTTCTCTCTCCCTCCCTCCCCCTTTGCCAAAGCTGTGCCACCTTCTCAATTATGTGTATGCTTCTAAATCCATTTCTAAGAAAAACAATAGGTCTGCATCAGTAGGCTTGATTTCTCCTAAGTTTCATTTGGACACAAACAAGATAGGTTATATCCACTCTTAATGTGACATGAAAATGACAACCTAAAATATCACAAATCCAGACAAACTGGTAACTAAGAATCAAAAATCAAAACTGCAAGAATCTCAGAAACACTTCAAATGCTACATATCATCAAAAGTACTTCAATCTGCCAACAAACTGCCACAGCATACCAAGAGGTCAGTAAAGTAAGCATCAGCACGTCATAAATCAGAATACTGCCGCATACATCTAACAGCAAACAGAAGATAAACCACGAGAGATAATGAGAAGCATCATCATAGAAAATAAGGTTAAAAATTCAGTATCCCAGCACATTGTGATAATAATTTGCTCACCTTGCCAGTACCATCCCCAGCAGGGGGGCGGAACTTGTTTGGAGGAACAAGAAGAGCCTTTAGCAAAAACATTGTGTGAGCCTTTTCTGATGATGAATTCAGGCCTCCCTCCTGAATGTCGCAAAGGAGCCCGCAAAAAACCTTTTCCTTTTCCCACAAGGCTTCCAAAATAAACTCCACCTGGGGAAAAAGAAAGAAAAGTCATGTTGAGATAAAACAATGCAGATTCTTAATGAAAGAAAAAATAGCTCTCTGGAAAGGACATTTGAGCTTGTCATGGACCTCTGAAGGAAGTAAATGCTTTCGCCCTGAAGATTCCAAGAGTTTTGTGAAATCTGGAGGCAGTAATTCTTTGGATTTGAGCTTAGTGTTCCTTCGTTTCTTAGCAGGAACAGGCAATTCTTCATCAATAAGGGAAACTCCGCCTTCTGAAAATGAATCCTCATCTTGTGTTTCTCGATCAAGAAGGCACTTTGGTTCATCAACTTCAGTGGATGCCAGACTATGATTAGAGTCTATTATAAAATTTGCACGTATAGCTTCTTCACTGATGGTCTATTGAGCAAATAACAAAAAAGATGGTGTAAGATTTCTTCTTGAGTATAAACATGAAATTTATCAATAGCGAAGCACAAGGGATGCTAAGTTGCTGACATGTTCAACCAAGATTTTTATAGCAATGCAACAAAAGGCAAAGACTAGGCAATCATTTCAATTAAGTAACTGTTGATTAAAACTTTACATTGGTTAACATCGAGCAAGAACATGAAGAAACAAAACCAATATGCTAATTTTAATTGTATGCCCAAGGCAACATATAGATTTAACGAATCTCATATGCAGGAGGCACATCTTTATCTATATGGAACTTGAACAACATAAAAGAGAAGTAGCATTTTGAACAACCAAAACAATGCTCCTAATACAAAACATGATACACAAGCTCAAGATCACAAAAGAAAGCTTGCATTTTCTAGGAGTGGAAGAAAACTAAAGTGAGGAATTTTATAGACAAATCATTTCTTTTCACAAAATATAATTTTATGCCTTGTTTTCACATAAAAGCTAATCAGAACAGCTAAGCAAGTTACCAAAAATTTAGATAAGAGAGGTCTACAAATAAATGAAATTGTTGGAAAAATAGTCCCACATCGGTTGTGTGATATAAGTATAATAGGTTTATATATAGGAATAGGGGTTAAGCCACTAAGTCTTAAGACTTTTTTGTGTAAGACCCCTAATCTTATGTAGCACCCATATAAGGCCCACTAGTACAAAATATAAAATCTAACATGGTATCAGAGAAATACAGTAGAGCCCAATATATATATAAATTAAAAAAAAAAAAAAAGAACCTCTATGACACAAGTAGCGTACAAGTCCATGTGTGTCAGACCTCTGAGACACAAAGTAGTGTACAAGTCTTGGTAAAAACAAACCTCTGGTGTACAAATCTGAGCAAGTTTAAACTGACAAAAAAAAAAGATCCAGTTGAACTTGAGTGAGGGTGTTAGAAATATAGTCCCACATCGGTTGTGTGATAGAAGTGTAATGGGTTTATATATATGTATAGGGGTTGAACCACTAAGTTTTAAGACTTTTTTTTATAAAACCCCTAAGCTTATGCAGCACCCATATAGGGTCCACTAGTATAAAATATAAAATCTAACAGACACAAAGAAGAAGACACATGACAATTATTTTATTCCATTTTAATGAACTATACTTCCTTTTTTAATACCATTGTCAGGGTAAACTAGGTACCAAGGCCACCTAGAGTTAGCTACTGAGATAATATTGAAAAAACTAACTACTCCAGAATCTAACAGTTGATTTCAAAAAAATACTTGTACAATTGGGTCTTAGCCAAAACCAGCTGGGGAACCTCCAAGCCATTTCTTTATGTTTAGAACAAAAAACAGTCGCCAACAGATACTTGTTTAGTACTAAAATTAAGGGCCAGCCACTCCAACTCAACATATTAATCAATAACAAAGGTATCGAATAATAAAGGTTGTTTACCTTGTTAAACCATCCAAATACAGGACTAGTTATTGTTGGATTCCTTTTCTTGCAGTTCTGGCACATCTTGGAGTTTTTAGCCAAGAATTTAGACAAGACCAGAAGAGCCTCTGACTGTTGAAGGGATGTCCATTTTTGTTGCGTCAGATTCTTTGAATCCATATCCAAGGCAGCAAGTTTCTTTTTCATTTTCTTTGTAGAAACTGGCTGCTCATCAAAGTTCTTAGCCACAACGGGGTTGCCCTTTATGATTAGCTGCAGTTGTAAAGCATATTTCTCAACCTGAACATGGCAAGAAGCATATTTAAGCATCAAGTTAACTAGGTAAATCTATAAAAGAAATGATAAGAACAGTTAGGAGAAAAAAATTGTTGAAACAGGGTATATTATATAAATATATATATACACATATATATATTTACCCTTTCTTCCTTGAACCTAAATCTATGGCAGTGGAAACAAGTGACTTGGAGCAACCCTTTCAGATTCGCAAAGAGTAACGGATGATACAGAGGTTTCCCAAAGTCAATATGACCATAATGACCAGGGCAACGAACAGAAAGCTGACCACAAGTTTTACAACTGCATAAAGTAGCATACAAGCCATTGTTCAAATGTCAAAAATCACAACCTCCAAATAATATTTTCAAGGTATCCAAATATACACTTATTCATTTCAATGCTTCTTGTGGGTTGTCCCATTAGAACCTAGACTTATAATGTCAGCAGGTCCAATAGATAATGCAAGATAAAAATAAACAAAAAAAAAACCATGTGTTGAGACAAAGCAAAATCATAAAAAAGGAACAGCTCACAAGAGAAAAAAACTATGGATCAATATTTCCATTAGACCTATTAAGTTTAAATTACAAGCCTCTACTTACATATTATTAAATCACATTTACGTTAAAAACACACTGAATATCTAAAATTGAAGCAGCACACATGTGTTCAAGTTGCCACAAAACGCACAGACGGAAAATGAAATTCATAATGATGTGAAACACATACAATATTTTCCAAAATTTTGTGAGGTTGGAATTTCTAACTCACGAGTCAATCTTGTCAAGCGGACCCAATGCCGGATCATACAGTCCATCCACAATAGGAGCGTCTTTGGCATCAAAAAGATCCGGTTTTGTGATCTTTTTAACACTAATCCTTCTAACCTCCTCAGGTGTATAAAAAGTAAAGCGTACTGAATCCACAAAATCAGAGGATGCCTGCAACGGATACAATCATCAAAACATCACACCAATGCAAATTCACTTCAAAAACAACTCAAGAAGCACAATCAACAAACGGTGCAGTAGCTAAACACAAAAGGACAAGTATTCAAGAAATTCCAGTTATTCAGGAAATCAAAATATAGACTCCCCAATGAATCAAAACTAAATATGGACAAGAAAACAGATTGAATCAATTGAAAACCGAACAAATGATGCCTGACATAAAGAAACCAAGGAACATTGAAACCTAGTACAACATACAGGAGAGACCTCAGGGGTAGTGAAAGGTACCTCGTCGGATCTCCCATCAGCCATGGCTGGAGCTCAGGGATCAATGACAAGAAGGAGCTCCGGCGCGCTTGTGTGAGCTCTTTAGGGTTTAAGGGTTTTAGATTTGTACAAGTTGCAAAAAGACTAGGGTTTTGAATAAATATGCATAAAAATAAATTAATATAATATTTGCGCATATGCCCTTAGAAACTTCATATTTTCAAACTATGAAAAAAAAATTCTCATAAGTTCCGAATTAATCACTAGGGTTTTAAAAAAAAATGCATAAAAGTAAATTAATATAATATTTGCACATATACCCTTAGAAACTTCATATTTTCAAACTATGAAAAAAATTTCTCATAAGTTCCGAATTAATCACTAGGGTTTTGAATAAAAATACATAAAAATAAATTAATATAAATTTTTCCAAATATACACTTAGAAACTTCATATTTTCAAACTATGAAGAAAATTTTCTCATAAGTTCCGAATTAATCACTATAATTTATTTATAGTGTGTTTCTACAAAAATAATATTATTTTTCATAAATTCCTAAAGCATCCTTTGGAAAGTTTGCTTCATATTTATAGCTTGTTAAAGTCAATATTATTGTTGAATTTTCTTTTTCATATTTATTTTATTAAATAATTTCACAAAATAAATACTAACCCTTCAAGGCTAAGTGCTAAAATACAAAATTAATACCATCTCATGCATTGCAAATATCATGAGCAACAAAAGAAGCTTTTGATTAAAGAGAGGCGGATAGTGAGTAAGCTTTTCATGAAGGCAAAAACACTTTAGTTATTTAAAGGCTTTCGGGCCGGGTTGGATCAAGAGACCCAATATAGATATTTATTATTTATAAATAAAAAATTATATAAAAAAACATTGATATTTGTATAAATTAAGCTTATAAAATAAATCTACCACAAAATAAACAATAAAATGGTTATATTATTTCTATTAATTATAAATTTTTAAAGTAATACATGTTAATCCGGAAGCGGGTTTGGAAAAAGTTCGGGCCGAAAGCCCGGCCCGTTTACAGCAGCATAAAAGAATGACAGTTAAAAACTTTGGAGCAAAATATCAGGAAAAGGATCTATAAAGAGAGCAGAACTAACTCATGCCATTCTTTGAGAGAAACAAATCAATAATAAAATGAAAGGTTTTAGTTTGAGAAGTAGAAAAATATTTGTTTTTGGTTTATGGATATTATTATCAATGAATGAATTCATGTTGTTTTCAGCTAAAGTTTTCAATGTGAAGAATTTTGGAGCTGTTGGGGATGGAAATACTGACAGTACTAAGGTACATACACTAATCATCATACCATTATATTTGCATATAACTTGTATGTAAACTTAGTATTTAATTCAGTTCTTGTTGCATTTCTATAATGCTATTAATTATATGTTCAAAAACACCAAATATATATATAAATAGGCTTTTGAGATAGCATGGAAAAAAGCATGCAGAAATAGAGGGAAACCAAGAGTTGTGATACCTGAAGGAGTGTTTCTTATAAGGCCATTGGTGTTAAGAGGACCATGCAAGAGTCATAAGATGCTTGTTCATGTTGAAGGGGTGGTAAAAGCACCAATAAATATAACAGTGTTCAAGAACAAGAAGGAATGGATTCTTTTTCAACATGTTGAAAGGGTGATCGTCTCCGGCTTCGGCAAATTCGACGGCCGAGGAGCCTTCGCTTGGCCTCTCAACCAATGTACCAAGCAGAAACATTGCAATTTTCTTCCTTCGGTATGTAATTTATTTTAATGATGATTTTGCATTTTTATAAACTTGAAAGAAGAAAATTAAATTGAATATGAATTTCTTGTTATGATTAAAAATGATTGTTTGTTCATGGTTTTTTTATTCTCCTTGCATGGTTGTAAAAGTCAATAAAGTTCAACTATGTCACCAATGGAACAATTCAAGGCATTTCATCAGTAAATAGCAAGTCATTCCACTTGTCTATCCATAACTCAATGCACATCAAACTCCATGATATCAAAATCAGTGCACCGGAGGATAGCCCCAATACTGATGGAATCCATATCACAGACTCAAGCAATATAACTATTACAAGCTCCATCATTGGTGAGATACCAATCAAACCTCTATTTTTGTTTTAACAAATTAGATTACTAAATAATAATGCAATGCATACTAATTAAAAACAAAGACAATGGATATTATTCATTTGAAAAAAAAATCTAATTTATTACATGAATGGTATTATTAGTAAATGTATATAAACAAACACATTATACAACAGGAACGGGAGACGATTGCATCTCGATCGGGCCGGGTAGCCGGAGAGTATTGATCTCCGGTGTGTTTTGCGGGCCGGGACACGGGATAAGTGTAGGTAGCCTAGGAAGGTATGAGAATGAGAGAGATGTTGTAGGGTTAAGGGTGAGAAATTGCACCCTTACAGGCACAAGAAATGGAGTGAGGGTGAAAACATGGCCAGCTTCTCCAAAGAGCTCTGCTTCTCATTTGGTCTTTGAAGACATTCTCATGAACAATGTCCACAACCCCATCTTCATTGACCAAAACTACTCTCCGTATGGCCCTCCTAAAAAACAGGTATTATTATGATTATTAATATTATTGGTATGTAATGATATGTTATTATATTAAAAATTAAAGCTAGCTATCATTTTGTATAACATTATATGGTTTTGTTTATGGCAGAGACCATCAGAGGTTCAAATAAGAAAGGTAAGGTTTCATAAGATCAGGGGGACATCGTCATCAAAGGTGGCAGTGAGACTCATGTGTAGTAAGGCAGTGCCATGCCAAGATGTTGAGCTAAGTGACATTGATTTGAGGTACTATGAACAAGGCCAAAACACATTGGCTTCTTGTGCTAATGTTCATGGTGTTTCCAAAGGCCTTTTGAAACCTCCTCCTTGCTTTTAATTATTCCACCTCAAAAATTTTACTTATTATTTGTTTATATTTGTTTACATACTTCTACAATTGCCTTGAAATTTTTTAATTTGATTAAAATATTGAAATGCTTTTTCCTCTCAGGATGGGTTGTTTTGTTTTGGAAAAAAATCAACATTTTCGTTGTTTAATTCACTCAATTGTGGATGAATTGGATTAGGATAAATTAAGAGTACAAGGCAAATATATATTTTGACGATGGGTCAATGATATTATGGTCTATTAGCATAGGGTTTTTTGTATAAGGTGTTCGTGTTCTTGCCGAGGAGGCAAGTTGAAACTTCAGCTTACATAAAGTGAGGACACGAGTGAATAGAAAAATTAACTCCTCATACATTTGTGCATGTTTCTAATGTAGTTTGTCCACATTCGTCAAAAAAATAAACAAATTGCATGATGCCAAGAGTGCATGCAATTCTTCATAAAATTCAACAAATATTGTTATAAGTATGTTATTTATTTTATTTTATTTGCTAAACATCATATGCAGCCAAACATTATAAATGATAAAAAATAAAAGCATGACAGTCTGAAAGAAATGAATGAGATTGAGATTTAAAGAGAAATAACAAGAGGGAGGCAAATGAGCCGCTAGATCAACATCCAACAGTTCCTATATATATCCATAAACATCTGTAGAAGATACAAACTCCTTTTATTTTATTAATTACAGTTCAAATAAACAAATTAGTTTATATCTTATTTAATCATAGCTATTCAATTTTATTGCTGATCTTATAAATTCAATTTTCTTATTAAGAAAAAAATCCATCACTGTATTATTTAAATTTATATGTGGACAAGTGGAGATTTTGTAAATTATAAAAATTAAACAAACATTGAACTAGTCAATTGAGAAATAATATGAAAAACTTTGCCGAAGAGTTTTCCAATCAATAAATAACAATTAACAATTAGAAAGGTCTTCATTGATGAGCACATTGCTTGTAACATTGAGCCAAATAGATAAGTCTCTTACATCATCTAATGGCTATGCATGTCAACATTGCATGCTAAGGCCTTGCGTGGGATGCATATCATCATTGTTGTGATCTTCTTCTCTTGTATTATGTCATATTTAGACGAATACAACACCTTTTTATACTGATTTTTTTTAATAAATCTAAAATCATTATTAAATGATCTAAATAATAGAAAAATATCAATTAATCTTTCAATTTCATCTACTTCATTATTATCATTATCAATAATAATTACTTTATTAATATTATCTCTATTATTGCTGGTCTCAAATTATGATGAAAAAAAAAATCATTCTATTAAATAGTTAATAATTAATTTTTTATATGAAAAAATACATTGGTCTTGTTAATGTAAGATGCTTGTATCTTTATCAGGAGATGAATTTAAACTTCAATTCATATAAAATAAAAACATATATATTGAGATAATAATCTTATACGTGTGATATTTTTTGTACGGGTACGTGTGATTTTTTTGTACGAAACCCGTCCATGTTTCCGGGGAAAAATCTTGATTTAATTTATCAAGACTATTATACATTGAATGTCGACGTTTAAATAAGTACATCAAGTGAAGCTATCTGAACATGTAGGCCAGCCAATACTTCATTTTCAAATGAAGTCGTATTATCTAAAATTTAATTATTAATTAATTACTTTATATTGAGACCATGGGATTCTCTTTTTCCATATATGTCTATGTGGCCTAACATCTCACCACACAAAATGGCATCAAAACACTCACCATAAAACCAAGACTTGATAGGTGAAGTGGTGAATTATTGAGGGTGATGAGGACCCATATGAAATTAGTAAAAGGGCCCACATTATAAGCTATCCAATGAAGATTTGCCACTTGGCATGCTTGATGTTGCACTTTGCCATTTTGTTAGTGATAAGATAAATAGAATCTTTGGGGTAATAATGTCATAGAATAATACAGCATGAGGGACCTCTGCACCGCCTTTTTTTTTTTTTTTTTAAGTATGATTCAATAATCACATTTTACTTGCTAATTAAATCTCTTAACAAACTAAGATATCGTTCAGATTATAAAACTTCAAAGCACTGTGTAATAATATACATCAACTAGGTTGATTTAAAGTTTACTTATATTGTTTTTCGAGTCCGTGATTCTTAAAAAATTAATAAATTAAAGATTTTTTTTTAATATATAAACAACAAGCACCCTCTATTTAAGGATGTTAAGGAATGTGCATTGGCTACAGTAATTTGAAGAGTTTTTAAGAATAAATCTTCATGTCATGCAATCTATTATCATGTTAAAAGTTTAAGAAAAAAAATCTATGCATGGTTATTATGTTTGCAAATTTATAATATTTTATAAAAAAAATCAATAATTTTGGTTATTACATTTTTTTTATTATTATTTTAAAATGTATAATAAAAAAAAAAAATCAGTGTCATTGATAAGGAGATGTATAAATAAATGCCTTTTTTGTTTAGGATACTTATCTGGAAAAAAACAGGGTATTTGAGGTGTCAAAGACACTTGTGGTGGAGGAAAAGGATGAGGAGCCAGGAGGTTTTTTAGTGGCCAAAATTGAACTAGTTGTCAAGTGTCACTATTATTATTATTATTTTTATTTTTTATTTTGAACCACACATTAAATTATTCTTAAAAATATCAAGACAACTCCTTCATGATTATTATTTTTATTTAGTTATTTATTTTTATAAAAATGAAAAAATCACCCGAGATTTTTTTTTAAATTTATTTCTCTTATTTTGGCACCTTGCAAGTTTATATGAATAATAATAATAATAATAATATGATATCTTCAAATAATTAATTGTCGATCAACAATGGAAGTTGGCCTCTCACAGATGGGAAGAGTCAGTTTAATTAAATATGTTGCGTGCAGATATATATATTTGAATTTTAGACAAAATATTTTTGAATTTTATATGAGAAAATAAACAAAGTATTTTGCAAGCTACATATTAAATAATTGTTTTGTTGGTTGATAACTAGCTATGCATATTGCAGACACATGGAATAATTAGGTAAATATTTTGAGTGGATATTTGTAGTTGGATCAATTTAAAATTTAACCATTACACTTTAATTTGTAACATTTTTTTACATTTAATTTGTGTTTACCGGGAGGGTACTAGAAAGATTCTGAAGAAAATTTGATAATTTGTAAGCCGAATTTATTATATTAATATCAGTACATCTTCATTTGTATACAATGATATAACACATCGTTAAAAGAGGCATGTGGTCACCTAGTGAATTAATCAATAAGAATGATCACATGATTCATTTTGACATGTGTATCATATATCCACATATGCAGAAGTGAATTGATGTTGAAATGACAAATTTAATATATATACCGCTACTCTCTCAGTAAATACAAATTAAAGCTAGATGACAAAAATAATATAAATCGAAGTTTGAACTATATATATATATATATATATATATATATAATCAGTTAGATATTAGAGGTGTGTAGATTTTTAAATTTATTGTACCAATAGACTATGAATGCAATAGGTTAAATTTTTTTTTTTAGTTCAAAAGCATTCATTAAAGTCCCATGTGCTTGAGTATGGCTTTCAATGCAATCTTTGGAGTGTTTAGGCAATTAGTTAGTAAAAAGACAAAATTAAAAGAGACAATGAAGACCGGTATCCAAAGAAAGCATGAGAAAGAAAGAGAAGGAAAACTCCAATTTTTACATATAATAAAATAAATAAACAGAAACCCTATTGTATTAAACTCTGTCTCCATCTCAATCACTGAGGCCACACCGAATTGAGATGAGATAAAAATGGCAAGTGCTTGATCAGCACAAGTGTCATCATCTTTTTGGCTAATGAAATTTAAGCCATAAAATGTGGAACATTCCTTGAAAATCGGCATATATAATTAAGTTTATTTATTTTATTATTTTAACAAACAGGGAAGTCATTTTTGAGCTATTCCATCCACATGATTCTCTTAATACCCAACATTTGTTTTCAAGATGACGTGGCATAAAATTCATTCAAGAATCAAGAGCCAATAAAATCTACCGTCACTTCCAAAATAAAACACATCCACTTGAAATCCACTGTTTATTCATAAAGAATGTTTAATTAGTTTTTCTTTATATATTTCAATTATTTTTTTATAAAGCAATAAAAATCAAGATCAACCATTGCCGAAGTTTTTGTGGAGTTGATTCATCCCGTTATAAAATAATAAATAAATAAATAAATAAGCCAAAATCAAAATTTAATGGTGATCTACTCGCTTGGTGCTAGTAGTAACGTGCAGTGCTTGTATGAACATGAGGTCGAAACTTATGCCAAGTTTGAACTGAGTTTTTAATGGAGCATTGCAGTTTATTCACGGTTCTTCTAAAATGAGTTTTTCATAAAAAGAGTCTTAGTATGGATCTTTTATGAGATAACCTCTATATATTCTCCAGAGTTACATTATAAAAATTATGATATATTATTTTATTTTTCGCACATATGACAAATAGTGGTTATTTATATCTTCATGCTCTTTTGAGCCTATTGCCTTGGTAATATATATATATATATATATATATATATATATGATGACTGCCTCAATGGAAGAAAGGATTAGGAAGAGCATCAAACTCTCTTTCCCTTTATAAAAAGAAAAAAAAAAAGAAAAAAGAAAAAATCAAGGTGCAATCATAGACTGAGATTACACCTTGCCAAATTTTTGGACACAATATATAATATATTTACATTTTTATTATATAATTTTTTTTTAATAGGTCATTGCTTTCGTTAATAAAGAAAATAATACCAAAAACCTAGTCTAGCAACACCTTTGAGACAAGGACCAATAACTCCCTTACTAAACACAAACAGTTTCCATCCAAACCTCTTTCTCAATCTCTCTTAACTTCTTAACTCCATCTTCTTATATATATATATATATTTATTTATTTACACACACACACACAGAAAGCCTCCTTCACCTCTCACCTTCCTCCACCCTTAAAGATCATCAGAGAAGAAGATTGATCTCATGGCTAATGATAATAACATCAACTACTCTCAAGACATCTCAAACAACCTCAAGAGTCCTCTCCTTCCTCTGATCCAAACACCTCAACAACAACAACAACAAGAAGATAACAACAACAATAACAGTACTAGAAGCTTGTGTTTACTTAGATCCATCTTGACAACAAAGACTTTCTTGGTAGTCTTAGGACCTCTATTGTGCACACTGATATGTGTGTTTGTTGATCTGGGTAATGGTGATGACCGGAGATCAAGCCGGAACATGCTAGCAGTGCTTGCATGGGTGTTTGAATGGTGGTTGGCTGAAGCAGTCCCTATGGCCATCACTTCCATGACTCCTCTCTTCCTTTTTCCTCTCTTTGGCATCTCTTCATCTGATGAAGTTGCTAAGTACTACATGAATGACATTATCTCCCTTGTCCTTGGTAGCTTCATCCTTGCCATTGCCGTTGAGCATTACAACCTTCATCTCCGCCTCGCTTTGAAGGTCAGTTTTATTTATTATTTTATTAATTCCCTTTGAATTATATGTCATCCATTTTCAATGTTTATATATATTTATATATATATATATATATATATATATATATATATATATATATATATATATATATTGTTAAAGATGGAGTAAAAAATTAGAAAACTTTATTATATATAAAAAAAACAATCAATCAATGAAGTGTTTGGTTTTAGTGTTTTGACCTTTATCTAGATCATTTACTCTGGTGCATGCAAGGTCTTTTTTTATTAATTTTATTTTTATAATATAAATATGTCATTCGCTCCGCTAATACTGTGAAAAATAATTGATCACTTAACCACTCATCTATGAGAAAAAGAGTTATTATTTTCATAATTTAAAAATAGTTAGTATCAGACAGAGTCTACAAATTTTCTTATTTAAAAAAATTATTAAATATCCAAACTATCTTTAAATTTTGTTAATTTTAAATTAATTTAAAATTATAAGATCAATCATACTGTATTCTCTTGCAGGTAAAATATTTTGTGTGTTATATTAAAATATTATAAACACAATATATATTAAGAAAAAAAAATTATTATAAAAGAAAAAAATAAATTATTACAATCAAAATATATTAGAGTACTCTTTCCTTTATACGTGAATGATGAGCTTTTTCTAACTACCCCTTACATTTTATTTTATTTTATTTAACTGCCTCTTAGATTTTTTTTTTTAAACAAACCATCATATATATATATATATATATATATATATATATATATATATATATATATAATTAAATTTTAATTATGTATGAATCTTCAACCTTTTGCATAAGCATCTTAATACTAGTCCAACTCAGTGATGTAAATGATACACCTATACTCGCAAGCTACTCAAGCTCGACTCAGCGAAAACTCGAACTCGGCTCAGTTGCTGTCGAGCAGAGCTCGAGCTCGAGTAGTCAAGCGAGCGGAGTTCAAATATTATGATACTTGGCTTGAGTGCTCGCGAGTCTAATCAAGCATATATGTATATATATAATATTGGATTTATTTGATAAAAATCAAGGAAAAAAACTTTCAAGTTCGAGCATAATGTTTATGGTCATTTTTAGCCTTTTTGAGCTTAGTCGAGCGAGCTCAAGTAGCTCGATTTGTGTACTGAGTCGAGCTCAAACTATAAAATGAATACTTAATCGAACTCGAGCAAAGTATCAAGTACCAAATTTCTAGTTGAGCTCGAGCTTGAATTCGATTATAACTGTGATTTACGTTTATAACTCTAACCCTAAAATAAATAAATAATTCTAACAAAGCTGAAAATTGGATATTTGATGAGAGGCAGATGACGTCAGCATTCTACGGTGAGCACTTAAACCCACCGATAATGCTACTGGGCATATGCGCCGCAAGCATGTTCGTCAGTATGTGGATGCACAACACGGCTGCTGCAATGATGATGATTCCGGTGGCCACCGGAATACTTGAGAGGTTTCCTAAAGGAGAAGATGCACACCCGGATGTTAAGAAGTTCTGCAAGGCTGTGATTTTGGGTGTCACTTTCTCAGTAGCCATTGGTGGTATGAGCACTTTAACTGGCACCGGAGTGAACTTGGTCTTGGTTGGCATGTGGGAAAGTTACTTCCCTGGAGAAAAATCCATTGGTTTTAGCACTTGGTCTATGTTTGGCTTGCCTTTGGCTATTGTTATCTTCTTTGCTCAATGGTTTCTTCTTTGCTTCTTTTATTGCTCCAAAGGCTCTGGAAAAGCTCTCTCTCCTTACCTTGATAAATCTGATTTGAAAAGGGAGATTGAATCACTTGGTAAGTAATATCATTACTAATTAATCAACTGTTAATTAATTACTCATTTTTTTTTCTTAATTTTTCTTAATGATCATTTGTCTTATGGCAGGCCCAATGTCCTTTGCTGAGAAGATGGTTTTGCTTGATTTTTCAGTATGTTTATTTATTTATTTATTCATGATGCTCTTGATTTTTTTTTTAATATGGGATATATGTGGATTTGATTAACTTATTATGATTTTATATATTTATAGTTATTGGTGGTGTTATGGATGACAAGAAGCTTGACAAATAGTGTACCTGGTTGGGGAGTTTTGTTCAATGGGCGTGTGGGTGATGGTGCTGCCAGTGTAAGTTCTGATAATTAGTTTTAAAAAAGTCTCTCTTTTTGATACATAACCCTGCATAAGCTTCGTAGGATGTAAATGGAATAAAATTTAAATTTAGATAAATAATAAAAATAATAATAATTACACTATACTTTAGTATGCTTGGTGTGCGTGAAACAACACTTAATAATTTTCTGACAAGATAAAATAAAACCAAGCCCTGCCATATTTCTTTCTTTTTTTGTGTAAACCTTTTTCTTTGTTTAAACAGAATCCTAGAAGAGTACTAGTTTTTTTGTTTGCTTGTGCTTAGATTTTGGTAGTATTTTGTCTACAATTATTTGGCGCATGTACTACCTTGTTTATATGAGTAGATTTCTACCCAAAAAAAGGTCCAAATGCCCTTTTTTATTTATGACTGGGCTATGTTAAACCCAACTGCTGCATCGTACTTTGGGGTTCTATATATATCAACAATTATACAGGCAATTTTTTTGAAATAATCGATAGATATTATTATGATTATTTAGTTTTTTTACATGAGAGCCACGTAAAAAGAAAAATTTAGAGGTGCCAATCAGATTCTCCTAAGCCAAACATAGTACTACAGTATTATGTCTCGAATGTAAATATTGAATGATTTTTTGTTTGTACATTTATCATTTTCATAACATTTTAATACACAAGTAGTGGTTATTTTTCTCTCCATTTTAAATTTTTTATTTATATATAAAAATTTAAATTCAAAATGTTTTTTAAATTATTATTATTATTATTTAATTTATGACCAATGTGCTCATTATGCTACGGTCTATAATAACTGGGCCATGTTTAAGCCTAGCTACTGTATCATACTTTTGGGTTCTATCAATAATTATACAGCCAATTTTTTTTTTTTTTTTTTTTTTGATAAAAAGTGGATAAACCACAATACAGCCAATTTTTTTAAAAATAATTGATAGATATTATTATTATAATTATTTAGTTTTTGACATGAGAGCAAAGAGAGGGTAAATTTAGAAGTGCCAATCAAATCCTCTTAAGCCAAGCATAGTTCTATAGTATCATCTCTCGAGTGTGAACAATGAATGATTTTCCTCAATTTATTTATCATTCTCATAACATTTCATAATATTATTTTTCTTTTTATTTTTATTTTTTTATTTATACAAAAAATTTTAAATTTTAAATAAAATTTTAATCAGTGAAAACCTCCCTTATCCCACCGTTAATTATTATTATTATTATTATTATTATTATTGATGCATGATATTGCAAAAAAAAAAAAAAAATGCAGGTGATGATGGCAACATTGTTGTTCATAATCCCAAACAAAAAAAGACCCGGAGAAAAACTGATGGACTGGAACAAATGCAAGAAACTCCATTGGAACATCATCCTTCTTTTGGGCGCCGGCTTCGCCATCGCCGACGGCGTCCGCACATCCGGCGTCGCCGACATCATCTCCTCCAACCTCGACTTCCTCCGATCATCCCCTTACCTCGCCATTGCCCCTCTCTCCGCCCTCATCAGCGCTATCATCACCGAATTCACATCCAACGACGGCACCACCACTCTCGTCGTCCCTTTGCTCATCCAGCTCGCCCAAGCCATGAAGGTCCATCCTCTCCTCCTCATGATCCCCGGCGCCATGGGAGCTCAGCTCGCTTATTTGATTCCCATGAGCACCCCTTCCAACGTCGTCGGCTTCTCCACCGGCCATCTTCAGATCATCGACATGATTAAGGTTGGCCTTCCCCTCAAGATCGCCGGCATCGCCGCCATCGCCATCCTCATGCCCACTTTAGGTCGGTCTATATATTTTCCTCTTCTTCTTCTTCTTCTGTTTCTTATTTTTATTATATATTATTATATCTATTTATTTAGTTCTTAAAAATTAAATATATTTATTTAAATAATTAAAATTTGTTAAAAAAAATGTCTAGTTGGCAGGATAACCATTTATCTTCTAATTAAATATGGTTTAAATTGTTTAATATAAATATAAAATAAATATCATTTTAGTTTTAATACAAAATTAATTTATAATTAGAATAATAATAATAATAATAATAACTTTATACAGTTAAAAATATCAAGATCGATATTTTAGTGGAAGTATATATATCAGGGCCAATTGGGGACTCTTTAAATTATAGCTATAAACATGAGCTTGTTTTTTCTTTTTTTTAATCCTAGTCATTATTATCATTATTATTATTTTTGAGTAATCCTCTTGATTTTATTTTATAGTAAAATAAGTTTTTGGAAACTAGGCCTGAATTTATGCTCCCCAAAAAATTATTATCAAAATTTTGGAAATTATAAATTACTTTTTACAAATTAGATTTACATGTTTTATTTATTTATTGCAGGAGTTTGGGTGTTCGACACAAATAACAAAATTGAGGGCATATTCACCAAATATTAAGTGTGATTCTGATACCGGTACGAAATGGATGTGTTGTTGCTTTTATGTATATAATGTTATATTTTATTGATAAATTATGGAGTGCCAAAATCTTAAAATTTGAATTATATAATGGATGTATTTTTTTAATGTGTATTTTGAGAAATATTTTTTTTTACATTTACACCATACAAAATAATACCTAAAAATTTAAAACCTTTATATTTGTATTATTTTTTTAAGAGATCATTAACGAATTAATTCATAAAAAAAAAAGTGATAGAATCAATCAGTGATGGTTTTTTTTTATAGATAGACAAATGTAGCCAAATACTAATGAGATTTATGTGATATGAAAAAAACACATTAATTACCATGAGTGTATATATATATATATATATATATTATTATTATTATTATTATTTTTAAACCATAAACAACAAGTGAAGCACATTAGCTTCGTTTTGTTAGTAAAAAATAATTTATGAAGAGGTGATTTACGGATCCGGATCTTTATATGAACCCGGATCCAATTAAAATTGGATCCGCATCCGTTACATTCCGGTTCAAGTGAACCGTGCGGTTGACATAGGTCGATTCAAACGAACCCAAAACCCATAAATCTCGAGCTCTTGCAGCTTCTTCGGGGACTCAGGGAGCATCAAAACCCTAGAGACGATTATAGGGTTCTATGCCATCTCCTGCTTCTCCGTCTTCGAAAATGGGGAAGAATGAAGGGATTCGCTTCGTATCCTCCTCTATAAAGATCCCCAGACCTCCCATCTCGAGTCCCAATCCCATCCTTTCCACCCTCCCCTTCGCCCGCCAATCCTTCGCCATCCATCTCGATCGAGCCAGAGAGGCAGCACAGCGGCTACTGTGCTCCATCTCCGGCTTCCGTGGCCGTGGGGTTCTTTGCTCGGCGTCTCTTGCTGCGACGAGGCCAGAGCATGAATCCGGGGTCTCTAGGCGGCAGCATGGCGGGCGGGAGGATGAAGAGAGGGTTTTGATCAGCGAGGTATTGATCCGGAACAAGGATGGGGAAACGCTCGAGCGCGCTGACCTCGAGGCGGCTGCCACTGGCGCGCTGAAGTCTTGCAGGCCAAACGCCGCGCTTACGGGGCGGGAAGTTCAAGAGGATGTGCACCGTATCATTAAGAGTGGTTTCTTCTGCTCATGCATCCCCGTGGCTGTCGACACTCGCGATGGCATCCAGCTCGTCTTTCAGGTTTAGAACCATCTTTCAGTTCGCTTGATTTTGAACTTTTCCTTTATCCAGGTGAACGGATGATGTTGAGATTAGCATTGTTGCAAACACTAGTGCGAAATGAAAAATTGGATAAGATCTTGATGTTTATGTTGCTTGTATGAAAATCTTGAAATCCTCCTTGCATGTCAACTAATTCTCATTAATATGCTTCTTTCGCCTTGTTCTAGGTTTTGTTGTAATTGATATGTTCTCCTCTGTTTTCTTTTGTTTTTCTTTTTTCTGTTTCCCTGTGCAAATTTTGTTGGACAAGGTATCAAATTTTGAGCAACTGCTTTATTTTCTGATATAATTTTTGAACTCATTTTATGCGGTAACAGGTAGAACCCAACCAGGATTTTCAAGGTTTGATATGTGAGGGAGCTAACGTTCTCCCAACAAAGTTTGTGGAGGATGCCTTTCGTGATGGATATGGTATATTACTTTCTTGAATTCTTGGAATTTCCATGTAAAATAACTTGCATTTGGCCCCTTTATTTTGTAATGCATCTAATTTGCTGCCAAATTTATTTACTAAATTATCTTGGTAGGTATCCTGCCATTAGTATCAGCCATGGTCAAAAGGCACTAAAGGAAACTACTACCATCAACAGGAATCCAATTTTGAAATGTCTGAAGTCGATCAACTTTGCTTTATTAAAGAATACTGCACATTCTCTGCTGACATAAATGCTTGCATTATGATTTTCCTTTTGATATTATGATCCTTTGTTGATGTCTATGATCGTCTAAGCAAAATAACTAAAATATGCTGTTGCTGCATCTTCACGAGCTTGTGAAAGGAATGAACTTGAAGTAAACAAAATTGAGTTTGCTTTTAGATCTCTCATGAGAGTTGTGATGTCTTTTTTTGACAATTGAAGGCACAACTGTGTGTATGCAATTGAAAATGTTTATTCTAAAATCATGAACTATAACTTGAATATGCACGAGCATTTATCTTTATTTTCTGTAGTTCAAAATGTATTACTTTGATATCTGTTTGCTTTTTTTTTTTTTTGGTTACTACTATGCTTCTATCACCATTTTCATTTGGCAATTTTTTTTTTGTTGACAAGTTATGCAGGAAAAATTGTCAATATACGACGATTGGATGAGGTGATTAATTCCATCAATGGGTGGTATATCGAACGTGGATTATTTGGCTTGGTTGGTGCTTCACAACAGTCAGACCCATTGATATTAATTTTTATGATGTTTTTTCCCTTCTGGTTTCCTTTCCTTAATTCTATTTTCAACTCAATGAAGAGACCTTGTTGTTATGAAATTATTGTACTTTGAACTTGTTTTCTTTTGACATCAGGTTTCTAGCATTGAGATGCTCTCCGGTGGAATTCTTAAGCTACAGGTTTCAGAAGCTGAGGTTAATAATATCACCATCCGTTTTCTTGATAGAAGGACGTGAGAACCTCGTCTTCCTAGTGCATATTTGGTTCAAACAAAACAATGGAGATGCTAAATCCCTTTGTGTTTTTGTTTTATTCCTGTAGTGGCGAGCCAACTACTGGGAAGACCAGACCGGAGACTATTCTTAGACAGCTTTCTACAAAAAAGGGGCAGGTTTGAACTGTAAACTTCTTATTGTGTCTAGTTGGAAGCTTTTGTTTGTTTGTATATTCGACAAACCATCCTGGTAAGTGGTAATAAAGCAAGCATTAAGAGTTGATGCTGAAAGGTGGATCCAGGATCTTCTTTGCCAGTGTCCTTGGTCAGGATGCATAGCTGCCGGAAATCATATCTATTTAGGTGTACAACTAATGACTTTCTAACTGAAGATGTGGACTTGTGTTTTCTTGACTATGCTTTTGTGATAACCTTAGCACAACCTACCTGTTAAGCTGCTGCTTCTGCCCACAAGCAGGCAGAGCACTTTTTTTCCTTCTTTTTTTGTCCTTCTGAGGCTCCCTTCCTCTCTAGCTGTAATCTGACAGGTCCTGCTGTTACCCACTTTTGGCCCACTCTTCTAGGCCAGATGCTTGGGAGCCTTTGATCACCCGGGCATTAATTGTTTGATCACCCTGCTTTGCCAGCAAGTAGAAATTGAAGCCATATGACAGCCTGGATTGGTGCTTATCGACTGTTGAATGATCTACCAATATATCAATCCCTTGCCAGAGTAACATTGCAAGCGGAGAAATTGGATGTCCATGCCCTTGGGAATGCTTGAATTGTATGTATAATGTGTACAAAAATAAAAAAAAAGAAATGTATATTTCCCATTTCATGGTGTCATCTATGAGTAAAAGCTGGTCTATGATTGTAATCTGTTGCCATGTTTGGTGTTCTTATTTGGTATATACAATTTCTAGTTTTAAGGCTACGGATGTTAACACACCTTGTAACGTAGGTTTACAGCATGCTACAAGGAAAAAGAGATGGGGAAACTATACTAACTATGGGTATCATGGAAGATGTTACAATTATTCCACAGCCTGCGGGAGGTGAATAGTTGTTTTCTTGCTATTTCTATTTTGTGTAGTAGTTGATTTTGTTTCCTGATTATATTTTGAATCCGTGACATTCATTTGGTTGCATGTCTTTGACTTGTTATGACTTCTGTTGCTTTAAATTTTGATGCTATGAAACCTTTCAGACACTGGCAAGGTTGATTTGGTAATGAATCTTGTTGAACGTCCTAGTGGTGGTTTCTCTGCTGGAGGAGGAATTTCCAGTGGGTGAGTGATTCTCAATAGCATCTTTGGTGCATACCTCTTTACTAATTGATTACCATTTTGACCTCACTAATTCACTAATTCAAATTTTTTTTGGTCTAAAATGTGTAGGATTACAAATGGCCCTTTGTCTGGACTGATTGGAAGGTAGTATTTAATGTTTTCTTTTGTGATGGCTGCATTTCTCTGCATTTTTTTTTGTAATTCCATGCTAGATCTAGTAATAGAAATTATTATTTGATCCAACTTCGTATTTTCATTGTGTGAAGTCAAATTCTCACCATCCTTTTGCCAATCAGGCACACTTTAAATGGCCTATGTTTTTGAATTCTAATAGTTCAGGTGCAGTCTTCAGTTGAAGACATGTTCATATAAGTCTCTCACGTTTGAAATTTGGTTGCAGCTTTGCTTATTCTCACAGAAATGTCTTTGGAAAGAATCAGAAGCTTAATCTTTCATTAGAAAGGGGCCAAATTGATTCCATTTTCCGCATAAACTACACAGACCCATGGATTGAAGGAGATACTAAGCGAACATCAAGAACTATCATGATTCAGGTGGTTCAATGTCTTTCTGTATTGCGTTCTTAACTATGGAAGCTGGGTTTACAAATGGTTCTCTTTCTAATGCCAGAACTCCAGGACTCCTGGCACACTTGTACATGGAAGCCATCAATCTGGTCAGGGTGGTGTTACTTTTGGCACACTTGTACATGGAAGCCATCGATCTGGTCAGGGTGGTGTTACTCCTGGCACACTTGTACATGGAAGTCATCAATCTGGTCAGGGTGGTGTTACAATAGCAAGAGTTACTGCTGGAATTGAATATAGTCGACCTTTTAGGCCAAAGTGGACTGGAACAACTGGGATTATTTACCAGGTACTATTTTTTACCCTTTCTTCCTCCCTATCTTACTAGGGATATGATAATCTACACTGCTTGTTGCTTTCTAGGATGGTTTGTTTACATTACAGACCAAACCTCTTGTTTTTTAAAAGTGAAATTCTCACCTGTTTTCTATTTGTTGCTGGTGCTACACTTGTTACATGTCTCATCATAGAATAAGACCATGCTACAATACATTGCATTTGTCGCATCAGCATTCTTCTGATCTGCCATTAGGAAGGGCTGATAGCATATCATGTCTTTAGCTTTTGTGAAGGGCATATTTCACTCTTATGCTCTCTGTTCTCTGTTATTAGCAAGTGTATTTTTTCCATTAGCATGCTGGTGCTCGTGATGATAAAGGTGATCCCATCATAAGAGATGTCTACAACAGCCCATTAACTGCAAGGTATGTACTCGTTTTATTTATTTTGTGTTGTGTGTGTCTTGTATTTATTTTCTGTGTTGTATGTGCCTTGTGCTTATCATTATAACTTTTGTTGCAATCAATTTTGAGAATGGAGTCAATAGACTTGCTATGTTCTCTAATTGTGCTTTCTTGTAATCTCTGACATTTGTCTTTGTTGAATTCAACTTGTGGATGACTGTATTTCAGCGGCAACAGTTCAGATGACATGCTATTAGCAAAACTGGAAACTGTCTATAATGGTTCCAGTGACCATGGCTCCTCAATTGTCAGTTTTTCCATCATTCTTTTTCATCACTGATTACTTTCCTTTTGTCTTACTATGGGTTTTTAATAATGCTTGCAGTTTGTGTTTAATATGGAGCAAGGACTTCCCATTCTCCCTGAGTGGCTATATTTCAACCGTGTGAGTGCTCGTGCAAGGCAAGGTGTGGAAATTGGCCCTGCTCAGTTTCTCTTGAGGTGTCATATCCTAGCCTTTGTAAAAATAAATTTTTTTTGGATGTATTTGCTGGGCATCTTGTGTGGAATAATGATTGATGAATGTGAAGCATTGCCTAAAATCATGATTCTATCATAAAAAAATGGAGTAAAATAAACAATTGACATATGTTTGCTATGTTCTATGACAAAGAACAATAGGTATCAGATCACATCTTACTGCTGAATTTTACTTTGGGTTTTGACTTGTTAATTTATGGTTTTGAAGCTGTTCTTCATAAGTTTTTGCCTCATTTAAACTTTCCATAGCATTGATCTTTTTATCTGAAATGTTTGCACTGATTCAGTGACTGTTTTTAATTGTTGTAGCTTATCTGGGGGCCATGTAGTGGGAAATTTCTCTCCTCATGAGGCATTTGCTATCGGAGGCACCAATAGTGTTAGAGGGTATGAAGAAGGTGCAGTTGGTTCTGGTCGTTCATATGCTGTTGGCAGTGGTGAAGTTTCCTTCCCCTTGGTAAGCTGGTTGTCTCGGTCTTGATCTCACTGAAACATGCATTAAGTTTAGGTTCTCTCATATGAATTGTGCTTTCCTTTTGTAGTATGGACCTCTAGAGGGTGTTCTATTTGCCGATTATGGAAGTGATCTTGGTTCAGGTGCCACAGTACCTGGTAAGCCCTCCAGAATTTTGTTCAAATCCTTGCTACTTTATCTAGATCTACATCAATGAACAAATATATGTTGCTCTACGAAGTTGTTCCCTTGTGCTTTCATAATGAATTATTTTTGGATAAATAAGTGATTAGAAAATGGGACTGGCCTTGTAATAATACAAACACTTCTCGGCATTAACTAAGTCACCTCAAATATGAGTGTCAATAAAAGCTCGAAAACTATATGAAACAAGTATTGCAGGTGAGATAAATAGCCTGGCCATATAAATTGTTTGCGGTTTACTTGATCAGGTGATCCTGCCGGAGCCAGGGGAAAACCAGGGAGTGGTTATGGATATGGGTTGGGAATTCGAGTAGGTTCTCCACTAGGGCCTCTTCGGCTTGAATATGCATTCAATGACAGGCATGCAAGGAGGTTTCATTTTGGAGTTGGCCATCGGAACTGATTTTCCATCTCTCTTCTACTAACTTCATCCTTCATAGCAGCAGCTCAAGTAAGAGTTTCTGTTTCCTTCTCCCTTGCGCTGCTAGTTTAGGATGTCTATCATTATGTTTCGCAATAAATTTTGTTCCCATTTTGTTCAAATTTTTTTGTCCGTCATTTGTTGGATCAACAAATTCAATCTACAGGCAGTGCCTTGTAAAGCTCTGGCATAGATGTCATTTTGTCCCTGCATATCTTGCGCGTATCTTTAATCTATTTGAACATTTTGTATTGTATGTTTAATATGGGTCTATTTTTTTTTTTTTTTTTCTACTTAATAGTGGACACCTTACAAAAGACAGTGAACTGCTGAAGACAATTATCAACACGTACAATTTTTGTAGAATTTTTTGAAAATTGCATTTATATCTTCTGATAATGTGCTATACTTTTAAAATGTATAAAAGCTGGAGTCTAGATCATGCCAATCTTAATGAGTAACGCAGACCTAGTACATAGTAGGTGACAGTTAAATAAATTGATCAGGATTTTTTTACAATGCCAATGCATTTTCCTAGTCTGGTTACCTTGAACTATGATTAGGACTGTGAGTTGTTGGGCAATTGGATTCAGTGAAACGGAGAACAAATCAGTGTTCCCCTAGCCAACATCTGATTCTTTTCAAGCTTTTAAAATTTATGGCATGTATTTTCAAGTTTTTGTTTGTGTGTGTGTGTGTGTTTTTTTTTAAATTTATAATATGAATTCTAGAGAGTCCATAAATTGTAACAATCAGGGCACGCGTATCCATTAAATCACTTGTTACCCACGAAAATGTTATTTATTTATTCGAGTGGGAATAGAGGTGTTAAAACAGATGAACATAATGGCATTGACATGTGTTTATTCAAATGTGTGTGCATGTGTAAGGGCATACTAGTGGTTGCAAACTTCATGAGAACCATATGCTGAAGCAACCTTTTAACTCTTGCAATGAACACCATTTTGTGTTTTAATTTAAAATCCATGCAATATTTGTACTATGTCTGACTAACATTAATGTTGTGTATTAATTTAAAAAAAATCCTTAAAAACCATGAGCTTGAATATTTAAAACAAATAAACAAATATAAAAACGTACATAAATTCTCTCTCCTCCATCACTGCACGGTATAATAGAATGAATGAATGAATGAATAGTAGCTTTACTATTTGTCTCTATCTCAATAAAACACAGGCAGAGAGAGCATGAGCAACATACATGTGTCTTTAATGATAATGATGGATGCTCTCTATCTAATCTATGTATCTATTCTCTCTCCACCTAAGTCTACTATTCTGATAAACTGGGATTGAAGAAGATGATGATGATGGCTTTCCACACTGTGGATGTACTTTTTAATTTATATATATATTTATATATTTATATATTTATACCTAGAATTCTTGCTGGCGTGTCAGTTGAGTTTGGACACAAAAAGGCCCTCAATGCCCCTACAAACTGAATGCTTCTCTAGGTAGTCCTCTGCAACACAAGTATCTGTGTATAACTGTTAGCATTCAATGCCGTGTAGGGCATGAGAGGGAAGAATAGGACACTGACTGCCCTACCTACAAAGCCACAGAGTTTTGAGATAGATGGAGATCTTGAAGCCTTTGTTCAAGAGTATATATTGCTTTGGGCTGCTTTGCTTGGCCCACTTATCTTTCCCTTCATGGGTTTTTGGACTCTTTTGCAAGATAAGAGGAAGGCGTGGGGGTCCTCATTCTGCTGAAAGGTCCTTATTATGTGTGTCAGACAGGTTCATATAAAGCTTTTGTCTGGTATATTCACCATGTCTTGTTGTTTTTTGGGTTGGTTCTTGTCAAATTCTATTATTATTATTTACTACAATTTTATGAGTAAATTAGGAGCTTCTCATCCTTGCAAATATTATAAAATTTGGATTAAAATTAAACTCTAATTTGATCGGTGAGGGTGTTCGGTATATATATGGAAGCTGATTTTGGAAAGTGGGGGTGTGTTATTCATCTTTATTTAGAAAGTGTTAAATCTAAAACGAGAGATTAGCTCGTGAGAACTAGTTTTTTTATGCCCTGTTAAATAGATGAGTTTAAATCTTAGCTTACATAAAATGAAAGTACATATATATTGAAATGTTAACTCTACACTTATATAGACTCATAATGACGACACGTGCTTATCCATATTTCATAAAAAAAAATGATAAGAATAGTATTAATTTATTATAGTATAAGTTCTTTGATTATTTTATAAAAAGACCAACAACAACACTATATTAGCCCCGATTATTTAGGTTCAGATACACAAATTTTTCTTTTTATGTGGACCTATTAAAAGTTACAAAGATTTAACTCTGTCATTCTCAATTGCAAATCCAGATGAAAAAAAGAGGATGACAATCATCATGTTATACAACTGATTTATCATGTTATATCATTGAAAACCAACAGTTATTTTTATCTTTTTAACAAAATAGACAAACCATGTTTCTTGATGTGCACTCTATTGGAAATTGATTATGTAACTTGTGTGTACTCACCTGCTAGATGTGGGAATTGGGCTATAAGTCTATTTTCAGAGTGAGGACCTTTTTTAGCACCACTGTGTTTGGCATGTTTTAAACTAATTTGGGCAATGAAAGTTTTCACAAAACACTTTCACAAAAAGAGCAATACTACTAAACTAAAAATCTTTTAATGATGAAATTTTTGTTAGAACTAAAAAAAAAATATATATATTATGGAAGTGATTCAACTAATAAGATTTGAAAACATGATAGATGGTTTTTTAAGATCCAACTTAATTTTTATGAAGTTAAAAAAAAAAAGGTAAAAAAAAAAAAAAAGAAACGGAATGAGCCACCTATTCATTCAGCATTTCATCTAGGTTTCAATGCTGAGTATCCATGGCTATAATTATTAGAAGATATGCTTATAAGTACATTATTATATGGAACACTAAAGTGAATGCGTGCGGTAAATGGATAAATAATTAATGACACAATTTTTCTATTCAATTCTATGTGAAATGACCATCCTATATTTATTCTTTCTTTATTTATTTTCAATAAAAAGCATGTTTCCCCTAAATAAGAGTTACTTCATAAGTCATAAGTATTGAATAAAACCATTTGCTTTGCCCGGTATTCCTAAAAGTAAGTACTAAATTAAGTTAAAGGAAAGCGAATCCAAGCACTCTCCTGATGGCAAAATAGCTCTAGAAGCTCTCTCTCTTTCTCTCGCTTTGCACATTGGTTCTTGAATATCCAAAGCACATTTTTTATTTTCAAAGATGTAGACTCCATGGAACAAAAGCAAGATAGTGATGAAACAACTAATGCATGCCCATAATGCAAAACTTTCTATATGATGACAAAGTCTCTGTAGAGACATTTCAAAACATTACACACACACACACGCATTAACATCTATTTATATAAAAAAAAATTAATCAAGATTTTATGGTAAAGTCTTTTCATAAAATCCAAGGATTAAAAAAAGAATAAACAAATAGCTAGATAACCTTGTAACTTGTAAGGCTAGCAGAGACTCCCTCAAGTCATCTCTTTCTCTCTCTCTCTCTGTGTTATCTGTCCTTTGGGTATATCCATGATATAATGTATTTTTATTAACACCAACAAACTCTTTATCCCTCTCTCACTGTCTATAATAATCAGTCTCTCCTCTCAAGTCCCAACCCACACACACACACACACACACACACACACAAACAAAGCAATCATGCAGCACCCATACACCAATATTTCCTTGAGAAGAGAAAAAGGAGAAGATGAAGAAGAAGCTCCATTGAATAAGCACTACCCCTTCTCCTCAGCAGCAACCTTAACCTACCATTTTTACACCATCCCTCCACCACCCTCCCCTCCCCTCAGAGAAGCCCTTCCCCTCCTCACTCTCAGTCCCACAAGACCCTCCTCTAGATTTCAAACCACACCTTTACATCCTAACATTAATGGACAACAAGAATATGAAGAAGGAGAAGATGATGATAATGAAGATGATGACCAACACCAACAACAACATAGACAAGAAGAAGAAGAAGATGAAGAAGAAGGAGTCACTGTTGCTCTCCACATAGGCCTTCCAAGTCTTAGCAGGACTGCAAATGATCTTATATCTAGACTCAACTCCTCCTCCTCCACTACTGGTACTCCCACTCACTCAATGGCTGAAGACCCTAAACAAGGTCCTTCTCATCCTCCCCCTCCTCCTCTCATAGGAGGAAGGCTGAACAAAGGTCAATACTGGATACCAACACCTTCTCAGATCCTCATTGGTCCCACCCAGTTCTCTTGCCCAGTTTGCTGCAAGACCTTCAACAGATACAACAACATGCAGGTCAGTCACTCACTAACTCATGCATGTTCATCTTAATTCCTACAGCTCTGTCTGTCTGTCTGTCTGTCTGTCTCTTCTTTTGTCCGGTCTCAGTTCTAGTGCACTACTACTACTACTACAAATATATATAACATATAATACTACTCCCTCTCATCACTGTTCTTTATCAGCTCTTTCCTTTTCTTCTCTTCGAACACTCTTCACACAGAACAAGTACCATTACTTCCTTGTAACAGTGAATCTCCAAGTTAGATTTCATGTGATCCTTGGTTTCACTGACAAGATCTAGGCCTGCAGCCACATCACTCACGCATCTTAATTTACAAACTAATTAGTATGATCCGAATAAGGATTCCCATGCATCTTAATTTCTTCAATGCTATATTGCTATATCCTTTTTTCTCCTCCATCTTCTCTTTATCAAACCCTAATATTGTTTATTATGGATATATATAACTGAAGTCATGCATGTTTGATGAACCCTAGATGCACATGTGGGGACATGGATCACAATATAGAAAAGGTCCAGAGTCATTAAGAGGAACTCAACCAACAGCAATGCTAAGGTTGCCATGTTACTGCTGTGCTCCTGGTTGCCGGAACAACATAGACCACCCAAGATCAAAACCATTGAAGGATTTCAGAACACTTCAAACACATTACAAGAGAAAGCATGGAATCAAGCCTTTCATGTGTCGAAAATGTGGCAAGGCCTTTGCTGTCCGTGGAGACTGGAGAACTCATGAGAAGAACTGTGGCAAGCTTTGGTATTGCTCTTGTGGATCAGATTTCAAGCACAAGAGGTCTCTCAAAGATCATATTAAGGCTTTTGGTCATGGTCATGGTGCATTAGGTATTGACAGCTTTGATGAGGACGATGAACCTTCATCAGAGATCGAACAAGATTAATTAATTGATACTTTATAGCTATCTACCAATCAATTAATTTCAATCCTTGATGACAAAGAAGAAGAAGAAGAAGAAGGAGATAATGTAGTATCTTGTTGATGAGTACTATAGTTTGATATGTTTATGATCATTTATCCAAATATAGAGCAAAACACAAAGATGTGAAGCCCATCTCTGATGAGTGAATGAAATGAATGCTCTATGCTTTGTTAATCTTGGAAATGAACTTGTGGTAATTGGTTGAGTTACCTTTTTTTGCAAGGTTTTCATTTTTTTTCTATATATATATTTATATATGTTTGATCATGTTAATTACAAGGAAGCTTTGGTATTATCAAAGGCTAATCAGCAAAATGTGGGTGGATGCATCAGTAAGTGTGTAAGAGACCGTGCAAAACAAAGATAAGGGTGGTAAGTAAGCTTTATAACTGCAAGCAAGCATATCAGCTTTTTGTGGATTTGGACAATGGATGTTATAGAAAAGAATATTGTTGATAGAAAGAACACATACTATGAGATGTTATAATCAAAATGATTAGCATCTCTTACAGAGAACGCCCCAAAAATCAACTCACAGAGAGAGAGAGAGAGAGATTGTACCAAGATTTGTGCTTGGATTTGGTCTTATTGCAATGAAGTGCAGCATATATTGAGATTTAAGAGGAAGAGAGAGAGAGAGAGAGAAAGGTACATATGATAAAATAGCTTATAGGATACAGTACTTGTGAAGGCATGTTAGAAGTAGTGAAGGTGAGATTGCAGTGAAAAGATAGATCTCTGATATAGTTCATTCTCAGAAGCGAGCTGGAGAGAGAAAGAGGAGGATCTGTACCAAGGGTTGTACTTCGTTTTGTTCACTGTTAATGCAATGAAGTTCACTAGAGAGAGAGTGAGAGAGAAGAGAACAGAGAGCAGTCAACAAAAGGTTTATGAGAAGTCCCTTTCAGGCACAATATTCACCCATGAAAAGAGTAATTGAACTGTGGAGAAATTCAGTACTTTCACATCTTGCTCTTTCCTCTCACTAAGTCACTAACCTTTGTTATTAGACATTAGCTCTGATTTATTATTATTATTATTATTATTCTTTAATCTATCATCAACTTTAAACAAATCTATTTATATGTGTATTATTTGTCTGATTAGTGACATTGTTTCCCTTAACAGATGGTTGCTTAACAAAGAACTCATCTTCTCCATCTCTCCCAATCAAAACAAATTGTAATAGTCTGAAAATGTTTTTTTTTTTAAATACGGATAAATCATTTCAATTAAAATAAAAAAGAACATACAATATAAACTACGTCAGAGGCGGCGTAAAAGCAAAACACAAACAGAAACCACTAGATGTGGTAGAGAAAAGTCCAAAAAAGCTCGACATAAACAAGGTTAAGCAACCGTCAAACAGCGAAGGAAAAACAAAAGTGAGGAACATGCTTCCTCAAACCACAAGACCCAATATGATATTTTTTTTTACCAAAATGAGCGGTTAGATAGCTAAAAAAATATAAGTGGACACAAATCTCAATAGAATAAATGAGGATGGAGTTTACACATATATAGATGCTAGAAACATCTGTACATAATCACTACTCATATTTTTCAAAAATATATCTTTCACCTGTAATTTATATTCTTTCTATTTGTGAAAAGTTATAATAGAGACCTGCCTACCACTAAACCATTTGGCACGTTGATAATATCATTCATGTTAAAATGCATGGTCACACATTAATTATCAACACTTGCCCAAGGAGATCTGGACATAGTTTTAGAATAATAATAATCCAAAAAACAAACAAGAAGAAAGAGCACAAAGGGACACAAGAGTTGTGTCAACCATCCCTTGTCTGCTTTCAATCCCAAGGCCCCCTCCTCTGTGGATGGTGGTGTATGTCAAGACCAATTCATACTTTCTGTTCACATTCCAACATGAGGGGGACAAGCCTGTCTCCATTCTGTGGAAGCATGAGGCCTCTGAGAAGCATGTTGGGAGAGAAACCCATGCAATCTCGTTTACCTACCTACCTAACCTCTCTCTCTCTCTTTCATTGAAGAGTTTAATATTAGGTGTTTCTCTTTTAACAAAAGGAAAACATAAAGAAAAGCAACGTTTATACACAAAAACAAGAGAACATTCCTGAGACTAAGATCAGAGCTCTGGACTTGGGAAAGAAATCAAGTGGAATAATTTTTAAATTGATCAGAGATCAAATGATATATTTATAAAAAAAACTAACAAATCAAAGTGACTAATAATATAATATTTGTTAAGTAAGTAAATAATGGATACTCATACATAAGTTTTTAAGTTGTATCAAGATAATATCATATGTTAGGTTCGGATTAAACTAAACTTCATATATAGTGTTAATTTGATGGGTTTTTGATGTCCACATAACTTTTGATAAAATGTTCAAATTGAGGTTGGAGGGAGAAGAAAGGGACAAACTGATCAAAGACAAAAAAAGAAAAGTTTGAACATGTTATGATAAAAAGAGCATTTTCCCCCTCTCACCAAGACCATGATAAAAGAAAAGCTAACATTTGAACCTATAAATTTTTATTTTCTTGGTACATATGATGCCTATAGAACATTAGACTTGTTCCCACATAAATTGCTTTAGGAACATTGGCACCAGAGAAATAAAGATCAAGGCATAACATGCATGAATCTTATCAACAGAACTAAAATGAAAGTAGTCTTCATCCTTGCAGAGAAAAAAAAAAAAAAAAGCTTAAAAAACACACATACAAACAAACAAATGCTTACAAGCAGTGAGACATGAAGAAAGCACTTTGGAACAGTGCAAGAGAATAGCGGTAGTCAGTGGAAGCATGCATGGATTTCAATGTAAGGCGTGAAAGGCGAGAGAGACTCAAACTCCACAAACAGTTTGAGCAAAAGAGTGGTTGGATAAATTTATTGCTATTAAAACCAAAGAAATTAATCGCAGAAATTGCAGATATTTATGTACTAGTGCATAATTACTGAGACAAAAATAAAAATAAAAATAAAAATAAATTAACAAGGGTTCTGATTGGACTAGTGCAAGTCAAAGGAAGCAGGTGCTTGCGCATGGAGAACATCAAGCATGAGAACTCACTTTCAAACTCATTACATGTACTATTCATTGGGGAAGGTGGAACCCTAGAAATTAATGTGGGATGGAGGGTGAAGGGAGAAAACAAACACAGTGACCACCCCACCAACTTCTTTTTGAAGTTGGAACATTAGACTTGGGTCCACCACACAGGGTACAATTTAGACTCTTTTGTCACCTTGTTAAGAGCACACAACCAATTCTTCCTGCCCCTGCCCCTGCCCCTGCCCCTGCCCCTGCCCCTGCCCCATCAGACCCACATTCAACACAACCTCTCTAAAGTGTCAATGCAAACCAGCAAACCAGTAATGTGAGTACCATGCTTATATATATTCATGTCCATATTTACTCTTTTAACCGATGTCAGACTATTAGTATAGCTAAACAAAAATACCAAGATATACACACTAAAAATCAGAGAATCATTGGTGAAAAAATTGAAAGAAGACAAATAGTTTTACCGAGTTGATTTCACAAGCTAACTTGTTTAGTATAAATAACGTTACTTACCAAATGATGATGCGGCTTGTGTGTGGTGAAACTCAATAGTCCAATTTCCTGATAAAGATCATGAATTTATCTGTAGCTTTTTTCTCGAAGCAAAAGAACCTCCAGTTGACTAGCAACATCAATTGTTACCACTAATCGTATAAATGACCATCAAAGTGCAAGCTTTTGTCGTTTCTGAGACCAAAATGTAGTTAAGTATCAGGAAGATATCAAATCACAAACCATTAAATGTCCAACAAACTTTGTTTTTTGAAGTACAGCAAATGAATGAAATTTAAGTGAGGAACTTAAAGGAATAACCAGAGAGAGAGGATACCACATAAGTGATCTAAAGCCCAGGCCTTTTCTCTGAATTAACAACTTCAGAGTTCAGCTGGGGATGCATTTACTGAGAACATGATGCCATAAATTTACTTTCACCCATTGGTGGCCGATTGACAAGTCCATAGGTCATGATATTTTCCATCAAAGTTAAGAGATCATCACTCAAATACCACATCATCCGCATATAATATATTGACCACGTGAGACATAGCTTCCCCTACGATTACTAGAAAAATATGAAACAGTATGGTGATCGAAGCCACGCTGCTGCATATAAATGGTATCAAGAGTGCAACTGAATATTGAGTAAGCCAGTGAGGTGCTAAGTGTTTGGTGGACGGCCAAAATCTAGGAAAAGGACAAGTATGAAATTAATACCTTTAAAGTAAACTTGAGCACGATCACTTGCACATTCAATGGATCTCTGAATTTAAAGAAAACAGTGATACACAAACATGAATACTAACTACCACCGGTTCCATCCAATGTGTTGCTGTAGTGTACAGGCACTAAAATTTGGCTAAGATGGTGAATCACTACAACATTAATATCCACAAAAATAATGAGAACAAGAACTAAATCAGAGTATGGATATAAGAATCACATGAATCCAATGAGAAAAAGAGAGAGAGAGAGAGAGAGAAACAATGCATGAATGATTCAACACCAGAACCTATGAAGCTAGTACTTTATTTTTTCCTAATGTCCATGGTTAACTGTTCCAGCACCGTTTGTTTGGGTTTAGGTTGAATGGGTGGGCAGTGCATGCCTCTCCTTCAATTGGTCCATACAAGGTCTAGAGTGTAGATGCAACAAATAATGCTTCCCTTCCCAACGAAATTTAAAAGAACACCACTCTCTTTTTCTCCTTTAGCTGATGAATGCCTTTGGTTCTCTTTTTCAAGAAGTATGGTCATCCTTACCCCATTATATCAAGATCAATTTCCTATAAAAGAGAGGTATTGAGTGTTCTAGAAGAGATGGTTGGCTATAGTTTCTGCAAAAACGCCCATAACTTGACTACCCTAAGCTTCCTACTGCATGCACTAAGAGTTGGAACCAATCCTATCAAGAGCCACTTTCCTCGATGCAGCAACGAAGGGACCATAAACACTTTTGAGGTAACTGATCTTTAGATGAAATCATATGTCATGTTTTTGATAAGTCTGAGAGATGGTCTCACCATCACTGAGTGAGTTTCTAAATGCTGCTAGTATAACTAGATCTCAATCTAGAAAGCAAATCTAATAGAATCACAAACTGATTCCTCCACTCTTGACTTGGAGCCATGCAATCCTGGATATCCTTCCCATCTCACAACTATGAACCTAATGATGGCTCAATGAACTAAACATATCGTATAAGCTGAAAAGGACCAGTAGAATTATAGTATTCAAGGGCTTAATGCGTACGATATGAATTACGTCCCTGTGAAGAAATAGTTCTTCTGAACAAAGGGATCATAGAACGTGAAATCATTTCGTAAGGAAACAAACAACTAAGAGGATTGATGGTCTTCATAATTTCACTAACAGCCAAACTCATGATGCTCCAATCGAGGTTAGGCCTATAGACCATAATTGTAATCAATGAAGGTTCTAAGAAAGAATTTAGTACATCTTATGCAACTAATTGTCGGCTAGGTATCAATCTCCCAACTCAGAATGTCAACATCGACCCATTAATGCTAATTTAGAAAATATCTCTGCCAAAAAAAAAAAATCTTAATCTTAATTATTGAAATTTGATAGGAGAGTAAATCCAAAATATAGTCTACTTCCATTTTCATGTTACAGTTCTATCTATCATCTAACTCACCTTAAATTCGGCAGCCTTATTTGACTCATTTTAACATCTAAACAATAATCATAGCTAGTTGTCTCACAATATTATATCAAGCATTCCTACAAATCCTCTTGGCATCTTCATGAAACCATCACTTAGATAAGATTCCCCGATGTCATATTCATACAGATACAACACAGATCATACTATCACAGGTTCTTAAGCCAAAACTTGCCCCCTACAATTCTATTGACTTGTAGGTTACCCATTTCAAGAAAGACGTCAACAATAAGAGAACCCACATTGCAAACTGCCTTTTATAATGAAAGTCTACATTAAAAAAGATTGAAATTGTTTGTCACGCACATAACATTCCGAAGATAAATGACGTAAGGTGCAGATAATAGCCCGTTCTACACTGGTGCAACATGTAACGAGGTGATAGTTAACTTGAAACTTCAAAGTCATTGGAAACAAATACATAATATTGTATCAATCAATATAAAGCACATCATAACCACATGCTCCTGTTTTAGATCAAATTGAAGTTATACTTTTTTGAGATACAAATATCAAGATACACCGAAGGATGAAAAATCTTACAACTTCACATGATGCTGTATATAAAAACAATGCAATATAAGATCAGAAAAAAGGTTTGGTGAAATAAGGCTAACACGAGAGATTTCTATTGTAATGATGAAGATAAATGAAAAGTGTATTGCAGAATCTGCAAGATACTAATATGACTTCTTAACAACAAATAGAACTCTACAAGAATTAAGAAACAGTTAATCCAAAGTATATCTTTGAAACCAAGAAATCATAAATAGAGATGAATAAAATATACAGTTTCTTATTTCTGACATTTGATAGATGTAGTACATTTTTTTTTTCTTTCATTCATAATAACAGCAGCATCTCCATATAGGAAATAGAAACACATGATGAACTATGGTGGTCAGCAAGAGAAGGACCTGCTTTCCTTGCAGAATGTACAAAGCTTATTGCTTTATTTTTATATGTTACGAACCTTGTTAAGTCCTACAAGCTCAAATCATTTGGTAGGCTAATCTCCAAGAAATATAAGCTGCGAGAGAGACAAGATACGTGCAATCAGAACAAAAAGTAACAGCTATAAGGAAGAAACAAAAACCTATATATGTGACATGTTGCTCATCAATCAAGTCATCCCCCAACAAGCTAGAATCATATATACAGTAAAATTATAGTCCAGAAAACATGCATAGTATTAAAGAACAAAGTGACAAAACTAGAAAGATATGCATCTATGTCCACATGACACACATCTAGATTCTGCTGGAATAGGCGAAAAATTATGTATGCAACGTGTTTCTTCCGTGTTGCATTTATAGGAAATAATGGAAACTATGTTTCCACTTTTCAATTCATATTGATAAACTATCTACTGACTACTGGTGCCATAGATTGTGGTTCAGGAAATGCATAATTGAGCCCAAGTCTTCTAGTACCAAACCAGGACACATAATTGTCAAATACATGCCAACCATGTGCCACGGATAAGTGTGAAGGTAATCACCAGTCAAAAAAAATTGAGGCCAACATCAAAAGAAAATCAAATATTTAATGTGGAAACTTATAAATGACCTCCAATAAGAGAAGAAAATTCACAAGACCCGACCATTCATAATTTCAAAGCTACTTTAGCTTACCTAGAAGTGATTTAATATGGGGAAAACAACTACTGAGTTTTCAAACAAGTTCCATTTAAGATGATATGAGACAAGGATAGATTCTAGCAACAATAGTTAATTTTCACCTGGTTCATAAAAGATTTCAACCGCGGTTATTAAGCAATTTTTTTTCCTTTGAAAACATTAGAATAATCCCACAAGACAAACCTTGCAGACATGAAAGCCATTCCAAAAAAGACAGCTTTGACAGCCTGCTTCTGGCCTGCATAATCAAATGCTAGAGGCAACATTTCATGCAAAGTAAGAAATGCCATCACTCCACCCACTGCATCGAAAAATACTAACAAGAATCAGAAGCGTCAAGGTAAGTTATCAATGATAGAATAAAATTCACTTTGCATCATATCTAATTGATTCTTTGGTTCGAGTAATGTCACTCGATTATTATCAAACTGACTGCAATCTTTTTTCTGCCTGTGAGTTCTGATAGGACAATAAACTAATATCATGTAAGTAGACTAAACCTGATCCAAGTAAGCCTTCAAGAATTTCAGGATTCAGACTGCTTGGAAACAGGTAAGCTGCAACAAAGAATGATAAAGAATTAGTATATTTGATATTCAGCAGTAGTTCAAACCTTAAGAACAGTAAGATCTTCAGAGATGAACATTCTACATTCTTGAACATCAACATAAATGGGGCAACAATGCTTAAAAAACGGCAGAAGAAACACGAAAACATAATGCTTTAATTTATTATTGCAATGCAAACACCAACAAAATTTTTGTAGAAATGTTCAAATGTATGAAAAATTGTTGTGTATCATAAATAAATGAGAATGATAAAGTGTCAGTCAATCACGGAGCAACAGCTAATTGTGACCATCTTCCAAACAGCCAACTGTGTCCAGTATTATACAGAAAATTAATGCTGCTATAATTTCTTGTTTCAATTGAGCATATTAAAAAGATTTATTTACAAAGTTATCTTTTAAAATTCTTCACCAAAGTCATGACATTCTAAGACAATTCATGCTTAATGTGTTTGCATGCTACTTAGAAAAAATTTTATTAATGACCATAAGAAACCTTTAATAAGGGAGAGATGCATGATGTGAAAATTACAAGAGGAAAGATGAAGAGTCCATCACTTGAACTGATAGACCAACCATATGAATCAACATAGTCATATCAAAGGCAAACAACGAAACATATACATACCTACAATAATCACCCCTAGTGGCTCCGCAAAACCAGAAAGTGTTGCCAGTTTAAATGCTTGCCATTTACTGGTTCATGAATAAAAGTGGATTTAGAATGATTATGCAAATCTTTCATTTGCATAAATTTCACGTAATTTTGCAGTTTTTGGCTTTTCTGAAATGAGTGAAGAATGTTACGTAAAAACCAAAAAATAGAATGCATATTCTTGGGAGAATATTGAACATTATAAGATACCAAAGTATACATGAATTTTAACCATGGAGGGTTGTTTGCTCTAATGAATACTAATATGCTATTGAATCACTGCAGATATAAAATTTCCTAAGTATGAAAAAAGAATTACCTTTCTGTGGCAAAATACACAGGAAGAGCCACAGCAACACCCTGCATAATGAAATCTGAGAGATTATAACATACATTTTCTGTTCTGAGGGTTACATAACATAGACAAATGTTGTGAGACATTATGTTGTTATACAATAAACGGTCAAGAAGAAACAGAATTTTTTCCTCAAACTGCAGATGTTGTGGGGAGAAGCAAAATGTTGGTATAAAGAAGTCCAAAAGGTTAACTGAAAATAAAATAAGCTAAATATCATAATTACTCGGCATGGAGCTTTAATAACTTAAATTCTTTATAAGTTAGCTTTCAATTATGACATCTGATAGGCATAAAATTAAAATAGAGGCAACCAAAGTAAGGTGTCCATTCTTTATCCGGGTCTTATGCACGAGAAAAAAAAAACATAATCAGGCCAGAAGCAAGGCTTACAAGGCCCACAAATGAAATGCCTTACCACCAAATGCAAAGAGGCAAAACTTAGAAAAGGTATATGGCTTGACAATCAGAAGTGTTTGTGGTTAACCCAGACACCATACTCTGCTTGTTTGACAAAATAGTTTCTGTCTTTTTCTCCAACACATTTCCCTTGATTTAGAGCAACTAATAGTTCCACAACAGTTAATTTGGTAATTTGATATTTGAAAATGCAAGTTTAGGTCTTTTTTTTTTTTCTATCACCTGAGATTTTAGTTTGAATTCAGCCAAGCTAAATGTGATCGGTTTGCATCTAGGACGATATCTTCATTAACAAAAATAATTAACTGAGTGGTCTTAAAAATTAAAAAACAATCTCACAATTAAGAGATATAGGCTGCCACACTCCCATTATAATAATAATAATAAAAAGACTTAGAGTTACCCCAATCCTAAAGACATTACCACCCTTTTAAACTAAACTAGGGTAAACATCTAAAAAAACAATTAATTGAAAAAGGAAGACATCTCTATTGAGGTCAGCATGTTGCCTCCTTAGCATGCAAAGATACAGAAAATTAATAGCATAACTTCTTGTGGACCTCAAAGTTAGTTTAAAAAGTTCAAACGTTTTAATTCTCATTGCATGACCTGATTGCATGAGTTGCAACACATCTTACATGAGCATTTATTCTAGGAGAGTTTATCGGATTTCAGTCGAACTGCCCCCAGGATCATCTATTCATGGATACTAGATGATTAAAATTGAGAAAGCATGTCTTTGCCTATATGATGAAAGAAAGGTTTAAAAAAGATTGGATCATTATCTTTCTCTGTTCTGGCTCACATGATAAGAAAATAACACAAAGGGATTCAACTTTCTTTATTAGCACATGTTAAAAAAAAATCATCCAGCATCATAGAAAATGAAACAGATTTATCTGCAAACAATAAGGGAACACATAGGATAGTAATTTAAGTATGCCAGACTGCCAATGACATGTTGCAGGGATGCATAATTTTTGCTAGTATGAATAATTCCGAATAAGTTGAGGGCTAACCTCCGGAATATTGTGTAAAGCAATAGCCAAAGCTAAGTTCAGTCCAACACGTAGCCCCTAAAATTCAATAAACAAGATTGATAAACAAAACAGCTACAATCATTAACTAATAGCATAAGGAAACACAAATATCAACAAAAATAATCACATAACTTGACAATGAAAACACAATGGCAACACAGGCTCCTCTAGTAAAGAATTATCAAATTATTGCTTTTCGATATATATTGAGTAAGCGAAAAATTAGTAAAATCCGACAGACACGGCTTCAACTGTGCATAACTTATCTCAAGAATTTCTTTATACAAAAAACAGAATAAAATTAGCCATAAAACCTGAAATATGTAAGGCAAAAAATTAGAAATTTGAATATGCAAATAGTACCATTAGATAATAGGAGTATATCAGAATTAAGCAGTAAACCACCAACAAATAAAAGACTGGTAAGGACTCTCCCAGGTGGTGCCCCAATAACCAAAAAGACAACAAATATTTGAATTGTTGGCATACTTCATTGGAATAAGGAGCATTGACAGAGAGCAATTCAAATGTAAGGCAATTAGTGAATCCTTAAACAGTGGTAGTGTCTGACTGACATCTCTAAGATTGGAGAACATGTGTATTAATCTTCAAGGCTTGGAACTCTGCAATTTTCTGCAATACAGATTCCAAACACATTTGGTGGCAATGTGGAGTGAGGACTGTGGCAACATAATCCACTATTATTCAGCACAGGAATTTAAAGGGAAATCCGGTGAGTATATCCAGGTTTCAATAAATATTCAGACTTGGAAAAGTAGCCATCTGACTTGTCTGGCCAAAAGTACATTTGTATATAAAGTGCAGGTGCATGTGGTCTTCAGCATATTCATATGGTCGTCAAGCTAGAAGGTTGTCATGCAAGAAATAGAGAGGCTATGCAAAATCATGCAAGTACTTGTGTGGCATGATGTTATATGTCATCATGGCCAGCCAGCCATTCTACTTAGAATGTTGCCCATATAACTAGCATGCTGATAACCAGCCAGACTCATTACTTACATTCTAAAAAAGGATAGGCAATGGATGATATTGTAAAAAACATTAAAAAAAAAAAAGGTAATACATAATTTTCACAAACAATACTGATTAATTACATCATGTAAAATCCATGTTACAAGTATTATGGCAGATGACAGATACCTTCATAGAACCCAGAAACACTGCCATTCCCTCAGGGAAGTTGTGCAAACTAATACCTGCATGTTCCAAAAAGAACCAAGACATAAAAAAATGAAACCAAAATTATATGGAACACTGCACAAAGGGCCAATATATCATGTAAATTAGGAACTTTCTTAGTGCTTTTCCCAGCCTATATTGCAGATACAACATCAACTTATTATATAAATCAATGGATAGCATAGATCAAAACACTCATTCCATTTTGAAAGGTAATAATTATAGCCTGTATCAGCCTTGTACTTCTAGAAGTTAATAAATTAAGAAACAAAACACTTCATAGTTCATACATTTTAGGATTTACATCACATCATTCAAAGAGGCCATTTTTGTCATTAAATTAATTATCAGCTGCAAACACAATTATTGATGTAAATGTTAGAAAAATCATATACTTCCTTTACCAACTGAATGGATTGACAATTTACCCTCAAGCACTATGAACTTTTAGCATTCTTTAGATAAGTACAAAAAACTAAAATATCCACAGATAGCGGAAGCATATATTCATTTTCCCATGAAGACTACTTTTGCTTCCAAAGGAAACAAAAAAGTTACAACCAAGCATCAGTGAATGACAAAACGGACTGAAAGATTCATGAGAAATAGGATATGTTCTGCTCATTCAGGTTTAATAGGACATGCACCATTTAGTAGCCTGGGGCAAGTGGTTTTGCATTGAACATATGCCAAGAAAGTATGTGTATATACTGCTTAATATGCTTACCAACTTGACCAAAAAAAAAAAAAGGTTATCTAATCACATGCTTACCAACTGCAGTTATTATCCCACTAAACAAGACTTGACGGCGATGTTTTTTCATCAGGTCTTTGCCTGATCCATCATCATCTTCCTATTGCCCAAAGCACACAAAAAGTTTAATATTTGGCCACAAAAAACTGTGTTGCTTAAAGGAAAGAATAGCATTCAAACTTGTTTCTTTCTTTCGTCAGCATTTGGGACAAGGGTTGGCTCTGGGATGAAATTGGCAATAAAGGCAAACAGAATAACTCCTGCAAAGAACTGCAGAAATGATAAGCATAAACTAACCATGAGGGAGGAGATAAACTAAATAAATAAACAATCAAATTTCAGGTTCACATCAGTCAAATATCAGTAAGCAGTCGCATAAGAAGCTGTCTCACCCATAGGTTGCCCTTTAAGAAGCCGATGGAATTCATGGCATTATGTGCCAAGTCTAGAAAAGATATGCTCAACATAAGGCCAGCAGCAAAACCCTGACAAGACAGTCATACAATTAATTCCCACTTGTTAAAATAGAGAAAAACAACATAAACAACAAAAAAAAGTTTCGCAAAACAAGAACAAACCTGTAATAGGCCAAGCATTTTAAGATTGGGAGTGGGATTAAGAACCACCAAGAGTGCACCTGATCCAAACAGCATGTGTTTAGTAAGGTTAACAGTCCCATTCTTATTCACTTGCCATCAATATTAAGTCATTACAGGCAATGAAGGAGTTCCCTTGCTACTAAAACCAGTGCAAAAGGCACTGCAATAATAAAATTAAAGTTTTCATGCTTCTCTTAGTTCATAGTATGACTAATTCCTTCTAATAGCAGGCAAATATTTAAAAATGCTAATTCCACTGATTCAATTCATCAAACACCAAACCTTCCTTAATAATAAATACAAGAAGAAATCGAAGCGAAGACTTTCTAAACACTGAAAAACAAAGAATTAAACCCAAGAAAAAACCTGAACTATGGAAGCAATAAAGAATAAAAATAATTCAAAGCGATTGCAAATCAAATCAAACTCACGATCACCACAAACCAGAGCATCAATTACTGGACATCCAGCAAAACATTAACTCAGTGAGAGATGTGGATCATCAACGATACCCCGCGAATGAAACGGTCTCATCAATTAAACAACTCATGATCTCAACAAACAAGGGAAGCACACATTCCCAAAATCAACTGAAATAGAAACTAAAACAAAGCAAAACCACCACTCAAATCCACGAATCTCATTGAAAAAAAGAGCAACAAAAAGAAACGAACTAGCAAATCGTTGAAGTACCTATGGATGTGCTCAACCCGCCGACCATGGAGAAGGCAAGCGCCACAAGAACCTGGGAATCCATGGAGATCGATCCTCCAATGGCGCTTCTCGCTAGCAGGATGGGAGAAGAGAGGGAGAGAGAGATCGAGAGATGGAGAGAAAAGGGGGCGGGAATGGATTTGATGAAAAATATTGGAGGCCGGTGTAGGTATTTATATACGGCATGAAGTAGGTAGTGGGCCTCGTGGACTGTACTGCTAACGGCCCGGGTTGGAGTACTGTTGCACTAATCCTGTCTTATCGGCCCGGAACCCGAAAATTTTGCATCTCAGACCCTGCAAAATCTTTCAATTGTATGTTTTATATACTTTTGAAAATTTTGAATTAATCTGTGGATTTTTTCATAGATAAAAAATCTATAGATATCCATTATTAACCGTTGGATTTCGATCCAACGGCTAACAATGATGAACTGTAACTACTATGGATCATGATCAACTGTCTATTATCAACAGTTTATCAATGTCAGTCGTTCGATCGTGATCCAACAGCTGATAATTGGACATCCATAGATTTCTTATCTATGGACGTACACAGATGATGTTTTGCCTATATATATATATATATATATATATATATATATATATATATAAACATTAATAAATAATAATATGTCAAAAATTCATTAAATATATATATTTATGTAAATACTAAACTATCATTTTATTTTTACGCGAGATTTTTCATGGTGTTAGCAATTTTTTTTTATACATGTCTGTTTTCGGATGTGCAATAGTATTGATGGTGCAGCTTGAAAAGGATTTAAGTGCATTTTGACAATTTTATTTTAGTTACATTGGTATATTAACAACAACCTAGGTTTTTTTTTTTAAAAAAAAAAAATCCATGTTATATATAGATAAATATTTGTGAGAATTATAATATTAAACCGGGCCGGAGTGCGGGCCTAACCTATTAGTCAGCCCATTTAGGCAGGCCCGGAGCGGGTCAGTGACAAGCTTGGAAAAAGGGGTCACGTTGGGCATTGGATGCTTGCGTTTGCTTGGGCCCCTGTGTTGGTTATGATTCGGTGTAAGGAATTGGACTATTTTAACAGGTTAAGAACATTCATTGCGTATATGCCCCTGTGAAATTTAATAATTTCTTTAAGGATATTTTAATAAATTTCGTTAGGGTTATTTGCATCGCTGTTTACTTTCGGGGATAAAAAAGAAATTACCTTATATATCTTTGTGAATAATGTATCGTCTGACTTCTGTGTTTGGATAAACTTCAAAATTTTGCATGCATTATAGATGGTTTAAGTTGTGTTATTCTACGTTAGGATGATGGAGAAGATATAAGTTAAAATATTATTTTGAAAAATAGATAAACTATAAATATATATATTTAAAAAAATAGATAAAAGTATAATGATAAGGATGCAATTAGTTATGGCTGGCTCCATAACAAAATAACAAGCCAAACCAAATATAAGCTAAAATACTCATTTTTAGATTTTATACTATTTATTCTTTAAAAAATAAATTAACTAAAATCACATTAACAAAAATGAAGCAAAAAAGGAACCGTCACAAGACGGAATTAAAATAAAAACAAAAAGTCAAAGTTGGTCAAACCATAGTAGTGATTAGATTACACATACGAGAATAAAAAAAAACCAAAAAAACAAAAACATATATTAATAATTAAAAATTATGTCCTCAACAAAAAAATTACCCATTCTATAAGAATTTGATGTCTTAGATGGATCTATGGTAATTTTATCTAAGTCAAAGGAAGAACTAATTGTTAGTAAAATTAAATAGCACATTATCTATACAGACAATTTTTATTACATCAATTATATGCAAAAAAAAAAAGAAAATATATAACTCTAACTATAATAATTTGAATAAGTAAAACTTTAGATGCTTAATTTCATCTTTAAAAACCATGCTACACTTAATAATCGATACTACATTCTCTTGTTTTTTTTTTTTACTTTTGAATTTAAAAAATTAGAAAATAAGCAAATGCTCATTTTTTATGGCAACATATTAGGTCTCTCCCACACCCCTACTTCAATGCTAGAAACGTAGGAATCGTGGTTGTCAGTTTGGAGGCTAACCAAGTAAACTTAGCATCTATTGTCACGACAGGACCCATTTTATGAATTATTTGTTTGAAAAGAAAAGCATGCATCTTCAACTCCAAATTTCTACCACCAACCTCTATTTTCCAAAATTTCTTAATTTTTTTACTATGTGGGTGTTTGCAGCTTTAGGTCGAAGAAGACAAAAGCTTGATGAGACGACTAGCTCTATCAAATGACACCTAGGCTTCTTGATCCTAGGCCCTGATGACCCAAGCATCCTAGCTAACTCAATCACCAGAACAAGCACATGCACTGGTTGATCACTACTGAGTGAAAGACCCTAAGAGCCTGTTTGAATAATTCAAAAATATGTCATAATTCGTATAATATGATATATTTTAACATTTTCACAAAATTATGCTGACTAGTTTTCATAATTTTTTTTTATTTTATTAACCAAAAACTTATTATGTAAGAAAAAAATATAATATAATTTCTATAATAATTATTTGCATTCCTTATAAAAATAAAAATATGCCATATTTTTTAATTTTGTAACTAAACAACCCATAACTTAAAAGTCTTTATTTGTTGTTTTTTTTCTTCTCATGGTATCTCATTTTTAGTGTTGCTTTAATTTATTATCTTATGCAATTCTTTGTACTCACTAAACTTTATTTTTTTTAATTTAAATTATTTATATTTAATTTTCAATATATATATATATATATATATAGTGGGTTGGCAAAAGAAATGAGCAAAGAAAAATGCAGTAGGTGGGCATCTATAACAATGCCTAAAGAAAGAGCGGAGTGAGACAAAATTAGATGGTATTGGGCTTAGGTTGAGTTGGAAGCTGATGTTGCTAATGGCGTCATGGATCAACCGTTCATCGCCCTGCAAGAGTCATGCAGCAAGCTGATGCTGATCATCATATTCATCATTCATGACTCGTCACTTGGATACCATTGTTTATCCATTTAATCTCACGTATGTAAATTGTTCATTGATTAAAGTTATATATATATATTTTAACAAAAGGACAAATCACTATCACACATTTTCATTTTAAATTATTGAGGAGGTCATACAAAAATCTAAATTTTTCTTGAGTTAATAACTTTATATAAATTTCAAATTTATAAAATTTTCTTCTGGACCAAGTGATGCTGTATAGTGTTTCTAACCACCAAAACTAAACCCTTGTTTAGTTGGGGAATTTTGAAGGGTGGGAGGCATGATGATTATTTGGTTGGAGACTTTGAGGAGGAGAAAGAGTTTGAAGAGTTGCTCTGGCCCTCCAAACCCCTCACATCCCACCCTTTCAAATCGAGGTCTTTTGGAGGGTTGAAAAAATTTAACAAAATTTTAAACTTTAAATGCTTATGAAAAGACCAAATTGTCTTTTATTAATTTGAGAAATTACCATAAAGTTTTTTAAACCTAATTACATCTCTTATATTATTTTTATTCTCTCATTGTTTGTAATGTGTCAAATTTAATATTAATAAAAATATTATATATAACGGTTAACAATGATGAACTGTAACTATTATGGATCATGATCAACTGTCCATTATCAACCGTTCATCAATATCAGCCATTGGATCATGATCCAACTGCTGATAATTGAACATCCATAGATTTCTTATCTATGGACGTATAGATGATATTTATATATATATATATATATATAAAGAGGACAAGTTTTCTATGGACTTCTATTATCAGCCGTTGGATCTTGATCGAACGGGCGACATTGATGAACAACAGTTGCTACAATATATATAAACAGTGGTCACTGTTCATCACTGTTCATCAATGTCAACCGTTGGCTGATAAATGGACGTCCATAGATTTCTTGTCTATGGACATTCATAGAGAATGTATTTATATATATATATATATAGTGATTATAGTATTAGTTTAATAATGATGTTAGTTTTATATAAAAAGACAAATTGGTAAAATACACGTCACACCTCTTCTCACCCCCTCCTCACTCTTTTTTATCAAACTAAAAAAATAGATAACCCCTCCACACTCCTTAGTAAAATAAACATAAAATTTTTTCAAACCTACATTCTTCTTTCCTCCTTCTCACTACTCCCCTTTGAACCAAACAAAGCCTAAATGACTCTAGCTTCATTAATTAAATTTATAATAAATAAATAACTCAACTTTTGTAAATGATAACCTAGTTTAAAGCAATTTTTTTTAAAATACCAATATTTTTAGCCACAAAAAAATCTATAGAAAATAACTCTTTTCATTTATCTCGTGAAGTTTGATTTACTTGAGATACCTGCTTGATTTTCATATAATTAATTATAAAAATGAAAATAAATAATTACAGTCAAGCTATAAAGAAAACTTTACATATATTGGAATCAAAATATAGTCTAGTGATTTTTTACTTTATTTGTGTTTTTCTCGTGTTCAAAACCTTTCAAACATAATAAAAAAAATAAAAATATATTTATCATGATTTTGTAAAAAACAAAAGTTACATATGTGTCCTCGTTTTTTTTTGGTGCATGATATTTAATATTCATGATGTGCAAGCTGTGCATGAAGGTGAAACATCTTGCAGAGGAGTGAAGAAATGACAATGATAAAAGTAAGAGTCACGGAAAAGGAGATGTTGTACCGCTCTATATATTATTCCTGTTATTCTTAAATCACATCATGGGAATCACAATGATAAATGGCTGGGTCATACTGTATGTATGCCTGCAGGAGCATATGAGCAAGCATTTGCAGGCCACACAAAGTTGCCTGCTTTAATTTTAAAAAAGATGAGTGATTCAAGAGCTTATACTAGGGTTCACATGAAATAATTGTAAGTCACTTGATTTATTGCAGGTATTCTGAAACATAAATAGCATTTAGGAATCCAACCGTTGGCAAGAAGTTGAGCGATATTTTATTATTTATTTTTTAAGAAAAATCAATAATTAGACCACTTAAAATCACCCTTGTTTGATACGGTAAAACATCTTTTTTTTAATAAAAAATATTATTTTTTTTTTAAACAAAAAATTTAAACTACAAATCCGACTCCCAACAAATTTTTTTGAATGCCTTATTTTTATTTTTTATTTTTATTTTTTTATAATAAGACCAACTACAAGACTATAAGCTATCTGAGGACCTACATTTAACTTCCATATGATATGAGATGGATGATTAAAATAAAATAATAAAAAAAAAAATATTAATGGATTGTTGAGAGGGAAAAAATCACCCAAAGTAACAACTATAAATCACCTTCGTGATTGTCAAAGTAGCATCATATGAAAAGTGAATTTTCATATAAATGCTTATAATTAAAAAAAAAATCAATTACTAGTGAAAAAATTAACTATAAACTTTGACAATTTTATTTTAAAAAAAGACATAACATATTAATTTCTATTTATGAGTGCGCAAATGTTTATACAAATTTATGACAAACAAGTACTTAATTTTATTCATCCACAAAAACAGCTTCAAAAGAGAAACTGTTATTAAAAAAAACGCAAATTGATTAAATTATTTCGGCAACAATTACAACTATTAACTTAATTTTTTTATTTTTTTTACATGATATTTTTTTTAGTTTTATTATAAGCTAAAACTAAAAAACATAAATATAAACTGCAGCCAAAATAACAAAATTACACTAAATTAATTTACCAAAAAAAAAAAGAAAACAGAAATAAAATAATAAAAGAATGAAATAGTCTGTTTATTCCTCAATCAACAAAGACAAACCACCACCATCATATCAATACAATCCCCCCCAAAACACCACACAATCCTTTTCAATAACACAATAAATAATATAACATATCTCTCTCCATCAAGAAACAATGGAAAAAAAAAGAGAAAAACTCAGTGAAAGAAAAGATAAGGAACCAAGAGAGAAACAACGGCCGAGAAACAGAAGACACCAGCTGACATTGCTAAACCAGAAGCACCACCGGTTAGCGGCGAAGGAGACGGCGCCGGCGCACTCAGATCAGCTTCCTGCGCCATTGCCACTGCTGCAAAGAAGAAGATCACCGCCATCACCGCCGAAAAGGAAAACTTCGCCATTGCAAAGAGAGAAAGAGAGAGAACCAGAGCGAAAGGTACCAGATCTAGGGTTAGGGTTTATGTTTCTTTCGGCTTTGTAGAAGAGGAGAGGGTTTGAGGGGTATATATAGAAAGAAGTTGACAGCTGGAGTGGGGCCTACCACGTGCGTGTAGTCGAGAGGCGTGCACAGCTGTCACGCGCTAGAAACAAAGGACACACGACCGTTCAACCGTTACAGGACACGTGTCGGTAGTGAGATGCACGATTTTGAAAGGAAAACAACGGTTGGATTTCGAAGTTGCTTTCGGCGGTGGGAATTAGGCAAAGCCGTTTCAAGTGGGACCCAGCCCTGCACCGTTTAGACTCTTGTCTCTCACAGCAGAGATCCGCTGTTTGAATTCGAACAGCAAAATGAGTCTTTCTCATGCGAAACACGTGCCTATTTTTATCAAATCCCAAATAAAATAAAATAAAATAAAATAAACTGTGGTTATTAAAAATCTAATTTATTAAACCATGGGTGAAAAAGTTCAGATTTGATATTTAAATGCAAGTTTCTGAAGAGATTTTTTCAAAGCTGGAATACAACAACCTGCCACCCACTGAGTCACACAACATACAATGAAAATATTAAGATTATTATATATTATTTAATTCAACCAATTAATTTATTCTGTCACTCCAACCTGGATTTGTTGGTAAAAACGTTTATATTAATCAATTCTAGCGTTCCAAGCCACCAATGACGTACACAACCCAACTACAGCTATACTTGCCAAACGAGCTGACCCACAGTAATCATTCAAACAAGCCTGGAACCAGTTCATATTTATTATTTATTTACTTATTTATTTGGTGTTGATCCCAAGGAAAGTTAACGGTTTAAATTTGTATTAATGAAAATTAAAGGGGAATAAGTATAAGATGCTCCTCCAATGGAAACCAGACAGGTCAGCAAACAAAGGCTAGTGTTGAAACGGCCGACAAGATGGGCCGAGTCCAAAGTCCAAATAAAACCGGCCATCTCGAAATTGGGTCCCAATTCTCATGCACATGCATGCACGTTAAGTCCCCCCTTCACCTAAAGTCCAAACACATGAATCACCAACAACTCTGCAACAAATCCTAACCCTAACCCTTAATTTTCCTATATAAGAACCAAGTACTAGAAGTTATTCACTCAATAAGAAAAGAAAAAACTCCGGCAATCTTTGTAGTTGTTATCATTGTTGCTGGAGATGGAGATGAAGAAGATTGCTTGTGTTGCTCTTGTTAGCTTTGCCTCGGTGGCAACCGGCTTTGCCGCCGATGGCCCAGCACCGGCACCTGCCAGTGGTGCATTCACCGTGGCTCCGCCCATTGTGGCTGTATTAGGAGCATCAATCCTCTCCTTCTTCGCCTTCTAATTAAAGTCTCTGCATTTTATATAATGTTGATGTTTGTGTGATTGCTCTGTTGTTTCTTTGTCTGTAATGTTTAATGTTTAATTAATTTGTTTATTTTTGTTTGCAATAAATGTTCAGATATACTTCTTGCCACTCTGGATTTTTTTTCTTCTAACATTATTGAATATTAATTTTTAATTGTTTGAGAATGTTATATATAAATCCCAGAACAGAGAACTCAAGAGTCAGATTTCTGAGAGAAGACTACAAGATTGCAGTTTTCACCAACTTATGTATGAAATTACATAAATTTGCAGGGGCATATATATTATAATACGGAACATTACAGAGTTGAAATCACCAGTTTATCAAATTAAACAGTAGGTAGGCAATAAGAAAAATCATTCAAAGACCATCAGAAATCAAATTAAACACTAGGCAAAAAAAAATATTATTTATTTCATACGATGAGATCCCAATGCAACACTAAGGTTCCAACTTTATGCAAATGTAATCTAGTTTATTCAAATTCTTAGCTACCTCTTATGATGCATTGATGATAAATTCAATGAAAGTTGAAATAAACTGTGTAAGTTTCATCTCTCAAGTTGAGTAATGGCTCCAGAACGAAATTCCTCTCCACACCTGCAGCAATGAAACTAATTGGATGGTACTTTTTTATCCCATAGTTCATCACAAAGCTTGTTGATTGCTGTAAAGCACTTATCTTCCTGATGTTCCCTTGTTGACAGAGGAGCTGAACAGTGTTTCCTGTCGAAATGAAACACCGTGGATGTTTTACTGATTCGAAAGATACCGTATTTGGTTTCCCGTCTAATCCTGCCACCATCTGGAACACTGAATTTGAGCTGTTGGTAGGTGAACCGACAAAGAGGTTCTGATTGGGTCCGTTATCCACCACCACCATCCCCGGAAGATCAAATGGCTCGAGCATCACATTCTTCGGTCCAGTGGCTTTGTCCTTAGAGGATTTTGGATCAGGAATAAGCCTGAATGTTGCATGAACGGCATCATTGGTTCCATCTTGAGGCCATTCCTTCATGGTGATAGACTTGTTTGAGTTGGAGAGGACGAAGGTCTTCCCACTCAATTCTTGAGAGAGAGTCGTCAACTGAGATGAGTAAGATGCTGGAACCGCAGTTATCCAGTCGGACATGGCTTTCCCGCTTGAAAGGTTCCAATCACCATCGGTCAGACCTGCAAGAAGGTATGGACCAAAGAGCATAGCCTGGACTGATGCGTACTCAGGGCGATCATCTGTTAAAATACAAAACATGTCATTAGCCTTGCTTCCTGATCAAGGTGTGCCCACTAACTATTTATAAAGTTCGGCAAGATATTCACCTTTTATGGCCTCTGTCCTTATGCCAATTGGGAACTGAAGGATCAAGTTGTCTTTTGAAGTCCATTGTCTCGTAATAGACAAGAAATTACCTGTCAGTAAAGACAAAAATAAGTAGATCAGTCCGATGTGGCTGATCGTATTGGTAAATTACATGTCTAAGCATCAAATCTGAAACACAATAAGATAGACGCTGTTTTTCGCACAATCAAACGTTAAACTGAACACCAGTAATAAAAACCACATCATATTGTAATCCTCTATTTGAATTTAACACATATCTGTGACAGAAAAGTTCAGTATTTTACTCGGAAGCTTTTTCATCAATCATTAAGAGATTACCTGGAGCTGGTAAAGACAAATTTTGATCATTTAATGTTGCTTTTGCACCATCTACAGATGTCCATATTGGTATCCGCAGATGCAAAGTTGAGCGCTGACTTGAGGACTATATAGAATAAAAACAGCAAATATATAGATTAAATATAACCTTATGGTGGAAAACCAGAAAACTGAAGCAAATGTAAGTCATAACTAGTACTCAGTAGCATCTAAAGCATTATAACGGAAAGTGCAGTGATGCCAAGAAAGAAATTCCAATGCCATGCATTATTTAACAAGGCATCAACACAGAAATTCCTACTGAACAGTACCTCATTTGAGGAAATGGCCAATGAGACTTGAAACGTAGCATTCCCAGAACTAACAGATTCTATTTTCTGATTGAGTGTGATTCCTCCAGATTTCCAATTAAAAGAATTTGCAATATACTGAATGATGTAAAGTCCAGGCGTGTCACCCTTTTCCTCAAAGTAGATGGAATCTCCCAATTTTGAAAATGATTCAATTGCTGCAAATAAATAAATAAAGACGATACACAAAATTCATATTACAACTTCATGGAATGTGACCAGCTTTCTTTAATTTGAAATAGAGCTGTTATATGAACTTCTTTGAACAAAAAGGTAAAAAACGTAAAAGGAATATGTAAGGATGTAATGCACTTTACTCCTGGGTACCATAAACAAATCACTAGGAAGTGAATGCAATGTTTGCTGAAACCAAAGTTCATATGCTGATATCTAGTGAAACCTTTTGACAATGACAATACAAAATTGTTTCAATAAATCAACAATTGAGTTCCAGTTAGAGGTGAAAAGATTTTCAAGTAAAACACACTTCCTTCAAACATGTACAACACCTTTCATGAGTGAAACTAACAAGTATTTGTCCAATTAAGTTCTGAAGTCTCAGAGCTTGTGCTCCTAAAGCTGAAGGCATCCATGACAATCAGCAGAATTTAGTTTTGCTTGATTACCCTTTAATGTTTTTCATTATTTAACCAATTCTCTTGCGTCATGTTAAACTATACTTTTGAATGTTTGAAGTAGCTTTTATTTTCAATAAATAATATGTTTGCAAAAACTGAAAATGGTTCAGAAGTCAAAAAAGGAATATCTGAGAATGTCGAAGATAAAAATGTAAGAACAATACCTGTGCCATAACAGCACCAAAAGGATTCAAACGGAGTTCCCCACCCATGAGAATTGTCTTTTTTCGACTTCCCTGGTTGTAATGAAAGTAAATAAAGCATGACTCCAGGCTCCCTCCCCCTCTGAATGCTTAGCACACCATTAGTGAGGGCTCTCTCATAGTAATCAGCATATGCCGGTTCTTTGGTCCATCTGAATAAGTTACGAGAGACCTGGAAAATCAACACAATGTCTCTAGTTCAATATACAAACATGAAAACCAAATGGCATATACAAGTCTTCAGAGGTAATATCATCTACAAATCTTTCATATATATTTATAACATCAAATAAACATATCAGCCCTAGAAATTTCTAAACTAACCTATTTTAACAGCATATAAATACTATGGCCAAGCCTGGAGTACAAACCTTCAGCATATTGTGTGTGACACAGGATTCCTCAGTCTCAGTGGTTAGGGTATCAGCTAAGCGTTTTGGGTCAGACCTGGACACAGATAGAAGTCATGATTCATATAAACCAAAACAAGCTCGTGGAAATTATTCTGATTGAAAGATTGGAAAGCAATTAATGAACACAAAATCATTAGATTTCCGAAAATTTCAGCACTGAAGAAAAATATGGTAATGTGTAGTTTACCAGAATTCACTAACAGATGTTCCACCTGTTGCATAAGCGTGGGAGGAATTGACGACATCCATAAAGAGTGTTCCTATTTCCTGTGTAGGTAGCAAGTTATTATTATAAGATCTACAAACTCATAAAGACTATCTGATCAAACAAGTATGCAGACAAGGACTTACAGAATAATTTGGTTACACCAGTAGTGTTTAGTTTGTTTACGATTGGAATGTGATAGTGAAATTTGAAATGTTACACCAATGAATAACTAGAAAACTGGGACTATTCATCCATTTCATTATCCAACTATCATTTATGCAGGCACGTGTATACACCTAACCTTCCAACCCAATCAATGCCAAGAGAACACACAGACTGAGGCCTGCCTTTACTCTTTACATGATGCTTTATAAGGTGTCTGAATAAATAGGCAGTGGTAAGTTTAACTTATCACATTGCAAGATTTTCTCCATTAAACTACAAGAACATACATATAGATACAATATTAAATAATAAATCAGCATCAGGGTAGCTCACATAGGATGCCACCAGATTCTCCAAAAATAACATAGGCTACTAAAACTAAGAAGACAAAAAAGGATCAGGAAACAAAAACCAAGAACTTGTAGCATGTCAAGAAACTCTTAAGAATAGTATCACATCCCAAAGACAAAATAAAATTAAATTAAAAAAATACGCATATCACATGCAAACTTGTAATTAAAAAAAAAAAAAAATTTCGAGGCTCATATTCACATCTCAAGATAGCTGCTGCATAGAGGATAAGATTCTGTAAATAAGCAGATGAAGCATCTTTCCGTATTTCCGAAAGAAGTGTGATGATTATCAGATATGACATAGGTAGACTGAAAGAAGTGTGATGATTATCGAAAGAACATAAGCAAAAAAAAATTCAAAAAGTTACTCTGTAAAGCAAATCGCCAGTGATCTCATATCGTTGTTGTGCTCCAATAACGACTGGAACATGAGTATTGGTGTGGAAACCAGAGAGACTGTCAGCCTGCAACCAAATCATGACAGATTTCTTTGTAACAGGGAATGTGAGAAGTCACAAGTGACAGAGATAAGGAGACATCATGCAGAGTTATGCACTTAACATGTTTCTCTTAGGATTTGAAAGAATATTTAGTAATCACTATATAAGGATGCATGCATGATCATAAACTTCTTGTATCGCAGCTCACAGCGAACTAGCTAATGATGGACATGCAAAAGAAATTTCAAAGTCTCCAAAAGGTAGTAAGTCCTGTATTTTGACTTGTGTGGAGCAAAATATGGCAATCTCTGTGGTCCAAGTGTCTATTCCATGCAGCATCTTGTACCCCATTCTAGTTCCCATCCTACAGGTGTCAACAATAACATCCTGCCAAAACCTGAGTTCCAGTTGTTGCTTCTAAGTGATGCTCCACATAGATATCACCTTGCACAGCAGCCAATCATTACAATCATTTGTAAGGTCGGATTCTGGACCAGGACCAGCTAAAGATCGCAAGGGGCCAACAAATTATTGCAGAATGATTATTTATAATAGTACGCCGATACCAGGTGATGAAACATATTGCTGTTTTTAACATGACATATTGAACTTCAAACTACTAAGTTCATTTTTAATAGCATGTAACATAATACATGGAACATGGTCCAAATTTTTACATATATTTATGTCTTTCTGGATAGGAGAGCGCAAACACACACAAACCTTAATAAGAAAATAGATATTTAATAGGATCAATGGTAACCCATACCTTCACTGCAAGCATTCCAAGAAAGCACGGCTTGTCAAAAAGGTGGGCCAATATCAAGTGCTTCTGATCACCCTATATGAATTCAAACCATCATCAATATCTCTTTCATCCACAAGCAGATAGTTAGAATAAAGTAAAATGGAGAAAAAAGCTACACGAGAAAAGATTACATAAGTATGCTTAATAAAGTCCATGATTCATGAATGCAATGATACTGCTGATTCCTATTAAATATGTCTCAACACCAGATGCACTGAAGTTTTTTTTTTTAAGAAAAAAAAAAAAAAAAAAAAAAAACCATGCTCATCCTGAAGTCATCACCATTCAAAGCTTCTATCAGAGATATGGCCAACAACAGAGTAAAGCTCAAAGGAAAGCAGACTTCATACAAGAAATGTGGACTTATGTGAACAGTTGCTAACCATGATGAACAAAATAGAAAAACCCATCATGGCAGACTAGCAAGTAAAACATGTCAGACTAGATTGAAGTCTGAAGTTGATCCCAAAGATGTACACATTTAAATCAATTAACTATGTATTCATAGATTTCCCTAATATGTAAAGAAATTTATGCTGATCAATGATATGTACAATCAAATTATTCATTGACACCAGTGTTTGTCACTGTGCAACATGCATCCAACAGCAAATTAATTTATGAGCAAGTAATTGTTACCGTAATGGAGTATAGCCTATAAAGGACATCATTCATGCCACCAGTTTCCTCATTGAGAAGCCTCCAGTGTCTTTCAATACTGTACTTTAATATGACATTTTTCACACGATTCGCAAAGTAGTCACCCATCCGGACTGCCATTTGTAATGCTTGGGAATTACCAGCAAAAGTATACTGATCCAGAAGGCCTGCCATGATCTGTTAATATGACAGGAGTCAAATGTAAGGGGATAATAAAAAACTAAAAGAAAACTCAGTTTTATAGCTCACATATGTAGAGGCAGTGCTATGTCTATGTGCATTTCACTACTGAAATAAAGAGAAACATTATAAATTAGATGATCTACCTTGTGGATGGTGTAATATGGTGCCCATGCATAAACCAAAGCTTCCACACGATCAAAAAGTTCAGTTGGAAACGCTGCAAGATATCCTGTGCCAATTTTCTTCTGACAGGAATTAAGTGAATCAACCACTGATGTCATCCTCTGATAGAGTGTGTCATTATGGGTGCTAGCCCACATCTTAGCAGATGCACTCATATAATGCCCTGCCAAAAGTTATTGCAGATACTTAAGATCATGCAGTCCAAATGAAGATTTCTAAGAAGAGAGATGATAGTGGAAATAGAGTTCTCTTGAAGCAATTAGCTCGAAGCAAACTATTTTACTAGAATAGGATCTAAATCAGACATGCATGTCTACACAAAATTCTATCGATACAAATCAACAATAATCTCCCAGGAAAGAAGTAAGCCAAAAAAAAACAGGATACGGAGAAACCACCAAAGGTAATAAGCAGTAACGAACAAACTTTTAAATTAAGCAATAGAATTTTTTTATGAAAAAGAAAAATAATTAATGCAACTGCTCATTTCTAGTCACTCAATTTGTCAGAACAACCCAGATAATTCCACAAACACAGCATTGATTTTTCTATACCCCATGCATGTTTAGTTGAAAAAACAGATTTTGCAAGGAGAAGACCGTAAATGCATCCAATATTCCAAAACTGGTGGCTGACAAGAAACTACGGCCAGAGATGAAAATACAGTTAAATTACTGTACATCGAGAGAGAGTTTCAACAGTACCCAGAGATGAAATGCTTCCATACACAGTAAGTACCATCCAAAGGCATGCCAAAAGAGGAAAACATAAATAACCTTGTGATGCGCAAAAGAGAACAAAAAATAAGGATTATCATTTTCTCCGGTAATAAATGCATCCACAAGTAAATATACCTATTTACATTGCAAATGGAAGTGCAGGAAAGATATATTGATACGATTCAGATATATGTGATAAAAAAACACATAAAAAAGGAATTTTGGAATTTGTTGGAGGGCTGTAAAATCATGAAAAGAAACCAATAAAAATGAATTCACAAATCAGGTATCTAGATGCCACACAGCATGCAAGTGATTCATCACTAAAAAAACAATATCAGGACACAAATCTCAATAGCAGTTGCTTCCAAAATCGAAACATATTGAGGAAAAACCATCATATAAAGAGAGAAGCACTAACCCACAAAATGGCCCCTGAGCTCCACATCTGGCGCCTCCCATCCACCATATGGTTTGCCTGGCATTGGCAAACCAGCCTGTTTCCGGAAGCTCCAAACAAGATTATCAGTATCCAACATCAACAAGTACTCCAGATTGGTTTGTTGCGCATGCCCATGAATTGAATCAGGATCCAATCGAATATCATGCAGCGAAATTTCATTCAGAAAGTTCTCTCCTTCCGGTCTAACATTGACTCCATCTGGATTCTTGATTTTCTTGTAGAGCATGGCCCAATCAAACTCCTCTTTCTGAACTGCTTCATCAGGCAGAAGCCTCCTCGGGAGTAACCCCATCCAAGCAGAATCATCAGTCGGTGTCAAATGGTAATGGGAAAGCATCTCTGCTTTCCAATCCTCATTCTTGGAGGTGCCCAACTGATAGCGGAGACTGTGTGAGGCGAGCTGAGGTAACCCATTGGTGCATTCTTTTCCATGCACAAGGCCCAAGAGCACAGAGAGCAAGAACAGCAAACCAAACAACAGCCTGAGAATCATTTCCAGCATTTCAAGGAGCACTGGAGCGAACCAAATTTCTCAACAGCAAATGAATGAGGAACCCTCCAAGTAGTGAAAGCTGAATGTGTGGCAAAATATAGAGGTTGGATAGCAACTCTTAAACATATTAACACTTTGACTCAAAGCCAAGAATGCATTAACACAGGTAAAATACTTCTCATGAAAGGACACCAATGAACAGCGACACAAATGTAGCAAAAATCGCAAGTAACACCAAGAGAAAAATCTCAACTTGACAACAAGGTGGGGCACACAAAGCCTAACCAGACCATGCCCTTAAATACATAATATTCTCAGAGTCAGGAGACAAACCAAAGCTACAACTTATTATCCAAGATGCAAGAATTTTTCTGAATTACTTGACTTGACACTGAATCTCAACAAATATACACGCTATGTAATATACCAATTCAACTGCCACGTTTCTAGATTGGCATGACTAAACAGCATAATTCATTACAATTAACACATCACAGCGAGAAAACCCAGAAGATAGAAATATAAATCTAGTGTCACAAAAAAGATCATTTTTTTAGGTGAACCCTGAATTCCTTCCATTAAAATCGAACCACTAAAGGGGCGAATTTGAAGCCCAAATTCCCATGGAAAGCAACAAGTAAACTCAGATGGGAACATAGAAAAACATTATTTAAACTAACGAAAAAAATACGAACTAGGGCGTCCCGTGAACGCGAGAGAAAAAGGAAAACCCTAAAAAGAGTGGGGATATTTGGGGCAGCGGAATACAACAAGAAGCGACAAAATGAGATCACGGATGACTCGGTGCTTTCTGGTTTTTTGCCAACAAAGAATGGGGTCATCGGGAAGGATTTGCCTGAGATTTTTGCACCAATCGGAATGCCGATCGCCATTGATGCGGGTTTTGGACTAACGTCTAACCAAGAACAACGCATTTGATGATGATTGATAGATATGGGGACGGAGGGAGATCGTCGCTTTACGATTGTACCAAGGATTGCAAAATTAGAATTAGGGTTAGGTTTAGGGCTAGGGTTTTGGTTGCTAGAACTGTGGTCAGAACGGCAGAGGTTTTTTTTTTTTTTTTTTGCATTTCTTCCCTCCAAATAATCAAAAAAAAAAAAAAATCCATTAATATGCATGATGAATATAATAATAATAAAAAAAAAACAATACTTTAATCAAGTTTTCTATTAAATTCGTAAACCAGAGATTCATACCAATCTGTTTTGACTCCACATTAACAAGGTCTCAAATTCATGTCTTATTTCAAATCTCTGATTGTATTCTAAAATAAATCCTAACTTTAATTATTATTTAAAATAAAAATAAATAAATTCTAACTTTATTAAATTATTAAAAAAAAAATTACAGAACAATGAAAGGTACACAAAGGCAAAACAAAAAATTCTAAAGTAACTGGCTAATGATACAAGATAAGTTATCCAACTACAGTAGTCATCAAAATTAATAATTTTTAATGCATGTATTAAAAATAATATATATATATATAGCAATAGATGAAAAGTGATGGGCAGTTGGGACTTGAATGAAGAGGTTCACCTCTTCAAGTAAAGTAGTTGAGCATGATAGAGTTGGTGTGTGACATCAAAAATGGTTGCCTTCAAAACACAGGTTGTATCATTCATCAATTTCAAAATTAAAAATATCTTCTCTATTATTTAACTTGCTTTCACTTTCAAGATTCATGTGTATATATATATATATATCATGTATTAATTTGGAAGATAGTGAAATGTCATAAAGGCATAGGAGAGGACTTAAATTATTTGGGTAATGGATTCATCACCAAGAAACTTTTCTAATTTTGACAAGTGAGAAAAAATAGTATATATTATTAAATGACCATCTAAAATTAACATAGAATACAAAAACAACCCAATTGATCTTTGGACTTAAAGTGGATGGCAAATTTGGATGTTTGAGAATAAAGTCCTTATCATAAGATGCATGTGATGATAATAATGAGAATATGAAAATTTAGAGAAGAAATTTACCGGATAAGTTTTGCTTTGTGTTTTGATGCACTTTGTTTTAAGGAAAATTCTCTTCACGGAGAATGTATTTATAGTGTGATTTTGATTAAAAAATTTTAGTTTATTGTTAATTTAAACTTTAAAGATAAATACATAGATAATCCAAACAAATTAAACTACTATTCAAACTCTATCGCAAAAAAATCTCTTCACAGAGAACGCATTTATAGTGTGATTTTGATTCAAAGATTTGAGTCTATCGTTAACTTAAACTTTAAAGATAAATATATAGAGAGTCCAAATAAATTAAAAATATTATTCAAAATCTAACGCAATCAAAGGAATTATGCCGATGTCCTTATCAGTATTAATTCAAAAACTAAAACAATGTATAGGATGATGAAATTCTTAGTCATAATCAATATTTAATGATATTATCTTCACAAGATACTATCAATATTTATTGGTATCATCATTCGCAATAGAAAAACAATAACTCTTATATATATATATATATATAAGAGGTTAACCACAAAAAACTGAAATTATTTGTATCATCACAATCATTATCCATTGTTTTACATGTTTCATGTTATTATTACCATCTTTCGCAATGGAAAAATAATAACACTCTCTTTTATCCTTTGACTGAGACTGTGAGCTGTGAGAGATTCAAAGATAGCTTCCTTCCCACAACCATTGAAATAAAATGTATTATCCACTTTATAATATATATATATATATATAACAGATTAAACACAAATTTGAAATTATTTATATCATCACAAGTATTATCCATTGTTTTACATGTTTCATGTTATTATTTAAAATTTCTATGTAGTGATTTGTAAATTTAAAGTTTTTAAAATTGTATCTTAAATTAAAGTCAATAAACATTTATTTGCTCTAACTCATAATTAAAAGCATGTATCTCATCTAGATAAACAAGATGCGAGTTATCTAATTTTTCTCATTACAAATGGAATGTGAATGTAAATCAATGTATTCTAGATTTAAACTCCTTTTTCAAAAAATGTAAATCAACATGGAGTAATACTTCTCTTTTGATAGTTTGAACCGACTTATTAGTTACCACACGGTAGACTTTGGTGACTTAACTGTTTTGCCTATTTGATCTTTTGTTATTTATCATGTTGTAAAATTTCATCACTTTTGGTGATTACCTCTTAAGGGCCATTTGGTTCGAGTTAATTGTTTTATATTACTGCTTGTTACGTGGTAATTTGGAAAACTTATTATTTTTTTTTAATGTAAATTTCAATTTGCTCCAAATTTTAGATATAAAGGTATTTTGTGAAAATATATTTTATTTTTTTATGTTATAATTTAATTATTTTGATTCCAAATTTTGTTACTATAAATTTAAATACAGTTTTAACTGTAGATGTAAGAGCATTTTGAGAATTTTGGAATATTAATGAGTTGATTAACATAGTTATCACAAATTAGCACAACATTTTTAGGTATATAGCATTTATGATCTCATTACCACAGTAATCTCATTAAATGGATATACACTGTGGTCTTTTTTTGTTTCTTAATAAATTTTTGTTTATTTCTTTTTCTTGTAGTTGTTGATTTTTTTTTTCATTTATCAATAAATTATGGTTTATTTATTTTACTAAAAAAAAGCTTGATTTATATAAAGATGAGATAACTTCATTTATTTTATATTATTTCAATTATATTGCACCCTTCATTTTTATTGCAACATTAGATTATCATCTTCGTTATAAATATAGCAAAATGTATTTTTTTTCTTTCAAACACCTTGTTCTTTTGTAAATAAGTCAAAATACATTCATAATTTTTTTAATTTATTGAACTAAATAGTCCATTATTGTATTCCCATCATACCAAAATATGGATTTAATTTAAAAAAAATATAATTTTCTATAATCTAATTCCCCAAATTACATCATCCCTAGGTACATTCACGTGCAACGCACGTGACTGGCACGAATTCTTATGGAGGGAACGAAAATTTGAAAGGAAACAGGATCATGAGCCCGCCACGAGTTACGGTACTTTGTCCTCAAAGATACCCGTTATTATCATGTTCCAACTATGTGGCACATCTCTGTTGGATACTCTTCCAGACCGTAGTCTGCCACGTGTTCTTTTGAGTCCGTAAAGCTGTTCCAGCGGGATATCAAGTTCTTAGCAGCCCTGTCTCTGGATCCCGAATTCCTTGTAGAACGAGACAAGGATTTCTTCAGCTGCGCTCCATTGGAATTAGGGTTTCGAAATCCTTGCGGGTAAGCTTGATTCTGACTCATATTTGAATTTATTTCCAGTTATTTCCACAAATTGTTTCAATTTATGCTGCGAAATTAGGACTGTAAATCGAAATTTACGAGAGTTTTTGTGTTTTCTCCTCTTTTTTTTTTTTTGGCGGTTAAAGAAATTGTTTGAAAAAATATCATGATTTTCCATTTTTCTCTGGATTTACGGTGTTTTTAGAGTGATCTCAATGTTGGGTCGGAATCACGGCGAGTAATTTGGTAGATTTATTTCGGTTGATTAATTTGGCATAGAAATTGGATTCTTTTTCTATGATTTACGAGGAAAAGAAAATTCATTTATATATTGATAATTTGTCTTTTTTTTTTTTTTTCCTTCATTTTAATAGCATTTAAGCATCAGAATGTGGAATTAAATTCACAGGGATTAAAAATTTTCATTTTTGTCTTCTTCATGGATATTGGAGTAGTTATCTGGTGATGTGTGTTTATCTGGATCAATGGAGAGCTTGTTAGAGAAAACTCATTCTTAGGTCTGAACCACAATGAGTGATTTGGTGTTACTGATAATGAAAATTTGCCAAAGAGTGTGGTGATAAATTGTGTGCTATTAACTGCATCCAAGTATAAAAGGGTGTGGATACGTGATGATGAACTAGAAAATAGACGCAGATGCACAATATTAGAAAATTCAGTGTTTTCTACTTCACACTTGTTCTGTGACAATCTTGCGATCTGTGTTTTCTTGGGATTATTCTTGATTTTTCCAAAAGGCATATAATTTTGGTTTTGAAGCAAAACTAGTGGATGATTTAGTGTGATCAGTGATAAAAGCAGTACAGGAAAGGCTGAATTTTTCACTATTTTCTGTGGTGAAAAAATTCTTGATATAATAATATATGTCTTTTCAGCTTTTCTTGTTCAATTTTTATTAATAGCTGAGCTCCAAGGAATGAAGAATTTGTGATTGTGAGCAAGTAATTTGGTTCATTTTAGCTTAACTAGCATGGTTTCTGAAGAACTTTTGTACAGCATACTGCTTATATTGGAAAGGGGCTGTGGATTGTTATTAATTAGTTCCTTGTGAAGCATCCACCCTGGATGGATCGATTAGCTCTAGTTTCACAATTAACTACACCTTCACCCTTCTAGTCTAGTGTTAGTTTTATTGGTTCACTTTGGTTGCTATTGTTGTTTCACTCTTCCCATTATGCTGTTTGATTCTCTTGTAACAAAAATGGTAAATTTCTGACTGTGTGGAATGAAGCATCATGTTCCTTACCCAAATATGTGTGTGCGTTTAGACATGGAGGGGGATATGAAGAGCTTGGCAGAGTTTGAAGATTCCATTGACCTTGATGACTCTAAGTATTTATGTGGGCTCAGCACCATTCTTGTGGCCAGCATTCAGGAATTGAAAGATAGGGTTTCCCAAATTGAGTTTATTTTTTGCAGTCAGTTGTTTCCAAATTTCCAATCAAGATCAAGTCTTTTGCACAAAAAGCTCATTCAGACCAAGAAAGCAGCAGAGGATGAATGGAGGAAGAAAGAAAATTCCCTCTTAAATCAGATAGAAGAAATTCGACTTGAAAAGCGGTTTGCCCAAGAACAAATTCAGCAATTGAATTTTTTGCTGGAAGAAAGCAAAACAAGATTGATGGGTATTGAACAATCTTTAAGTGCGAGTGAATCTGAGAAGAAACAGTTACTAGACAAAATGGAAGTTTTAGAAAGCAAAGAAGAGATTATTGCAGCGCTCAAGGAACAGCTTAGGCAGAAGAGTACTGAACTGACTAAAGAAAAAGAGTTGCAAGAGCGACTGTTGCGACAAATTGAGTTGAAAGATAACCAATTAGCTATAGAACAGAAAAAACGAAGATGTTTATATGAGGAGTTCAGCACAAAATATAAGCAATTGAAATCTCAATACAACTTTGTGGTACGAAAGACTGGCTTCACAACAGAGAATAATCCTTCACTAGACAAAAAAGAAGACGTAAAGGATTTGCACAAACCTCCTATGAATAAAAGAAGTTTCCAAGGCAAGTGTTATTTCCGCTCTAATTAACTGACATTCAAATATATTTTCTCGAAGGAGCAATTGTCTTTATGAAGAGCTTGATCAGCATTCAATTGCTTTATCTGAATTTCGTGAACCCTGATGACTGAGATTATTTGCTAAAGAAAAATTTCAGATTTCCCTAATCACAGGACCTGCTAATTTTCTTTGTAGTGTTCTGAAATCAAATAGTCTTAATTTGGGGGCAATGTGATTATGTGACCTACCAATGCTAAATCAAATCGATCCTCTGCTGAATTCCTTATTAATATATTTACTTCTTTTACCCTTTTATAGATTGCAGATACAATGATCAGGAGACTATGCAGTGTGCCTCAAAGTCAAGTGCACAGAAAATTGAGATCTCATTTCAGGAGAAACTTGTCAATACTGGAGACTTGATCAAAATGAAGAAGTCAGATGGAGATTCTTGCATCAAATCAAGGTCCTCCTCAGGTACCCTTCCTGCTACAAACTCCACTACTAATGCACAATCCAAGCAAATAAGTGCTAGTTCTTGTTGGAAAAACACCCGGGCACGGCAAGAACCAGGTGGTGTAGATCCTCATGATGACTTTCTTGACACACCCATGGAACTCTTGAGAAACTCAAAGAAAGGCGAGGAAGAAGTTCAGGATCTTCCAAAAGAAATGGATTTGAACAATTCAGATTATGAAACACAAGACATAAAGGAAGAACCTCTTATCCATCCACAAAATAATGCATCAGTTCTAAGACCAGTAACCAAAGGCAATTTCAAGTTTGTGGAGCCTGTGAGGGGGAAAACTGAGAGAGATAATCTCAAAGGAATAGAATGCAAACAATGCAAGAAGTTCTACGATGCAGTTCTGCCCAACAATGGAGATCAGTGTAATGACAAAGCAAGTGGTTATAACGGTACACGCTGTGAGCACCAAGAAGGTGTTTCACGGCATCGCTACAGGTATGCACCTCCTTTAACGCCTGAAGGATTTTGGAATATTGGATTTGACTCAGAAAAGTAATTCTAGTAGAATGTTATTGACAGTTTGTAGTTCTTTCATAAGATTTCAATTTGATGAAAGTTTTCAACCCAACTTGTGGTATGCTTTGTATTTGAATCTCAATTATTCTTACTGATGGTATTATACTCCTAGCGTCTTTAGAATTCAAATTACCTAACATTTGTTGCTAATGAGCTGGACTTTTGGCATTCTTTTGCTCTTCTCACTGCTTACGCTTATTTGCTCTGGTGGGTTTGATGTTCTCTGTACCTTTATCTCCTTTTGAAGGGTGAATTTCCCTGGTGGGCAAAACCAATAATAATTAGTTGGTGAATTAGGGATTAATTTGATCCAAGCTTTAGGTTAGTCACTCTAGTTACCTCAAAATGTGATCCCAGAGCTTTAACACCGTCTAATTTATTTATTTTAGGTTTTGCTTGTGTACTTTCTTATTTTATTTTATTTGACGTGGTTAATAAACCACTATGCACAAACTATTAATCCTCATTCTTAAATCATATTTTAAAAGAGAGTTGAAATTTTCAACTACTGGGAATTAATCACACTCACTCTCCTCCTATTACGGTGGTGGTGATTTGTTATTTTTAGCTATGTTTATGTGCTACTTTCAATTTTTGTTAATTAAAAACTTAGATTTTCAACGAGTCTTTTCGCATGTGTGAAAACATTTTTTTAACCATTATAACCTTGAGTCATCCGATCCATTTTTTTAAAAATAAAAATTAATCATATAAATATATCAATATTTATCTAATTAATTAAAACAAAATCTAATACTTGATTCTTGTGTTTTAATTAAAAAATAAAAAAAATTAAATTTCAAATATTTAATTCTAATTAATTTTAATTGTGATTAGCACATATAGAAATTTTCTTTAGATCATTTTAAAAAAAAATTTCTTTAGACTAAATTTTAAAAAGAACCCTTTAAACAAACACTCTAATCCACCAATCAAACATAACATTGCATTTTTCACAATGTGAAAGTCAATAATATAGTCTAAAAGTACATATAAATCCATTTTATTGTACATCAATTAACAGACTGACTAAACAGTTCCATTAGCATTAATTAATTAATTAACTATATATATATATATATATATATATGAGAGAGAGAGAGAGAGAGAGAGAGAGAGAGAGCAATGTGAGCTAAAAGAATGTGAAGAGATGACTACAATGTCACCTGTTCTCCCACGCGCGCAGCCTAACAATGTCTTCTTCTCCATTATGTACAGAGAACAACAAAGTCATAAACGTCTCCATTGTTCAGCTTCATAGCTCTGTCTTCAACTGATTAGAATGTAAAGATACTGCACACCACAATGAAATAAGTGGCAAGTCAAATGTTTAATCAATAAATGTAAAAGAGATCAAAAACCACAATCTTGACAACTTTTTCTTTTGTCCTTGGATCCACACTATTGAATGGTCATTGTCAAAAGCCATTTGTATTCTAGACTTTCTTTTTAGCCCAAAAAAAAAAGGTATATATATATATACATTGACGGGAAAATATATGTAAACATGTAAATTTTAGAGATAACTTCAAGTCTAAGTCAAGCAATTATAATAAATGAATGGAATGATCCTACTGTACTGTACTTTGTTAGTTGAAGATAAGTAGATCCCAAGTGATGGACCCAGGTAGTGCGTCCCCATTCTGGCAAGTCAGGGTGACAATTTATAGCTTACAGACATGATAAGGACTGGCTAGCCATATGGGGACCGAACCACCATAAAAAAGTTTTCAGGTATTAAAACATGGAACAAAAGTGAAAAAAAAAAGGACACTGAGTTCTCACAAAACCATTCGAAGTACTTCAACCTAATAAAAATAATAATATCGCATAGTTTACCGAGAACAGCAAAGAAATCTCATCACTCAAACATTGTGTCTGGAACCAAGCCACTGACTGTTGGTGCTTCAAAATTGTAACCAAACACTCAACTTTATTCACATACTCTATAATATATAGTTCAGAGAGTTCAATCTCATTGCAAGAGATAACTAAGATTTGAGACTAGGACCATTTGATGAAGTGCCTTTTCTTTTTTCAACAAGAGCTTATGTTAAATAAAAGCAATGACAAACAGGCACTAACCCCACTGACTGCCATAAGTGACACTCAGTCAAACCCAGAGACACCAAATATGTTAAGTCCAAATGGTAAATTGATAAAAGTAAATGGGGATGTTAAGGTAAAGAGTCATTAAAGGCAGTTACCAGAATCAGTCGGATTGCAAGGGAACAGTGAGGTCGTCCCACTGCTGCTAATGAAGCCGTGCTGCTGTTGATGCATTAGATCAGCCTGCCAGATGTCTTGCTGTCCATCACCGGCACCCATCCCCTGCATCCATAATGGCGTCCCGTTCCCTGCCGCTCCAAGCCCACACTGCACCCATAATTTCATATTTTAAGGTTACTGATCCCGATGTAAATTACAAAATACGGATAAAGACCTTTATTAGTCTAACTATCTGCATTTGGGACTAATTTGATATTTAAATTTAATAAAAAAAACAAAGATGTTAAACTTGCAACATTCATCCTGTTGCGGTGATATTGGAGAAAGCAGAAGCAGTGGTTGGAGATTTGCGAGGCAAACTTATCCAGGGAAAGCAGGGGACAAGCATTTATTCTACTCATACCTCTCAGAAGCAGAGCAGACGTCCAGTACAGTGAAGATAAAATTCTCCAGAAATAGTTTTGCTAGTTTTAAGGTTACTTGATTATGCAAAAATCCCATCACTGCAATTTAATTTGTCTAGTTTATATTATACATGTACAATCAAACTATTTTATGATGGCATACATGCAACTTGAAAAAAAGAGAGAGGCAGAGGTGGTAGAGGACTACCTCCGGCGATAAAAAGTTGTCAAGGCCAGTGAAGTCTATCCTGGGGTTAACTGCTGCCAACCTCATAGACAAGAACTGCAAGTCATTGGACCCTTATGAGTAGAAAAAGTGAAAAAAATAATTAAAAAAATGAACATGAACGTAAAAAGCACTATAGTTTGGGCTAAGGCGCGCAGGGTGTCTTCGTCAAAAAGAAAAGGATAGGTAATAGTCTAATAGACGATAAAAGTGATTGGGAAACTGCCAACCTAATGAGTCAGGACAAGCACTGCAATTCATTTGGACCATTCATAACAGTAATAGCTTCTGTAACTGAGAGAGAGAGAAAACTAATGAATATAGAATGACGAAAATAGCCATATTGTAGCAGAGATAGGGGTGTACTCGTTGAATAAGGATAAGAGATGATGATAGAGATCGAAAAAACTGAGTCCTCATCTTACAAAAAGAAATTATAAAAAAAAAAAAGGAGCATGTGGAATGACAGAAACAGCCCTATAATTTTGGAGGGGTATCTTGAACTAAGAAACAAAAGAGGTAGGGGTGTTATCGTCAGGAAAAGATGATAGGGATAGAGAAAGGGAAAGGTGGGCGTTACCTCCACTTGTCGTTGCAGTGACTGTACGTGGTTGATGATTTCATCCAGCACCAGCGCCGTTCCCGATATCTGGACTTAAAAAGCATCATAAAATTTCCTCACTTTCTTGGTTTTACTTGGGTTACAATAGTAAATCAGGACAGAAACTACATCAACCAACTGCTAATAAAATTACCATTTTCTAGAAAGAATCTCTCATGTCAATTTTGATATACAAACAATTCGGAACTACTCTATTTCAAATAATAACAGTAAAAAAAAGAAAAATGATATTAGTTTCAAAATAAGATAAAATATTACCAGTAGCATATAACTGTCGCACAATTATTGCTTTAGGGTTGCACTCTATCTATCTATTGTATACAAAGCATAATTTTGCTAAAGTTTAGGCCTTTTGACTTACTGTTTTATCTGCAATCCCAAATTGTGTGGCTGAAATGATGCTATTGCAAGAATCTAGCGATAATTTAAAACGAGAAAACATTAAACAAAAAATATTCCTGTTAACTTTAAAAAGAAATTTAATTTTTAAAGAAAAATAAAATAAAATTTTCCATAGTTTGAAAGGCAATGGGGATGTTAGGTACATATAGACACAACCCACAAGATTGTTTGGCACTGGTTGCTTTCACATAAACCAGGGAAGTTTTATTACTGTTAAGGGCTACGCGACAAGGAACTACACATAAAAGCCCCAAATCGCTATGACAACTTATAAAAATCTCCCACCAATTTGCTCCTAACGAGCCGGCAGTCTGGTTGGTCAGTCCAAACCTGGATCACATCCATCTTCTCATCAATCAGAGTCCTACCCACTAGTGTGTCTCTAGCGTCCATTGCCTACCAATTCATAATCACCCTCCACTTCATAGATAACAACAATCAGGTCATCGTAAATCTAACCTCTAAATTAATTACAAGGATGTTTTTAAATTGTAATCTATATAGGGTCATATTCACTTCATTCCTATATTAGGATCATAATCAGTTTAGGTTTAAGTACAAAACTAAACATTTTGGTGTACAGGCCCTAAATAAAAGCTAACCATTTGTTCAAAAACTTAAAGAGAAAATTTAGGGCTTTTTCAGCCTTTTTACGAGCTGAACATAAAAATGATCCATTTTTAACTTCAAAGATTAAAAATTACTTGACTCAATTGATACTGACCAAAACAATGCTTTAATCCAGAATAAATTGATTCCACGTCATCCAGATATTAACCTACTTAGGGAAAGCCTTATCAATCTCAATCGAACTTCAATTCCTTATCCTCACACACACCCTAAATAGTAAAAAACACTTTGTAACGTTCAAATTACATGTGCACTTGTAGCGATAAAAAAATTTAAATTTCCCAGCAGCTGCTCACATATGTATAGATTGCAAAATACAAAAACAACCAATCATTCTGACTCGCAAGGTCCTGTAAGGAATTAAAGACAGAAGTCTGGTGCTTTTTCTTTTTATTTATTTTTAATAAACAATCAAAATTTCAGGACTAATCCACAAAATTATTTCAATATATTTATATATGATAAGGAGGTTAAAATAAAAAAAGAAAAAGAAAAAGAAAAAGAAAAATTGGCGGTGAAAGTAAAAAATTGCTAACCTTGCTGCAGCCGGGGACCAGTTCCTGGAGAAGCTTCATCCGAGCATTTATTTTCTCCCTTCTCGCCTAATAAACAAATAACCAAATAAATAAATAAACTAAAAAAATACGACTTTCTAATTAATAAAGAAACAGAAGGATTAAAAGGGTCATTAATATTAATAAGAGATTAACTAGTAATTAAGCAGGATCATTACTCTCTCTGCTATGCTATGGCTATCCGTGGCTTGGCCCCGGCGAGCTCGAACGTGAACGTAAGGCAGTTTCTCCCCCGTTTCCCCTGGTTTCCCCTTTTTCGTTTCACCACTCCGACTTTTCTTCCCAGATGCTTTCGCCTGTTGCTCAGAAGCCGTTTCCCGTTCTTTAGATTAGGGTTGGTATTTCAAAAGGGAAACGAAAGCAGAGAAGCATGGATACTAATACCTTGCTTTGATCGGTGATCCTTCGCTTCGCCGGCTGCCGGGGGAGTTCGCCGGAGTCGGAATCGACGGGTTCTGACTTCGGCCACGCCGCGTGCCCGCCGGAGTTCGAGGCTTGCGGGGACTCACCAGCAGCGGCGAAGACAGAGAACCGTGCAGCTCTTTCTACCAGCGCGGCGTTGGAGGGGAACGTGGGAGAGAACCCTGGAGGAAACCCAGTGGAAGCACGGTGATAGATCTCGCCAGGTTGGTGGAGAAGCTCAACGGCTTGACTCGCCGGGAGACCAAGGAGGGCAGTGAACGAGCTTCCAGTGGCCGGCGGCGACCCATCACGCATCAAGCTTTGGATTTCCTCCTCGAACCGCAGCGTTTCGGCTATTTCTGGCGTGTAGGTTCCCGAGTTCCCCGATCCACCGCCGGAGCTTCGGGTCGGCTCCATGGAAGCTCAAATTCTTTGACAATTCCGGCACAATCGAAGTCCCAAATTTGGGTGTGAATTGCTTGAAATTGAGAGAAAAGAGAGCCCTAATTTGATTTCGGACAAGAAACGCTCAGGTAGAGCTGAAGAGAGCGTTATATACGGAGAGTGAGAAACGGAGGAGAAAGAAGCAGAGAATTTTATTTATTTATTTATGTTTTTTTTTATTATTTTAATTTATTTATATTATGATTTATATTATTGCAAAATGACAAGAGGGAGAGAATGTAAAGCAAGCTTCTGTAACCGTGTAAAAAGAGGGAGGAAATTTTGGGGGATGTGGTGATTTTTTTTTTTTTTACTTATTATCCCTGAAAATTTCTAAATTGATTCCTGACACTTGTAATGTTTAAAAAGGTAATAATATTTACACAAGTTTTATTTTTTTTTAAAAAAAGGAAGAATCTTCCCCCAAATAATAGCTTCCCTTTTTATGTTTTTTTTTTAGATTTTATAAAAACATCTGTGATAATTAGCAAAGTGCATTTGATTTAATTTCAAAGAAAATAATCATTTGTATATACTGAAAATATAATTTCAAAAATCATAAAAAAGGCATTGGATGTGTTTTATGAGTATTATTTGAAGAAATAAAAAAGTTTTACATGGCCTTTTGGAATTAATTAGAAACTCAAGGATGTGAGCATAAGAGAAAAACATGAATATATAATTTGGTACAATATCTTTATATTTCCAATGTATAGATACGTACTTGGACATGTCGGAGAATAGTGAGATCTGATTGTAAAGGAGACAGGCCTTTCGTGTTACATGGTAGGGCCCTCCATATGACACGTCATCCCCCCACCACAAATCATTGCTGACGTGTCAATCACTCCATCTGGACCCCACCTTTGGTCCTGCTGTCATACGTTGCTTATTAGTCATTGGCCGCTTCAGGTGTTTAGATTACAACCCGTCTCCAATTTTTTTATAATATAATATAATAGTAATAATAATAATAATAGTAATAATAATTAATGTTTAATAGTTTTAAGGTTTAGTGTTAAAAAAAACAAATCTAGCCAACGACCTTCTATTGGTATTCGGGTTCCTATGTAATTGGGTTCCTATGTAAGACTTTCGTCTTGGGTAAAGTGTGACTCCCAGAATTCGATTCTCGGTATTGCCCGATAAAATATGGCTCTCTGACATAGCTAATCCTGATTCTGACGTTTGTCGTCTTTATAAAAAAAAAATCTAAATAAATATTAGTAGTTACATTTTCTATTGTTTAAATTGGAAAAAAATAAAGAAAAATAAAATAATGAGAAAAATATCAATTTTAGAAGTTCGGCCCCCTGATGATATTACACATACATCTTATACATCTATGGCAATTAATCATGAGTTATTATATTAAAAATCTTATATCCTTGATTTAAATATTTTTTTAAATTATTCTTTTAATTTCTTATATTATTAGTATTATTAATGTAAGGTAAATCACCTCAAACACATTTTATTATTATGATTTAATCATTCATGAGAATCAAGTATCTTAACTGTTATTATTACTACGGTGACTACAAAATAAATATAATAGTTTTATAAATAAATATAAATGAAAGTATATATTTATTATAATATGAATGCTATTTTAGAAGGGGGTGTGTGTCTATATCTTAATAATAGTAAGTTGATTGAGACATGTTGGATCAATATCTTCACAATATCTTCACATGAGATAAAAGAGAAGATGCTTTATTACTATTTCTACACTAACATATATTAAATTAATTTAAAGACAAAGGAAAACAAACGAGTGAGAATGAATTAATAATTTTATTATAACTTTTTCCTAATATTTTTCATTCTTAATTAACCTTCAATCTTTTTATTTATATATTTATAATTAAAAGCACAGAGTAGGTCTGAATGGGCAATCATCCACCAGCCAAGTATGGTGGTTGAAGGCACATAAGCTGAAGCCACTCCAACATTGTGGGCAAGCCTTGTCCCCTACCATCTTCTGTCTTTAAGTCTTTTGAATACCAAGTCTTCTCATCCATTAGCCAAACAATCATCAACACCAATGCTAGCTTGTTGGGGGCCCTCTTCTCTTCTCCATAAATATTTCATAAATTATTTTAAAACATATACATAGAAACAAAGGTTATTTCATATTAAATATTTTTGTATGGCATTTGATTCAAAGATTTTGTCCATCAAAACCAGTTAACAAAGAATCCGAACTCCATGCAAACCATGCTCATGCTTATGCCCATGCCCTCTCTCTTCTAAGCTTTAAGTCTAGGTCAGCCACTACTGTCTGAGATAGAGGGGAAGGACCTTGAGATGGGGTCAAGCATGGTCCATGGAAAACAATTTAACTAAAATTCCATCAAAACAGCTAGCCTTGTTCCCCATTACTCTTGTGCATTTCCTAAGTTGTCTCTTTCACCTCACCTCCCTTCTAATGTCATTGATTTCACATTCTACCATGTGGAAAAGTTTTTGCTTGCTTTGATAATCTCTTGCTTCTTTAACACCCTTGTAAATCCAAGATTGTTGCAAGTATATATACTCTTGCAGGTTCCTATATGCAAATATTGATAGCATTATTCATTTATTTGTGTTATAATATATGCAAGAATTTTGGTTATGGTCTTCTAGAGGGGTATATTCATGCAATTATTACTCACTAATATGTTTTAGTATTCATGAAGGCATCATTAAGTTAAAAGTCTAAACAAAGTTCTTGAAAATGACAGCATAAAGCATGAATAATGATCACAAAAAGGTTGTCCACAAAATGATTCAACAAATTTCTACAACCCATAAATCATGGAGATGATAAATCAAACAAGTTGTTTTCAGCCAAACAGATGGAATTAAATGTGCAGAAATGTTGCCTGTTAGAATGTTTCAAAAACACATTGTATTGAACACTCAGCAGAAATGTACATTACAACAATTAATCAGAAAGTTACCTGCCTGACAGATATCAAATTGATTCACCAGAAAATTACAGCAGAAGGCATTACAGTCACAAGCTTGCTGCCCAGGTGGATGGTTGATGGTCAGAGAAGGCAAGACATCAAACAAGGAAGGAATATGCTGGATAGAATAAATAGCATCTTGATTCCTCTTAAAACAGACTGCTTTAGTAACTGTAGAATAAACACTTTCCCATGTTAAAGAAATAAAAATAAAAAAATCAATTATTGATTTACCATGGAATCATCTTGCCTCGAAATGCATCTTGCATCAAAGAGGGACTGTAGCATCCCTGAATTGACTGAGTATGGGAAGATAATGAATGCCATGTAAATAAGCTAGCTGAAAATGTCTTCACTACTGAAGAGTCGTCCACTGTTAGCACTGATCTTGGTGTGGAGTTGCATTTGTTCATAGTTTAGTTGTCTTGCTGCTTCGTATAGGGCTATACCAACACTGACAGAGAGATTGAGACAGCGCACGTATGTTTCCACCATTGGAATACGAATGGTTCCACCGCTGAATTCTCCATTACTGCAATCAACCAGAGCTTCTGCTGGTAGCCCACTAGTTTCAGAACCAAATACCAGCCAATCTCCTTGCTTGTATGAGAAATCCTAAAATGGATATGGTGAAAAAAGATTAAAAAAGGGAAATCTTAAAGAAAGGACTAAATATGAGCACCTCAGGCAAGATAAACTGTGATTTGATAGAAAAATTAGAAAGAAAATATATTTGAACATGTTTTGCAGACCGTTAAGGCATAATACTTGAGATGACTACTGAAACAGTTAGTAATCTAGGCAGACAACTCTGAGAGCACAAATGGGAAATAGTTATACAAATGGTGGATATAGAAGAAGCATAGGCTCAAAAAAGGGCATGGAGTCTAGAGGCACAAGTCACTCATACAAATAATAACAGGTGAAACACAAGATCTCCTAAATTTGTTGTTCCAAATTAAACGGATCAACCAGGACAACTCACTGAATGAATTTGTGTGCCTCTTTTGGTAAATGCTAGTAATCTTTTTTCTCCATCCTGCAGAAGATCATTGTCAAAATGAGCATAAAAAGTTGAGGCACAAATAAGAAACCAAATATTCACTCAAGGGGATGACAGTTCACCTGTTGCCTAAAATAGTCCATAAATTCAGCCCATGAGCCATGGATCTTAACAACCACATATCTATTTCGTAATTGTTAAGTTCGGCACAAACTTCCATGATGTACGGATAAACAAGATAAGTGCTTCAGCTAGATCCTCTCTTTGTGGAATCAAGAAATGAAACATTTTGTCAAACTCATATGCTTGTCCTCGAATATGACTTCTAGCAATTTTTCTAATCATTTTAACCAAAGGATACGGCCAGTAATCCAGTCCAGCTCGTTTCAATTTGGTATCATCCACTGAGTATCCTAATGGCTGGAAGAGATGAGAAACATCATTCCACTTTCAAAAAGATGTAATTAACATATATTAACAAATAAATTCAAACACTTTGTTTATTCATGAGAAGATTGACCAGAGGAAAAGCGTACTTCAATAAGATGAAGACCAACAGCTGATGCTGCACAAGTTCTTGCAATGGTGCCGGTATTTCCAGGAATCTGATGATGACCAAACAGGGAAGAAAAACAAAACTCAGTGCCATCCTTTAATCCTGAAAAAAATGATTTGCATAATAACAACATTGTGTTTCATAGCTTAGAGCACCAACATAAACATATAGATGCGGATGAAATGGCTCATAGCTTATACCTTCAGAATAACCAAGCAGACCAAAATGAAATGGCTCATAAAAATTAAGTTATTAAATATTCATCCATGAAAGAATGGTACATATTATATAACTCTTCCTAAATTTTAACCAATTAACAGTACCCACCTTAAATCTTCTATATAGCAACAAATTAAATCTCTGTGGTAAGGTAGATCAATATATCAAACGGAATACTCATTCAGACATTTTTTCAATCCCCCCAAATCCATTTAATAACAAATAAAAAATATCATTTCCCCTTGTTTAGACTTTGTATCTTCCCTATCATTTACCATGTTCTTGAGATCCTAAAATCTGCTCTCCTCAAATATTGTCTATGACACAGTTCATTTCAGGGGAAGTGATATCACTTCCCTTATTTCTACTGTTCATTTGTCAAAAAGTGAGAATAGAATCGGAGAATTTAGGTGTTGAGTAAAGTTCTATGAGTTAAAAAAAAAAATTGAAAGTGAGGGGAAGTAAATTTTTATAAATTGGCTCACTTCCCCCCATTTCAGTTAAAAAAAATACTGAAGTAGGTTTAGTTTAAAATCCATTCCAGACGGAAGTGGAGGAAGTAACACTTCCCCACTTCAAGACAAATAAACACCAATAGAACGCCCCCTTAGTTATTCTTCCCTAGAGCAAACAACGAGAGTGAAAAATAAAGACGGTAAAAAAAAAATTTGTCACACAAGTTAAAGATAGTTAGATGAGGCCCGGGTTTTTTTAGTTTAATAAATTAATAGTTCATCCATTTCATTTAAAAAACAAAACAAAACAAAAAACACAACAATAGTTCGATGACAACATTGTTAACCGGCCATATATTCAATGCAGAACATAACACTAGAAAATAAGATGCTCAACTAAAAGGCCACCAATACATGTAGCATTTCCTTGCCAGATATACAATTCATTATAACACTGCTGTTTTTTTTTTCTCTCTACCACCAAAGTGGTATACTGAATCACTTCAATAGATAATTAAAAATAAAAATGCGATTAAGATCAAAACAAACAGTAATAACTAAAAAAAAAATCAAATTAACAAGAAACCAACACCATTACTTAGATCATTTTTTCAATATAGCAAAGATCTCCTAAGAAATGAGCCTTAATAACATTTCCTTCTCGATTTGAATGTACCATTTATCAAGACCAAAAAAAAAAAAAATCCCCTAATCATCATAGTGCTCATTCTAAAAACATAACATTAATAAATAGCAAAGAAAATAATTGCAAACAAGATCAAAATAAACAGGCGAGAATGAAATGCATGAAAAATTGAAAATAAGGCATGCCTGAGGGGAAACTAATACAATTTGAAGAAACTTCTGATGCAAAGCATCGGGAACGCGTCCACTGGAATTACAATCTCCCACCTCGCTACTATCCACTGCTAAACCGAAATCTTTACCAAAAGATGAGGCATAGAAAGCATTTGGATTATGTGATAAAAAAAATGGATTTTTATCTATACTCACCGGAATGAAAGCGCGAAAAGGGTCGGAAAAAAGCCGGCGAGGAGGAGAAACGGAGAGAAGAGGGACTGGCTCGTTGAAAAGTAGGTCCTGGAGTTCGGGGACGGAAGTAGGTTGTGGATGGCCGGAGATTCAGAGCTCGGAGGCTCGCCGGATCCATGGCCACGCCGCCGATTGGAGGCTTCGTTCCGCCTGCGCTCGAAGTCGAAGGGAAACGGGGATAAGAGCAGGAATGGAGTGAAATATGATTGTTGGATCTTTTACATTTAAGACCTTTAAAAAGTACAAAATTTATCATTAAGCCCTCTCTTTCCAAATTTGGGAGTCTTTTAGGGGTTAATAAATAATATTTTTTATTTTCCACCTTAACACAACTTAATAGATTTACAAGATATTTTTTAATAGATATTTTATTTTTATTTTTCTCATGTTTTCTATTATCCATTTCCAATGGTATTTACACTTCATGTGCCTATTTTTATAAAATCTACTTTTATTATTTTTTTTTAAATATATTTTAAAATTGGCCTGGTTGGATTCTTGTGTCTTGAAGTTTACCCTACAAATTTTGGCTTCAGCTATATTTATATAAATTAATTAATATTGCAAGTAGAACTTAAATTTGATTATAATATTTTTAGATTGTAGATTATACCATTTAGAATTCTTAGTTTTGTCAATTTTTATTTGATTCTATTAGGATTTGATGTTTTTTTTAGCTTATTTTATCAAACAAGTTCAGTGAGATCTATTCCAAATTTTATTGTTTTTTTTAAGAAAAAGTTTTTTTCGTCACTTAAATATATTATTTTAAATTAACAATGCACCCCCCCCCCCCCCTATGTTCTACTTTAAAGTTTTTCTTTAATCCTTTCCGTTTAAAAAATTTATAAAACATTAAATATTGTTTTTCTAAATTTATCTACCCCCTTATGTTCTACTTTAAAGTTTTTCTTTAATCATTTCCGTTTAAAAAATTTATAAAACATTAAATATTGTTTTTCTAAATTTATCTATTATAATTAATGTACTACTGTAATTTTTAATAAATCATATATAACTACATATTTTAATAGAATAAATCATATCTTAAATTAGAGTAATCTTGATAAGTTAATACTAATAATTTTTTTTTCTAACTTTTAGATCACCAAATAATTTGAACCGAATTTAATCTATGTGAATTTGTTAAAATAGAAATTTATATTTTTTATAATATTTCAATAATTTATTTCAAAATTATTTATATAGATTATTTTTTAAATATTTTTTGTTAAATAAATATATTTATTAAGAAATATATATTATTTATTTATTAAAAATAATGATTAAAAATGATTGCGTGTTCTATATAATAAAATAATTATTATGAAAGATAGCTTGATTTATAAGAATTTAATAGATTGATGAGGTCTAATAAAAAACAAATTTTTTGATAGTCTAAATTAAAAATATGCAAATATTTAGTAATCAATTATTGATAAATAATTTTTTAGTGGAACATTGAGCACAAAGTTTAAGGCATGCAAAAAAGAAGAGTGCGGAGCTTGTTTCAAGTTATACACTTATATATATGCCGATATTTGGAATGCAATTCTTTGAAGATTTTCCATCCATATAAACCTTTATTTGGGCTAGTGTAATGGGAATCCCATTTATTTTATGGAGGGAGGTTCCCATTACCCCAAAATTAGGGGGAATGAGGTGTAATACTCATATTACACTTCTTTTTACATTTAATTAATATTTAAAATTAATATAATTAATTAATATATTTAATTACACAAATTAAAAATAAATTATAATTTAAAAATAATGATATTTAAATATTTTATAAGTGGGATTTTTTATTTTTGTTAATTAATTATATGTTGTTAAAAAATTATTACTTTAAATAATTAATTATAAAAATTAAAATTAAAATTTTATATAATAATAACATGTTTACATATTGATTTAAATAATAAAACAATTTAAATATCATTATTTTTAACTATTACTAATATTTTTTAATTATTGTTATTTATATATTGATTAAATATGTGAATTAATTATATTAAGTTGAAGTATTAAACTATAATAAATTAAAGTAAATAATGATATGCTAAATGTTTAATAATAAATAATATTAAATATATATGATTAAATATATTTCATTACCTTATGCAAATGATCTTATTTATAAAAAAAAAATATAAACGTAATTTTTATTATATTAATTTTTTAATTTTTTTTCTTATTCCAAATTGTCATTCCCTCTACCAAATGGTATTTTCATTACTATCTTTATTCTCCTATTTTTATTCCTACCCCTCTCTTTTTCTCATTCCCCTTCAAAATCGAGACTTGAGACTAAAGCTTCAAATAACATGAATATTTACATGGTCAAATTTCATTTTATTTTATTTTTGACGAATGTCTATTTTTAAAAAAATAATAGACGTTAAAAACTTTATTCGAAACTTTATTAAAAAATTTGTAGGAGACATATATATATATATATATATATATATATATATATATATATATATCTCAAACATGGGATATGTGTCGGTCACATAAAACCTTCTTTTGACTATTTTTTTTTTTTAGTTTTTTCTATATTTATATTTTTTTATCTATTTTTTTATATTTTTTGGGTTTTTTTTAATATACAAACCACATCTGGGTATACATAAACATAAAATTACTCACTCAATGCATCTGTACTTTCACTCTATCTGAATTGAGCTTCAAACTTATCTCTTCAATAGAATACAAACATTCTCTGCAAAAAAAACTAGTGATAATTGACTAAGTGGTCATGAACAGACCTCATATTTCTTCAATTTGTAATATGCATACCTTTATATATCTATGTTGCCCATTTTAGATAGTTATTCAATCTTCCTCGCTTATTCCTGATGGCACAAGGGTGGCATTAGGCTATATAGTCTTGGGAATCTTTTAATTTAGGTTTGTTGTAGGAATATTTAATTAGAATGTAGCCACTTAAGTTTTTTCAATGACTATGCACTATTATTTTTAATTGACTATTATGATAATCAATTACATGTTGTTTGTGTAGATTTTTAATTATATATTGCTTCTTATGATGTTGATGTAGTTTGATCTAGTTAAGTTCTTGTGATGTTGATGTAGTTTGGTCCATTTTAATGTGTTTTATTTCTCTTTTTTCTTTATTTGTTTCGTCAGAATTGTACTATTTCATCTTTGATGGATTTATTTTTTATGTTGATGTTGTGCTCCGGTTCTTTTTATATATCTCATTTTTATTAAATAAATTATGATTTATTTATTTATATTAAAAAAACTTCTGTTTAAAACTACATATGAATCAAGCTCGGAAAGTTGGCTGATAAAGTTAGGTTTATGATAAATTCCTAGTTTTTAATTCACATCTTGTGACCACTAGCTACATAATAAGTCTTTCATTTATTATTTACTAGAATTGTCAATTTAAAAATTTGTATTAGAAATCCCATTCAAACATCATTGTCATTTGTCGATGGGTGGGTCCCGCAAGGTGCTAGATGAAAGAGCCAAAGTGGTCCTCATAGAGGTCCCCCTATAGTGGGGCCCTTGGTTTACAGCATGCTCAAGTATGTAATTTCTAAAGGGTAATAATGCCCTAAATGGTGGGTCTTGATCAACAAAACCCTTCCAGAATCCTTTCCAGATTTTTTTTTTATATAAGTCGTGGGCCAAAAACAAATAAATAAAAAATGTTTGTTTTTTAAAAAAATAAGAACACACAAGCTAGACCGTAGGATTCTATGACTACAAACTAGTAAAATACTTAACAAACAAAGAAATACAACTTTCAAGTAGGCCAATGCTCACCTCTTAATAATAAGATGGGAAAATTTATGAATACTACTTATTTGCAGTGATATCTATGGTTCACTGAATTCATCGTCCATTATAAACAGGAAAAATTAATTGCTAAAAAATAAAAATAAATAATACATCTAGGAATAAAAGGAGGGCTTCGTGAATTTAAGGAACATTATGTCCATACTTTTTTTTTTTTTTGAGGCAGAGCGACAAGTACCAACCCTCAGGGGCGTATGTAGGTGAGGTAATTACCATAACATCCTCACACTCTTGAAACTGAGGAGCACGGTCAGAGAGAATCGAATTCGCGTATCTCCTAAACTAGAGGACCCGAGGTACCGCTAGGCTACAAGCCCATCGGTTAATATCCAAATTTTTTATAACACTTACTATGCTAAGCCACCACTAATTTATATATATATATATATATATATATATATATATATAATTTTTGTGATTCTGTGAAGAGTAGAAATTGATAGGGACTTGCCCAAACTCTTTCATTGTGGGGGAACCGAGGGAGTAATGCAAAAACCTCCCACTTTTATATAGAATAAAAAAAAACCTGTACAACAAACGGGCAGCTACTATAAGAGGGGCGGCAATAGAGAGATTACTATCGGATATGATATCATTTCCTCGATAGTGACCCCCATTCGATGCAAAATCACATAAAAAATTTAAGAAGTCTAATTATATTAACTTTAAAAAACAATTTTTCTTCCTAAAACACAACTAATTAAATTAATTGAGATGATTTAAAAATTATCAAGTTTTGATTTTTCAATAAATAATGTCAATTTTAATTTTTAAATCTAAAGAGTTTTAGTTTTATTTATTTTTACTCTTCCAACTTATATGATGGGCTCCATACAAAATAATAAGCTATATGCTTGATACTATCATTCATTGCGTTAGTTGAAAATATCAAAATAAAAAATACGTATTTTAAAATTAAATAATTTTTTTTTGCTAAGAAAGACAAATAAAAAAAAACCGAACTCGTTTCAGGAGTTATTTTTAAAAAAATATATTGAAAAAAAAAATACCGAACCGGCTTCAAGTGGTTCTCTTGCAAAACGGAACGTTTGAAAGGGGGCGTTTCGTTGCACCAATTTCTACGCCGACCCTGTTGGTGGGTCCCACTGCGCAGTGAATTAACCGCAGTGGTTCGTCACGAAGGTGGGCCCTAAATGACGTGTACTTGTCAATCAATGACAAAAGTCAACTAAGTATGATGACACGTGGCTAATCCTCATTCGCTGTAAACTTCTACCGCACTTAATTTGCCGAATTCTCATTTCTAAAAAAGAATGACAACACGTGGGTTTGCCCATTTCTAAGAATACTAAGAATTTTTAAACTTTTCGAGGGGTAACATCGAAAAAAACAAAAAGAATATTAATCTTCTCCTTCTCCTCCTATACAAGTAGAAGCCATGGCCGAGAAATTAGGGTTAGGGTTTTGGTGATCCAAGCACATCCCCTTTCCTCGCGCCTTCCACTTCGAACCCGCGAAGTTTCTAAACTAGAAATTCGATTCCACGCGAAATTTCTCTATTCTTTTCGGTTTAGGATTTTTTTTTCCTTACAAATTCCAAAGAGTTCGACGATTAGAGAGAAAGGAATCGAGACTAACCTGGGATGAGGCTGTAGGATCGGAAAGGGAATGAAGATGGATCGATCTCAGACGTCGGAGGGAGCAGTGGTGGCGATCGAGCTGGTGGCGGGGAGCTCGAAGGCGGAGGAGTGGAGTGGCGGCGTGCCGCAAACAGGGGACGTAGTAGAGGAGATCCGGATCGGTGCCGGCCAGGCAACGTGCGCTCCATTCAAGGGCGGCCGTGCGGGTGTCCAAAAGCTCCTCCATTCTGCGTTCCGGCGCGGCGACACCTCGATCAGAGTCAAAGCCCGGCGCGCTGCCGGAGACTCCGCTGAGCTCCACGCTTGCATCGTACCCCGCGATCCGCCACCCGGTGGGCGCCGCCAGTACGTCTTGAGATCCATCCACGATCCCAACTACGTCGTCAGCTTCGTTGATCGATCCGTGAGCGAGTGCATCGCCCTGCAGAGTACGTCAACCGTTCCTGTAGTCCTTTTTTTTTTTAAGTTTAAGTCCTTGAGGATTGAGATATTAAAATGATTTTTTCAGGGACTTTTCATAAATTTAAGTTTTAATAAGTTCTTATATTTCATATTAAACTTCAGTAATTTGATTTTTTAGTGGGTTTAAATTAAATTTCAACTTGCAACATAGTCCCTTGTCGGCCTGTCTTAGGGGGGTAAATGAAAATGAACTATAATTTTTTCTTTTTGCTAATTTCTTGGGATTTTTTTTTTTCTGTTTCGAGGTTGTTCATAAAAGTATTATTCAGTAATTTGTATGTGGTTTATCCATTTTTTAAAAAAAAATAAAAAAATAAAAAAATAATTTGCTGTTACCAAATCTAACCCACTGCATTTTCAGTCTCTAAACAATCATGCAAAACCGAATCTCAAAGAATGCATGTTGATTGGAATTGGTTGGTGGTTAGGAGAATTTATTTGGTTTATGACTAGGTGTCCTTTGTGAGGAAAAAGCTTGCCTTGGTTGTCTAACTAGGACTAGTTGACGTTGACTTTGTTGACCTAGCAGTGGCTTAATTGTAGAGGACTTCTAGACCTCATACTCTTCTTTTATTAATTATTAATTATTTAAAATAATTTATGACCAATTAGGCATTATTAATTAGTTATAGCAAAGGTTAGTTTTAAAGAAACTTTGTTAAGTTTAATGTTACAGCTGTAAGGCTCTTAACATTTATTAATTATGTCTTGTTTTAATATTTTTCTATGTTATCTCACAGAATGAGAACAAGTCACTTATTGAAAAGTTCACATCATGTTTGCAAGAATGAAAAGTAGGAAGAGTGATGTTGAGTCTGTGGTTTCAGGATCAATGAGCTCAAGGGTGGTGTGCGCGCTGAGCAACGCACAGCTTCAGGATGGGTATGTGGCGTACCCTTGGGACAAGAAGATGAGGGAGTCACTGGAGATACCAAACTCTAGTGGTTTTCTTTCAGTGCTTATTCTACCAAAAGCCTCAGACTCTTCTGGTCTCCACTATAACTCCCTTGAGGACACTCTTGCCAGAGCCAATGCTTGGCTTAATTCTTCTCAGGCCTCTGGTGTACCCATCCTCTTCATTAACATCCAGACTGAAGCCCTTCTCACCAAGGTATAATATAATATATATGTATGATGTATCCTAGTTCAGCTTTGAGATTTTTATTTTATTTTATTTGATGCTGTGATTAAATAATGAGATTCATGTTAGTCATGTATGAACATGTCTTATGTGATATCTTAGTTCTAATTTGAAATTAATTAGATAATTAATGTGGAAAAGGAAATGACTATTAATTGTTACGTTTTATTTATTTATTTATTTATATGTGATGAGTGGCTATCTGATATTTGAGGAATTTAAGTAATATTAAATAACGACCACCTTTATTTTAACTAGTTTGTAATTAATAAGGTAGAGGGATTCAAAGTAGTTAATTTATTTTAATATGTGGAAATGTAGATCTCTGGAGAGACGGCTTCATGTACAGTGAACGCAGGATCACTATCAGATCTCTCAAACCTTGCCAACGTTAGCCTCTATGGGTTTGAAGACTATCATGGAGTAGACATTGGTGTGGTGAGAGCTGTGAGGCTTTGGTACACTCCTCTTGGAGGAGAAGTGGCCATTGAGATCAAACTTCAGGATACTGACACCAAGCTTGGTTTTGCCATCAGCCGCACTGAAGAGGTTCTCCCCCTATCTCTCTCATATCTATTTATGATATATCTCTCATTTTTTCATGACCAACATATTAATTAAAAACAACCACAACATGAATAATTAGGATACTTCTTCTACTGCTGTTTAATTTCACGTTTATATGTTTATTTTTGTAGGGTTTTATTTATATATCATCAGTTATAGACGATGAAGATGACAAAGAAGTAGCTTCCACTCGGTCTGGCCTTAAAGATCTGTACAAAGCCGCAATGAGAGCATCAAAGCTGCTAGTAATCTCCAGGGTATCAAATGAAAAGGTACTCCCATGGATGGTGTCCTCCTCTGGTGCTCTTCGGTGTTTCGACACAGTCTCACTCAGTCAGAAGCTCTCTCTTCACCGCCACGCTCTTCGCCCTATCCTCCTTCATGTCTTCCTTTGGGAAAAAACACCTCTGACAATTCCAACACCATCACCACCACCGCCTCTGACAAAAACTCCGGCGGCTGAAGAAGCACCAAGGAATGTACTGGTGTATGACAATGATGATAGATCAGGTGCAATATTGCGCAGAGATACTGCAGGGGATGTATCTTTCAGGTTCCATGATTTCTCTCTGCCAAACAATTGGGTATGAGTCATTCTCCACTCTTGGCTTGCGTATGCATTTCTTTCTTTGTTGTTGTGGCCCATGTATATGTATATATTATACTCATACGAATATATTTTACAATGATCTTGTTTGTTTTGTTTGTCTGTGTTTCTGGTTTTTGTTGCCTCTTCTCTTTGTGTGAATATATCAACTGTTTTTGTTGCCTCTTGAGTAAGACTTATGTGTATGTTTGAGAGTTATTATAGTGATAATAATGCAAGTGACAAACGAAAGCATTTCTTTATTTATAAAATATATAAAAGCCATCATCACATACTCAAGACAATGACAAAGAGTCTCACAAGGCACAACCATCAAACAAGTAATGGCATAAGGGTTGAGACGCAGAAGCGGAGTGCAAACAAGAGGTTTAGCACGCGGCAGAGTCAAGCCAGGACCTTCAGTCATATCAACCATTCCATCAACCTCCCAATCAAAGCACTGCACCAGCGCACCAAGCCCGGCATGCACCACAAGCAACGCCAGTGACGCTCCCGGACAAACTCTCCTCCCACTCCCAAACGGAAGCATGTGGAAATGCTGCCCTCTCACATCAATCCCATTGCACCCTTCCTCCATGAACCTTTCCGGCATGAACTTTAGTGGCTCTTTCCAATAATCTGGGTCCCTCCCTATAGCCCAAATGTTCACAAACAGTCTTGTTTTGGCTTGGATGTTGTACCCATTGATCTCGCAATCTTTTGTGCATTCTCTCACTGTCATTGGCCCGGTTGGATGAAGACGTAGTGTTTCTTTTACTATGGCTTGTAAGTATGGCATGCTTGATATGTCTGCTTCGCTGATGATCCGGTTCTTGCCTACCACTATGTCTATCTCTTCTTGGAGTTTTTCTAACACACTTGGGTTGTTGATGAGCTCCGATAATGCCCATTCTATTGTTAACGCCGATGTGTCCGTGCCCGCCGCAAAGATGTCCTTGCAGATCAGTTAAGAGAATAACATCAAGGTTGTGTACATTACATGTATTTTGTTCTTATGTATTTAAGTAATTGGTTTCGAATTATTTATTAGAACAGCAAATATTAAAAAAAAAACAAGTGTGATGATGATTTAACAGTGAATTAGTTAGTTACCAGAATGTAAGCTTTGATGTTCTCCATAGACAGCTTCATCTCAGCATTCTCATCTTCATGTATATCAAGTAAAATGTCCAAAATATCCTTCACGGCAATTCCATCCCCTGCCGTCACCGCCACCTTCTTCCTCCGCAACGCCTTCTTCTCTTCCAATATCCCTTCCATCATATGATCGAATCTCCGGCGAACATCCTCCAACCTTTTATCAAACCCTTGCAAATCCAAGTTCTTGCAAAAACTAATATAATCAGCCAAGTTGAATTTTCCGGTGAGCTCCGCCGTCTCCTCCACCAACTTCCTCACTTCCTCCGCTTCCCCTTCATTCTCCGAGCACCTTCGGCTCATCGTCATCCTGCATATAACGTTGTTGCTCATTGTTATAAGCTCCTTACAAAGATCCACCTTCATTTTCTCTTTCGCCTTTATTTGCAATTTTCTCAAAAGTCTTACTACTTCCTCCTTCCTGATAAAAGAAAGTTGTTCTAAAGTCTGACCTCCTAATAATTCCAACATACTAAGTTTCTTCATGAACTTCCAATAAGCTCCAAAAGGAGCGAAAGAGAAGTCTGCAGAACCATACGTGAGATAACTGACTGCTTTTGATTGAGGACGGTCGGTGAAAAAGAGCTCATGAGTTTTAAGGAACTGTTTAGCGGTCTCCGGCGATGAGGCAACAACACAAGGGACGGAACCTAGCCGGAGGGAGATCAAAGGACCGAAACGCAATGATAGTTTGTGGAGAGCTTGGTGAGGAATAGGTGCAAGAAGATGAAGGTGACCAATTATTGGGAGAGCTATTGGGCTCGGTGGGAGCCGGAGACCGGCACCGGTCCCGGCAAGCTTAGAGATGAGCCACCGTAGGATGATGATGGACAAAATGGTTATGGAAGTGAAGATGGCAAATGACTTGGGATTCACTTTGAAGTTTTCTTCTATCATGATGTATTTGCTTGAATTTTTTTTGGATGTGGGGTGTGCAATACTTGAAGGTTGAAGGATATATGTGATGCAGTGCATTTATAGACATCCTTGGTTGTAGATTCATGAATCTCTAATTTTCTTATGATTGATTAGTTGCTAATAAGGTTTAATTTAAGTGTTTTTTTTTGTGATTATTGACTACAAAGTTCACTTTGAGTGTTTGGATTATTGGACGAGTAACATTGTTGCCGTCCAAATAAAAGGTCAGATAGAAAAGGTTTCATTTAGGTAAATATTAATTATCCCTCTACTTCTCAAATTTATATATTAAACATCATTTACGGAGATCGGCAAGTGATGTTTAATATATATATATATATATATATATATTGACAATGTGACAAGTCACTTCACAATAACCTAAATCTCTTTACACACCTTAACTCCTTGATGATGTTTTGGAAAAGAGTCAAACTTCTGACATTCTGCATAGGAGTTTATTGCATGCCGCGCACATGTTGTTTCAATTGTTTTAATATATTTTTTAATATTAAATATTTAAATTTATAGCTTTATGCATACACGTAAATTTTTAATGAAAAAAAATTATTTATCTAGTTAACGTTATACCACATCAATAAAAACATGCATATAATTTTTTTTTTTTTTAGAAAGGCAACAAGCACCGGAACCTCAGGGACGGACACATGGGGGAGCCGCGCTCACCACCGACCCTTGCCCTCATCTTCCACGTGATAGGTTTCGAACCGGGGAGCTACGCTCGACCATCAAGACGAAGACCCTACGCAAGGGACCCGGTGCCAATAGACCAAATGGTCGTTGCACTGTAATTTTAGTTGCACTGTAATTTACGAAATTATCTTTGTATTTCTTTAATTACACTCTTCATGACTTTCTAATTGATGACCTTATGCGAAAAGGACTCTCTATCTATGTTTTTGTAATTTATTGCTATTCTTTGGCCAAATTAAATAAAATTATCAATTAATGATCATTAAAAATTACATACTTAATTTGACTAAGGAAAAACATATCATTTATTATGACTTGAATACATTGAACTTCCTCATAACAACTGAAAGATCACAATAATATATTTTATTAGATGTTTGAGGTCATGAACATAATCTTTTAAACATATAATTAAATGTGTATTAATTTTCTTGAATGCTACAAATTAATCAATGATAAATGTTTAGCAAAGACCATGTCAAGATGGGATATTGCCATCTTTCAAAGTCAGGTAGAAAATCATCACAAATAGATACATGTAAGTCTAATCGTGTCTCTCGATGTGGTTTGCTTCTCTTTTTTTTTTTGTAAGTATTTAACTGCTAAACGTTAGTGTCACTTTGTAACAAAACAAGCCATAGCTCTTTTAGATCTCCTTAGTAAATAATAACATCCCAATTTTTACAGAAATTTATCTACCTATATTAAGTTTTTTCCTCATTCCACATCTAGTTCATTGGGAATCTGGGATTAACATATTATTATTATTATTATTATTATTATTATTATTATTATATATATATATATATATATATATATATATATATATATATATATATATATATATATAAATGTGTGTGTTAGTTTAAATCTAATTTGGATATAAATTATCATGATAATTTTAAATTAGGTAGATGTAAATCATTGTATTGATCTAACATTTTTGTGAATATTCAATCTCATCGACAGAGAAAGCATGAAGAGTTTTTGGTTTCTCTAAGTGCGGTATTGTTTCAAGTGCAGATCTCAATCTTTTTAGTGTCTTGTCTAATTTACTATTGCTAAAGATAAGTGATCCTATTTTTACTATTAATTAATTATTTAATTAATATGATATATTATTAGATTTCATACTTTGGTTTTATGATACGGCATATTTACATGTTTAGATGGATTATGTCATACTTCGATTATTTCTAACAAAAAATATATATATACTCGAATTGATATTATAAAATAAAGCCGAGAAGAAAACAAATCATGCCTTGAAGGATCTTCATATCTTCATAGAAGCATGTCTAAAGGCCTTCACGTCAAGAAGTTATGTCATTCTGTTTGCTGAGAAGTACTAATAATTTGCCAATTGTTCCATGCAAAGGTCAGTTGTTGGGTGGGGGGGGGGGGGGGGGGCGGCAATAAAACAAAGTACAAACTAATTCCCAAATAACAAAGTACAAACTAATTCCCAAATAACAAATACATATATATTTTGGATCAATTCTAAGATAAAACATAAAGAATAACAAATACACATACTGCTACACCCACATATATATATACATGGAAAGAGAGAGAAAGGACACATTTTCGGCCAGTTATAAGATAATATACATTAAGACAAATTGATTTAAATAAATAGATAAATATGGACAAAGTGCGTGGTGGTAACTTTTACCTAACTCTGATATAATATTTAGAGAAGAACAAATTTTAATATAATTAGATATACAAATAGATAAATGCATAGTTTTATATAGGATATATTCAAAGTTATGAGTAGGCACGCCGCACACCAGACAAACAATTTCATACACACCTAATTGTAGTGGCGGAGTCAGAAATTATTAAGTAGAGGGACGAATTACAAAAAAAAAAAATCAATTAATAAAATTTTCATAAATTTTATTAATTTATTTATATGTTAATTTATAGTTTAATTTATAAAAATTACATCTCAAATAATAAATTTTAAAAAAAACTCTACTACCAATATAATTTTATATATTATACAAACTAATTTATAAAAAACTATAAAATATACTATATAAAATAATTTATAAAACATCAATTGATCAAATAATAAATTTTTGTAAATGTTTTTTTTTAAATTATTGTGTTTTAAACCATAAGTATTAATTTGTAAAAAAATTATTTTTTAAAATAAAAAAAAATCCTAGAGAGAGGGAGATTTTTAAAAAATAAAAATAGAAACCAAGAGAGAAATAAAGGGGTGGGTGACAGAGGGGGCTACTGCCCCACTCTCCCTCCACCCCTGAATAATTGTATACATAATTACATAGCTTTATTTAAGAATTATAAACAATTAAATTCTACTATGATTCAAATTAATTAAGCTTACTCAAACTTAAATTAGATAACTATACTCAAACCATAACCCTATTTTAACTCAAATTAATCATTTAAGAACAGAATAAACGTTAGCTTATGTTTATAATAAATTTTATCATATTTTACATAGTGGTCGTTGATGTATATATAAATATAAAAGTTTACTGTTTCTATAGTGGGAGGGGTCATTAAAAAGGTTTTGAAGTTTATTTGGCATTCGGTATATCTTTTAATTTCACTTGCTACCACACACATATTATTTATGTTTTAATCATGCATTATGAGAGAGTCAAACTCTCAATTTCATATATTAAGAGAAATAACTTCATTAATATCGTTATAAGATACACACCTCCACTGATAGAAAAATAGTATTTGTGCTTAGATTGAAGTTTCATTCTTATCTCAATTGTGGTTGTTTAGTTCACAAAATCTTATATTACCTTCCGAAATAAGGTCACTGGGAATAGGAATGTAGTAGCAATGCAGTTGGAATGTAACAGTTTAATTAGTTGGAAATCTTATATTATTAATTGACTTTTTATTAAAATACTTTTATCAAATAGGAGCAAAATATATCAAAATTTGTAAATATTAAAATTATTTAATAATAAATGTGTCATTATTAAGAAAAAATAAAATTTTAATTGTTATTAATATTAATTAAGCCCAAATTAATTATTTTAAATAAATATAAATTTTTTCCTCCAACTTCATGTTTAAAAAAATTTTTTAATCTCAAATGTTTTTCTTATCTCCAACTAAATATTTTAATAAAAAATATGTGTGCATAGAAAAATACAATTTTTTTTTAAATCTTTAAAAATTGATGTTTTTGTGATTTTATTATATTTAAAAGATATGAAGGGAAAAAATATCACATTCTAGATATATATTCCGTAAATATTATATTTTATCCAAATTAGCGTCTTTAATCTTACATTACTTTGCTCATATTTAAGGAGTAATCTAATATTATTTCTAACCAAATCTCACCTTAATATATTAACATTAATATAATAATAATAATAATAATAATAATAATAATAATAATAATATACTAACATGAATAATAATAATAATAATAATAATAATAATATTATTATTATTATGAGTACAAATATACTAATATTAATACTAATACTAATAATAATACATAGATGTAATTTCTTGAAATGGTCAAGGGCATTTTGATAAAAAAAAAACCAAACCTTCCCAACCCCCAATTTGGAGGGTTGAGAAAATGGGGTAAATGGAGGTTTCTCAACCCTCCATTTAACCCCCTGAAACCCTACCCCTTGCAAAACCCTGGATCCAAACAAGGGTAGGTTGAGAACCTTACTTTACAAAACCTCCATTTACCCTCTCCCAAGCAAGCCTCTAGTCGTTTCATATCTGATTTGTCAATATATTTTTAAAATAATAATAATAATAATAAAGTAAATGTAAAATTTTTACGGTTGAGCAAGGGTGTGTGTCAAACTTGTTGACACGTCTTGTCCACGTAAGCCTTATCCAAAGATAGCACACCAATCACACCCACTCGATGTCCCCACATCCAACCTTAGGATCCAACGGCTCTCGTTATCTCTCCCAACCCCGCCCCCGGTTTTCCCCTTCGTATCTCCTCCCTTGTTTCGTGTTTAGTATCTAACACCAAGCAAGCTAATCCTTTCATCAGAACCGTCAAATTTGCCTCGTGATTCAGATGATTTCGTTTCCCGCATCGTCTTGATTTAATCAACGGTTAAAATCGATTGGATAGCGCGGTTGCTGTTCGTGCTCAGAGAGCGAAAAAAAGTTTTCCCTTTCTCGTATTTTATATAATCCAGACCCGCTCATCACCCAGCTCTTCTCTCTCTCTCTCTCTCTCTCTCTCTCTCTCGTTCCAATCCAAGTCTGCATCGGATCCATCGCGTCCACGATTCCATAAGACCAATCTCTTTGGTTTCTTGGTGTTCTCGTCCGATTTATGGATGAAAGTTGGGAGCTTTCCGTGATTTGATGGTGTTTCTCGCAGGATTGTTGGAATTTCGGACATTGGATCAGGAGGAAAGTTGAGAGGTTCTGGTTGATTTCTGGTATTGATTCTTCTCCTTTTCCTCGAATTTAATTTGTTTGCTAAATTGTTATGAGGGTTTTGGATTGACTTCTTCCGTTTTCTGAGTGGGCATTGGATCTCTCTCTCATGGCTCGGATCTTACAGTGATGTTGGAGACCTTTTTTGTGGAATTGGGTTCTCACGGGATAGTTGGATTTTTTGAGGCTTATATTGGCATTGTCCTCAGTTTGCATTGTATCTTTCTGAGAGGATGTTTATTATTTTTAAGTGATTTATGGCGTAGATTTCACCAAAGTTTTCAAATTTGTTAGTAGTGATGGATTCTGCTATTTGCACAGATCAAGGATACATTTAGGGTTGTTTTGGTGAATGCGATGCTTGATTAATGATTTTTTATGCTCGCTGGATTGGTGGCTTTTTGGTTGTTGTCCAGAATTCTGGTAATTTAATGAAGTTCTAATGCTTGTAACTCCTGTTAGCTCCAATGTCTCACCTTTACTTAGTTTTAAAAGTCTCCCTTGTTTTCTCAGGCGCTTTTGATCAATCAAGGAGATAATTCCTGCTAGTAAGGTGTTTGAGTGACTGCCATTTACATGAATTATGTTTGAATGTCTATTTCCTGGTTGTTGATCTATTTTACATCTTTTTGCTCTTGGATTTTCTGAAGTTTTTGGATCTCTTAACTTATATATGTTGAACCAGGCATTTCCCTAACTATGCGCATTCTTTGTCTAGCTTTTCTTTGTTCTTAAGTATTAATTCATCATTTTTTTTTTTTTGAATTTCCACTCCAGACAGATTGCTGTATTTAGAAATTGGAGAAAAGGGAATCAATGTCAAAGGAGACAGATTGTTTATAATTCAGTGGACTTAGTTTATCACTGTTTGGAATCACTAGCAATTTATTCTGCTCCATTTGATCAAGGGTGGTGTTTGTTCATTAGATCTTTGCATTTGACGTTGCCAGGCTTTCTCTAGAGATGGTATCAGTAAATTTAGGTATTCTTCATTATGTTCTGGATCATATTTATGGAGCATTTGTGCATAGAACCAAATTAAGCACTCCTTTCTTCTCGAGGGGATGGGGAGGGAGCAAGCTTGACATGCTAGAGAACATGGTTAAGCAACTTTTCCCAGAAGCTTCAGGTCAGAATTGGCCACCTAATATCGTCCGGCCTATTTGGAAAACTGTATGGGAAACTAAATCTGCATGCCTTAGAGAAGGTGTTTTCAAGACTCCCTGTGATGAACGACTTCTTAGTACACTATCTCCTGAGAATCATAACGCAAGAGTTGCATTTCTTCTGCCTAAGAATGTACCTCCACAAAAGATGGCCTGTGTGGTTCACTTGGCAGGTAATTTGTGTAGTTCAGTTCCTCAACGCGTTGTTACAAGTTGTCTGATTTTGTTTTCGAATGTTTTGCTTTTAGAACTTTATGTGATTTGGTATACAATGCGAAAGTGTAAACTGAATATTGCCCTTGTTTTGAATCCAAGGATCTGATATTAAGTAATCTATCAACACCATAATGTCACCTGCTCAGATTCTATTCTTTTCTTATTTTCTTTGTTTTCCTACTGCAAGATCCTAAAATATGGAATTATTGAATGTATTTATGCTTTATGCTTACTTGCATGACTTTAGGTATCATAGCATATTTTGTGGTCTTCCTTGCTTTCACTGCATGATCTCAATGTATTCATTTGAAGTTTCATAGGCACTGGAGACCATACATTTGAGCGGAGGTTGCGTCTTGGTGGGCCTCTGGTGAAGGAAAACATAGCAACTATGGTACTTGAGAGGTGATAATTCCTGTGTAACTATTGTCAAACCATAAAGTAGAGCTTGTTATCCGCTGCTTTTTATACATAAAAAATATGCATCCACTTTTTTTCTTTTTTTTGCTTTTTCCTAATTGTAGGTTCTAATGTGAACTAAATGTGCTGCAGTCCTTTTTATGGACTCCGACGTCCTAGCATGCAACGTGGTGCAAAGCTTTTATGTGTGAGTGACTTGCTACTGTTGGGGAGAGTTACTATAGAGGAAGCTCGGTGTTTGTTGCACTGGTTAGAAATCGAGGAAGGTTTTGGCAAGACAGGCATATGCGGCCTTAGCATGGGTAGTGACAAAATGCACACCTTTAGTTATTTGTGTCATTGTATCTCTCTGATAAGATACTTATAAGAATAATCAGATAAACTAAAATTTCACAAAATTTTCAAGTCTTAATTTTTTTAGACAGATCTAACAATTATGTACATCATTAATTGTCAGTTAATTTTCTTCCCTTGTCACCTGAGTATTGTTACTTTTGTAAATCCTGTTTGATGCGATTGTTTTTTTCTGAATTTGCCTTTGTGATGGAAATTACAGGAGGTGTACATGCTGCAATGGTTGGATCTTTGCACCCTACTCCGATTGCGACATTACCATTTCTTTCTCCACATTCTGCTGTTGTTGCTTTCTGTGAAGGAGTGTTGAAACATGCAACTGCTTGGGAAGCTCTAAGGGAAGATGCTGCTCAGAAAGCTGAAATGACCCTTGAACAAGTCAGGGAGCGGCTTCGCTCTGTGTTATCACTGACAGATGTCACTCGCTTCCCAATTCCCAAGAATCCTCAGGCTGTCATTTTTGTCGCTGCAACGGTATCTTCTTGTTTGTCATTTCCCCATCATAAATTCAGAGTTATAGTTTTTCTATGGCATTTTCAAAATCTATCTGATATAACTACCAGTTTACCTCTTTTAACTGTTTTACCTTTTATGGAGGAATACTACCTAAAATCGTTTCATCAAAATTATCCATACCTAGTTTCAATTATATTGTGTTATTGGTTTGTTATGTCTTATTCAAGACTGTCATTGAAACTCTTTATTCTTTTGGTTGAACAATCAACAGCTAACCATTTAGAACCAATTATTTGCCACCAGGCAATTGGCATCCAAGAACCAATTGATTTCATTTACTGCTTAACGGTTAAATGCCCTCATTTTACGCATGCTTTCATGCATAGGTGGCATTTTTCTTTTAGTATAATGTATGATCATTGTCCTTTGCTTATCAGTTTGTTTTTTAATCACAATTTTAGTAGTATGACAAAATCAATAAACTTTACTAACCCTGTCAGCTCTCCTCTTTCCATGGTTTCACATATGTTTCTTTATTTCTAATTATTTCTTGCTGATGTTCTTTACACTTAGGATGATGGCTATATCCCCAAACATTCAGTCTTAGAGCTACAAAGAGCTTGGCCGGGATCGGAGGTGAGGTGGGTCACTGGCGGCCATGTCTCATCCTTTCTCCTACACAATGATGCATTCCGAAAAGCCATCGTCGATGGTCTCGACAGATTGCAATGGAGGGAATCAGAATCATCATAATTATGACAGTGTATCAGAATCACTACTATGACTGAAACTCATCCTGATGTAATAAGGATGGATTGAGATCAGTTGTGTGTAATTCTTTAGCCACTGGTGCCTCACAAATTCATTTGTAACAAAGTTCAAAAGATGAATAGATTTTTCAATTCCTGATTTTCTTTCAATTGAACGCCATTTGCCAGAAATTTAACTTGTTCAGGAATCATAGGAGACTATGTACATGAATTTGAGAGGCAATGATCATTTGATTTATTTGATTCTCTACATGAATTACAACTTCATTCTGTACTCTTTTGGTAATATCAAAATTCTCATAATTTCAAGGGAGAATGCTCATGAATTTGAAATCAATGACCATGTAATATGCAAGGATTAACCTGGTTCTGTTGAAAAAACTGTTGATCTTGTAAATCATGTTTTTGTGCTTAAATATTTGCTGCTCTTGCAAAATCAAGTGCTCATGACACATGACAAACTTTTTCTCTCTTTTTGATAAAAGATAGATACATGCGAAACTTTGATCATGATTTTGAGACCATTTGATATGCAAGAATTGATTTGATCCTCTTTCAAAATAAATAAATAAATAATTAATTATTTCCACCAAAAATTCTCTAATTGAGATTTAGAATGGATATATACATATAAGATTACTAAGAAATTAATCAATTTTGTGTCTCTTGTTTGTTTTTTTTTTTTTCAAAAAAATTGTAGTTTATTCATATTTATTTCAAAAAAAAAATAATCAAGAATTTTCGATTTAGCCAACCCCCACCCTCTCTCCTTTAAGGCATTGAGGAGGATTTGAGTTTCATTCATGATTTTTTTTTCCACAAATTCGGCTATTTTGGTTATTGGTATTTGATGGGATTGCGGAAGCTTATAATGCACACAATGAGGGACTTATAATTTCTAAAACCTGGCTTGATAGGAAAGGATTACCCCTCACTATATATATATATATATATATATATATATATATATATATATATATATATATGTGTGTGTCATATGTGAGCTTTCTTTCAATTAGGTGAAGTGGGACTAAATTAGACTTACATTATTTTTTTGGATCAGAGATCTGATATCCTTGTTGAATCAGGCACTTCACTCAACAACACTTCACCTGAGGTTTGTCCTCAATCAGAATCTTCTGTCGATCAGCCCCTAGCAAGGTCCCATACCACCTTATTATTATTATTTTATTTTATTTTATTTTATTTTTAATTACTGCTTCGAAACAAGGTTCAGAATGGTTGTTTGAGATGGAATGTTGGTTTGCAAGTGAAAGCCAAGAGATTTCTTATTTTTAGTGTGGATCAATTGGTTTATTTTTATGATTATCAGTTAATGAAGGAATGGTCGGAAAAAGTTTTTTTTTCCGTTTATATGAACAAGGTTTTAAATTGTTGTTTGAGATGAAGAGCTGTTTGTTTGAAAGTGAGGAAAAAATGTTAGGTTTTGGATATGTTTGGCTGTTTATTTGTGATTTTTGTGATACTAATGCTTAATCTTTTGTTTTTTGCTGTTTTGGCATTAGAATTAGGACCAAAACATTGCTGGGAAATCAAACAAAGGGTGGAACAAAGGGAAGTCTTTGAATTCTAGTGCTATGAATTCTTTTGAATCAAATCCAGCCCCAAATATTGGCTGTAATTTGTTGGAATCCTCTCATGGTGTTCTGGACATGGGTGATCCAGGAGTGCTGCCCAAGCAGCAAGAAGAAGGTAATAACCTTTGTAATTCGATTCATTTGTATGTCCTTTTTTCTTTTGTTGATTTTTCTTGCTTTCTGAGCAATTTATTGCATTACTTTTGATTTTATTTGTGAGAACATTAGTTGGCTGCTTGTGTGACACTGACAATTATTCTCACTGTAAATATATTGTGATATCTGAGGGTTGTTGATTTTGTTTTCTGTTACAAGCTACCAGTAAACTTAACTTCACTATTTTTTAAAGTGGTCAAGAGGATCATTTTGTTATGGCTTATGCACATTGTTTACTTATGCAATACTGATTACAACAAAATAGAGCTGGCAATAGTTTGCTTCAGGCTTTGTTTGGGCCAACATTAACATCATAGAGTAATTTTTAGCATTTTTTTTTTAAAATCACATGATAGGATGCTTCATTCCCTGATTACTATCTCCGTGTGGGTTGTGAGTGTCACCTCCCAATGAATTTATGATGTTTGCAACAATTATGTTGAGCGTTTGACTGCCAATCTCAAAGTTTAGTAAGCCTTAGAGTTTCTTTTTAGCATCTGTATAATTGGAAAGTTTCCTTGCACATGATAAGAACTATATCTTATCTTACAACTTTCCGGTTTTTTTTTTTAAACACAAGTTTCTTACTCTTTTTCCAAAATTCTTGTGTACCACTGATGTTGCAATGATTTTCTTGCTTCTCAAAGGTATTAGAGGCTGTTAGGCAGCTCCATTTGAAGGAACACAAGTTTTAGATGGTTCGGGCAATGTTTTCAAGTTAGCTGCTCCAGTGGAGTGCGAGGGTATTGTTGGGAGTGATGATAGGTCTGCATGTGATTTTTTTTGTTCTCCATTTTATTTTATGTTGTTTATATGTGCTTATGGTGATTTTTAAGTCCATTATTTATGCCACATGATAATTATGAATTGAAGGCATGGAGACATTGTCTGGATGAATCGTTCACTTATTTTATGCTAAAAGATTGTCATAGATGAGAAGAATTACTCTGTGCAACAGGATACACTTAATTGGAAGTAGAAAGCGCAATACTCTATTACCATCCCTAAAAAAAAAAGACTACTGCATGTTAGATGCAAATGAAACATATTATTTGGATCCAATTCAAAGAAAAAATTAAGATGAAAGACCTATGCTTTAGGGTATTCAAATCCATATTTACTAAATTAACTTATATTGAACAACTAGTTACTGAAATATGCTCCCTTGAAATGTGATAGTCTATTGATTATATTTTAGATTTAAACCAAATATATTATCTGGACCCAATTCATTATAAAAACTTAATCTAACAAGATGAGAGGCTAGGTTTATTTATTCAGATCCATATTTACCAAATTGACAAATGTGGGACTATTAGTTATTCTAATACTGCATAGGAACTCATGCAGCACCGATTCTTCTTTTCCTTATTCTGTTTTGAATGGTTATTTGAAGAAAAGACAAATGGGAAAAGGGACTTGTAAATGTGTTGGTCATTAACTAGTTTGAAATTCTTGCAAAAATCAAAAATCGAAAATTATTAACAAATCACCACATGAGGTTCTCTCTAAACTGGAGCTTGATCTGGCTGTGTATATGCTCATTCCTTCCCAGTGAGTTCTCTTAATATCTTCTTGACCAAAAAACAGCCATTTGATTTGAATTAAACTTCTTTCTTGAAAGAATTGTTTTTGTTGATTTTTCTTTCAGCAAAAGTGCTGCTTATGTCACTGCTCCATCTATTTTTATGCTTCGTGCTTTGCTTGCAGACATTATATGCAACTAACACTTGCTCATTACTAATTCAAATGATTTGAAATTTTAATAAACCTGATCAAGGGTCATTGTCTTGGATTTCCACAGTCTTCATAACAATTTTATGTTTGTTCTATTACCCAGCTTGCTCACTGTCTCATCTTATAAAAGTTGTAATTAACAGGTATGAATATCGGTTTCCGCAGGGGAATCTGATCTTGATGCTGCATCACCATTTAAAACTACATATATTGTAGATCTCCGACCAGTTGTGAAAAATTTAGTTCCAATATGTTCAGAAGCTATGAATCTCATGGATAAAGGAAAAGCTTGTTTGGCTGAAGTATGTTGTATGAACATGAATTAAGTCAAGTGCAAATCATCTTCTATAGTAGATCAGATTGCTTTTGCGTTATTGGTCAAACATATACAATAAGGAATACAAGTTACCAATGATATGGATGACGCACTTTCGGGGAATGATGGGGAGGCTTTCTCGCTTTTAACTGAAGTATTCTCTATACATCACCTAGTAATTCTTCATTTCATTGACTTTGGCCCTCTTTTAATATTGATTCTATATACTTGAAACTAAGTAAAGCATGGATCTTAGGTTACTAGTCCAATGCACAAAGAATTTACTAGTTGCTGCCGGTTATGTTCATGAGCTTTTATCTGATGCTTTACATGTATCTTTATCATGTTTTCGCTAATTTTGTCTAAACTTTCCTTTTTTTATTTCTTTAGCTATTTGCGTGGGAACACATGACATATCCAAGCTTCACATCATGCATATTCTGATCCTAAAATTTCGACTGCATGCTAACAATGTATTACAGTCGAGTTTCATGTTAGTGAATGGAAATGCAGCAATGATGATTATCTGGTTTACCTCCACTATTTATTTCATCTAACATGTAAGTATGATGCAAGTACTTGCTTGAAGATAATTGAGTCAGTCATCATTTTTACAGATTCTACTATTTCTTGTTGTTTTCGATTATTGTACATACGACCTTACACCAAATGAACACTTAATTGTTTAGCTTGGGCAATCCTTTAAATGTTTTTTTTTTAAAGAAAAGCCCGTTTTCATCAATAATCAATATGTAGCATTCATTATAGACTTGTTGATATAGTAGCTCAATTTGTCACAGTATCTAATAGAAATGGCAATGTTGGCCTGACCAACTATAGTTGCTCTTCTAGCTCAGTTTTGATCATATATTCTGAGGCATGATATCTAGCACTCCATTTTAAAGGGTGATAAGGAGTTCAAAGCTGTTATTATTATTCATTCTCTTTCCTTAATTTCAGGTATCTTGCGATGATTCTATTTCATGCAAGAAACTTGGAGGGTGAAAAATGCAACAGTATCAGAAGCTGATTATAAATGAGCATTGTCTTGGGCTGGATCATCCAGATACTGCTCACAGGTGAAAAAGAAATCCTTCCTTGGTTTTGCTTTGCATCACCTGTGACTGGATAATTTTTCCTGGTTTTCTTGTTATAATTTTTTGGAAACCATGTTATTGCTAAGCTTGTGTATGATTTTAATATTTTCAGCTATGGAAACATGGCCTCATTCTACCATGGTCTCACTCAGACAGAACTTGCTTTGCAGCACATGTCAAGAACATTGCTTCTGGTAGGCTTGTCATCTGGTTCTGATCATCCAGATGTGGCAGTGACTTTCATAAATGTTGCTATGATGTACCTGGATATTGGAAAAATGAATACTGCTCTTTGTTGTTTACAGGAATTAACCCGGTACTTGGTCAGTAGCATATTCAAACTTCTGTATGAAACCACGCACTTGGTGTTGTCTTTTAAGTTTTAACTAAGGGTGCCTCTACAAACTCTCTATGCAGGCATGTATTCTGCACCTGAATTTTACAAACTTTGGCTTAGTCAAAATTGTATCTTATATTGACCAGAACTTCATTGCAGCATGAAAGGAAGACTTATGATATACTAGTTAAACAACTGGGAGAAGGGGATGATGCAAGGACACTTGATATAGAGAACTGGATAAAGAAATTTCAACAGCATGAAACACAGGTAGTTGTCATGTGCTTGATTTCTTTGGATATAATACAAAGTCACAATATCTAGTTTAATGGTTTATATAGGGGTTTATTTATGTATAGTTTAACCTCATATGTAGTTCAGAGCTGTGATGTTTCTGAGTGAGGATTGTTATAAACTAGAACATAAAATTTGTACAACTATGAGTTCATGACATTTTTTTTTATTTATTTTAATTTGGAAAGATAGCACATCACATCAGCACAACAGAACTGATGGCTTAATTTCATGTTCAAATTGTGGTTGATAATGCTGGTGATCTTGCTGTATTATAATAAATAATAAGACCTGTTGGTCTGAAGGATTTTCTGCTTGAGATTTTTAATGTTACCAAACTCCCCATGAAGCCTGAAATCTCACACATCAAAACTTTCCTGTCTCTTTACAGCAATTCTGCAAAGCATGGAGTTGTTTCAATATCAATTGCTTTACCATCATAAGGTTAGTAAGGTACACTATAATAATAACTCACATCATCTACTCCTACACAAGGTTGGAGACATTTTCTCCTATCATAGACCTCTATCAATATGCTCTGTCTAAAGGTGCTGCATTTAGGATGAAAATTAATTTATGTTACTTTCTTGTGATAGGCAGAGGCAAATCAGCAGAAGAGCAAAGGGCAAACTCTTTTTCTAAAGGTTTGCTTGCTTATCATGATTTTTCGTCGATGTGAAGACTCATCCTGTCATCCCAAAGGCTCACCGCATCTTAACAAAGGCATTCTAGGCCGCAACTGAAGGTTCTCAAAGTGGTGCAGCCAATAGATCGATCAACTCAGCTACTTTCGGGAAGGCCCTTCCCCGGGGAAGGAGGTTTGATGAGCAGCTGCTGAAGTTAGGAAAAAAGCTGCTGCCAAAGGTTTTGCTGGTGCAACCAACTGGTGTTCACCACTCTACTGGTGCCTATTCTCAACCAGCTTCTGAACATGATCAACACCGGAAACAGCCCCACTGCAATTGATTCTAATGAAGCTGATTTAATGCATCAAAATGGAATGGATCTGCTAAAACTCATGATGATAAAGTTCCCATTGGATTGGGCAGCGGTTTGACATCACTGGACTTGAAGAAGCTAAAGCCAAAATCAAAATCAATGGATTTGAAGGAACAACAGGCAATGTTTTTCAACTGTTGAAAGTCTTTGATGTGCTACACTTTTGGACCTCAACCAGGCATTCAAGCTACCAGCAGAGGACATCCTATTTCCTCTAGATTATTCTGTACATGATTATTATTAGGGTGGCCAAGCCTCTAATAAAAGAGAGCAAGACTGATTTCAATTGCAAAAACAAAAGGAAATGAAATACAACTATACAGTCACCATTTTCTTCAAGTTTCCATATTTCATTTAATCAGCATAACAATGCATTCAGCCAAATTAATTTCATGTGCTCAAACCTGTTTTAGCGAAGAACAGTAGTACTTCAGAAATGAACAGAAAGAGAATTGTCTAGCTTGCCATTGTTTCCTTCGGTTTCAGAAAATGGCTCATAATCAGATGCACAGGATCAGAGAATTGCAAGTGTATGAGAAAGAAGATTCCATATTGTATGCCGTTATTCATTAAATTGAGCATAAACTGCAAGCTTATTTGGTGATTATTGTATCAACATTCCAAATGGTCCTCATTCTAACTGCAATTATTTCCAAAAATGCTGTCTTCATCGACTCCCATACATAGATCAAACACTAAACAAAATATTCAGAAACTAAATAATCAAGATCAGGATTTTGAAATTCCAGCAGAACAAATAAAGAATGCAAGATTAGCTAGCCAAACTAATGACTACATTAGAAAGATAACCACTGCTAAACTGAACAGAGATCCAAATGAAATACGAGAAAATGCAAGGTTTCCTCTGGCCTAAAATTAATTGAAAAACTAGTAATCATACCAACAAATAGTTCAGATTCATAAATGGACAAACAAAATACAAGTAAACATTAGCATCAAGAACAGGATGCCAAGGGAGAAGATATCAAGAAGAAAGCTACACTTTCATAACAACAACATCAGATAAGGGGAACAGAGTCAATATCACTCTTGAGACAAAGCATCCAACAAAGCTCCATTACTTACCACCACTTATATTGCATCAAAACATGGAATATCTGAGGGGATTTGCAGTCATTTTCTCACAGCATGCTGTCTGTTCTTGCCGGCAACCTCCTGAAGAAATTTAGAGGGACTGATGGAAGCTTGTGGCGGAACCGCGGGTGCCTCAACACATACAAACCTGCCAGGAAAGCCACGACACGGAATGGTGTGACATAAAGCACAATGGCAGCAATCAGGCAGAATGTCACAAAGAGGGCAGTTGCTCTCGGATCCCGCCAACTTAACAGATTCTGCAATCTCTCACCCTGTGTTGCGAGATCACCCACCACTGTTTGAATCCTCCCTGCAACACTTCTCAGGCGATCATACCTCATCCTCACAATATCTGGAGAGCGGGAGGTAGGAAATGTATCAAACTCTTCATCAAGCTCGTCAGGGTGGGCAGTGTCAGCATGTGAGAGCCTAGTGTCCATGTGAGGTGGCTGCCTTGGTCTCCAACGGAAGTACCAGACACCAATCAAGAACAGGTATAAAAAGATGGTCGGTAATATCAGCTCAGGGTATAATACCAAAATGACAAAGAGAATGTGGATCAGTACGGTCGTCAGAGGGTTCTTCCAGTGGCAAATCTGGTCGAACCATTTGCTTACAGCAATCAGACCACTCAAGACACTCATGATCCTAAAGAAGTTAGCCTTGCTTTTGCGCATGCTCCACATGTGAGAATCCACATCCAGCATATATTCGACCACTTCCTTCCTTAAAGGTGGCTCGGCTCGGTTCAACCTCATTGAAACAATCTGAGTGGCCTGGTGTCGTAAATTATCAAGCTGCGTAACTGACAAGGGATGAAGGTAATGCATCTTTGGCAGCAAGGGCTGGGAGTACATGTGCATCATGTTCAGCAGAGAGGCGCATGTGAAGCGAACAGCCAACTGAACCTCACCCATCTTCTTCACCCCAGAAGGTAGTAACACTAGGAGAGGGTAGGAGTGGGTGTAGACACGATCTGTTTGGAGGGTTGATAGACGAATCCGAACTTTACCTATTCGAGTATCCCTGGTCCCAGCAGCCTTGTCCCCACCTTGCAAGTGACAGTTATCAAAAACTCCTACAGTGATGACAGTGCAAGGATCATACACCTCCCAAGTATACTGCTCGTTCCATTTCGGAGCAAAGCTATCGATTATGGTTCTAGTGCGCACCCATTTTTGCCCATACTTTGCGACACAATAAGCATCAGTGGTTCCACGCCCATCCTTAGTCTTCATAGGTAGCAACCCTTGAGCAGTAAGAATACCCAGCTCCAAAACCCCAATGCTTGGCTTCCAAAGCTGTTTTGCTGTCGGACGAAGATCACTGCTGTAATGCGTCGACTCATCCAACACATGGTATCCACCATCTAAGCATATCCTTAAATGAATCCTGCTAGAGAACTTCACCTCTTTCTTCTTCTGATCACCTTCAACAACCACATGCTTCTCAAGATTGTACCATCTGCTATTCACTGCCTTGTAATCCAACCTCCTCTCAACATGCTGCAGAGGAATAATGGCTTTTCCCAACACCTCATCCTTGTTAGGCCCCACCCTGTCCTCTACACTCAGAATCAAGTGCTCCTCAAACGGCTCAGCAGCCACAAACATCAGGTCCTCATTCCACATCGGATTTATATTCTTGCTCGGGGACACCCTAGTCCGAAGAGCTTGATTCCCAAGAATAGCTTTAACATACACTTCGGGATACCGACCCTTATCAGTAATCAGCAAATCTTGTGCCTCAATGACATTAACTCTAACATACCAAAGCTTGGGAGTGAGGTAAACCTTGGACCGAATGTTTGCCAGACCATCACTGGGAACTGTGGCAGCATCTGAATGCCAAGCTTCAGGGAAGGCCTCATCAGCCTGAGTGCCCATCCAAACAGCCAGCATCAGCTCTCCCTTCACTTTGTCATTCTTTCTATCTTCCAACCGGTACCACTGCGGTGCCAAGGGACTATCTGGTGGCACTCTCTTTGGGACCTCATTCAAATCAAACAGGACCCTCCCAACAAAATCATCTTTGACGAAATCTTTGTCCTTGACAACAACCTCAACCACCGAGGATTGAATTCGCTCCTTGGAGAATGCAAAGACCTGGTTCCATTCTGGGTTTGTCTTCTTCTCAAAGTGTTTGGTGGTACCCTTGTAGTTCCCAAGCTTCACTTCCACATAAGGATCCAGGCTTCCAGTGACGTCCTTGGGGGGCAAGTCCTTAGCTTTGACAACACGGACGTAAAGGTACTGCATTTGCTCAACGAGGTCGTAGGTGGTGGTGAGCTTGTCTCCAGCGACGCCGCCGCCGCCGAGGTGCGGCGCTGTCTCCTTCAAGGAGTACTCATCGGGACGAAGAGGCCGCTGCATCTTCTCAGTCTACGGGTCCCAAAAACGCCAAGGGATTCGAAGAAAGATTGCGACTTGGATACAAATGAAAGCTAAAAACCTTCAAATCTCCGGAAACGGAGAATGCGAAATCCAAAATCGGAACGTTGGAGGATCTGATTCAAAGGAACAGAAAATGGGGGGATAATCGGAGGTTCAAAACCTGCAGACGTGGAGGAAAACAAGGATTTTCAGCAAAAAAATCCGATCTTTTCGAAAATAACATGAGAAACTCCAACAGAATCCTCCAAATCGAGCAAACCCTAGATCTCCGCACGCGTCCAGAACATCTACAAACAGCCACCAACATCCCGACGCAGATCAAAACCCTAGCACCTCAAAACACTCTAAACCCTCCATAAATCCTCAAAAAATCAGACAATGCACTCAAAAATCGAAAACACAAACACACAAAAATAAACGTTTTTTTTTTTCGCAGTATTTCTCAAAGAGATTCAAAGGACTAGATTCAAAAAAGATAGGATTTTCATCGAATATTCGAGATATAAACAAAGAAAAAAAAAAAAAACTAAGAATCCAAACCTGATCACCGATCGGAAGCAAAGAAAGAACTTAGAGAAACCCTAGCACGCCGATCCACATAGCTCTACAATGTTCGGCTCCGAAAAATTATTCGCATTTTCTCCGAATTTTTCAGAGAAATCGAACTCTTCGCCGAGAGAAAGAGAGAGAGAGTGAGGTGCGTGTGCCTTTTCACTCTGAACCCCGTTACTCTCCTCCCAGAGAACAACATAATTTAAAAACTCAGTACACGTGGCGTGTAAGTACTGGCTTAACACACAAGCAAGTCATGCCACGTAGGATAGACTAATGATGTTAACGTGGTCTAGCGAGGGAGAGGAAGAGAATGTTTACTTTATTACAGAGAACCCGAGGCGAAGGAAAGAGGACGATGGTCGGGTTGTTCGCACGTGCGAGGAGAGGCTTTGCGTCACGAGATAACGAGATGGCACGAGAAATAGGAAGAGATGGGCAATGGACGGTCAGATGCGGTGGTTTAATCGTGGGAGCATTGAATGGGCGGTTGGGATTTGATGATTAGGTGGAACTGGTGTTGATGATGATGGCAATGTTTTAGATTTGGGATTTAATGGGAAAACGATGTTGATGAGCATCATTATCATCATGTAAATCATTTACATTCTTTTCATTAGCCCCACTTTTGTCTAAAATATAATCACATCTTATCTTAATTTAAATATTAAAATAATTAATTATTAGTATATAGTAGTATAATAAACAATAACTGCTTTTTATTTTATTTTATTTATTTATTTATGTGAGATGGATAGGAAATGAAAAGATCATTTTCACAAGATAAAAGAAAAGGTAGTTGTTTAATATAGGAAAAAAAAAGCATAGCATGAGAAGGAGGGAGGGAGGGACAAGTTGGTAATGATGTAAAGTTTTGGTTGCCATCTCGCGGTATATCTCGAGGACGGTATGTACGACGAGATGCTCCCAGTTGATGGATCCAGCTGTCACTTTGTCGGATTCTATAAAGCCAATCGGGTCGGGTCTGGTCGGGGTCCGGTTTTTCTTTATAAATGCTTCCTTCCTTCTTTACTTTGCATGAATTCGATCCGAATCCGATCCATTGCTTACCGGATCCGGATCCGGATCATCTGGAGAATCTTTCATTGGATTCAATTGTTCATCTTTTTGAAACCTCAATTATATATGTAAAGTTGTGTGTGTGTATATATATTCTGAAGGATCAAACCCTGTTTCTGGTAGGAGACCGGTAGGCAAAATTGGGAGGGGATTATCATCAAGGTGGGACGAAGACTTTCTTCTTGAAAGATGAAACATCTATCTACTTTCTTCTTAAAAAATGAAAACTCTCTTTACTAGAGGCTGTCTTACTCTGGTGAATTTTGTGTTGTTGTGATTCCTATGTATTGGATGCCCATCTTTTATTTACCTTGCTAGGTCATAAAAAAAATTGACTATATTAGAAGAGATTTTCTGTGGTCGGGACCTGATATTGATCGATTTGGATGACAATTGGTTTGCTAGAAAAACATCTGTCAACCACGGGACCAGGGGGTTAGGGCATCCTCGAACTTTCTAACTTTAATCAGGCTTTTGTTGGGGAAGTAGTGGTAGAAGTACATGATGGATCCTTCCTTATGTGGAGCGAAGGTTGTACTTTTCAACTACAGGTGGCCTCATTGACATTTGCATCCTACAAAGACAGGAAGGATCTCCTTTTTCTGAAAAGGGGTGCTGAGCTATCTGTCGGCGTTTAGGAGTTGAATCTCATTTGATATTAACTCCGGGGCAAAAACCCTGTTTTAGAAAGATTGCTGGCTCAATGGGTGGGGACTCATGTACCTGTGGCTGGAGGAATTTAGCTAGACCTGTCCAAGGGCCGGGCTACCCGCCCGAAAAATGGGAGGGTTTGGACATATATAAGGCCCGATGTCCGGGCCCTAGGACAAAAAAGAAGCCCATTTTAAAAATGGGTCGGGTCTGGTTTTTATTATTAAAAACCCGACCCGGCCAGGCCCGGCCCGAATTATAATATATATATATATATATATTCCATTGATTATTTATTAATTAGTTTTGTATATACTTAGATAATATATATTTATTGTTGATTGTCATTGATTATAATGGTTTGAATTTTAGTTGTTGTAATTGTATAAATATCTGTATTTGGTATTTTAATTTTTAAGTGTTTTGTAGAATAATATTTGGTTATATTCACATATTAATATTATTATTAATTTTTTTATAACTTATATATTATTTGATGAAAAACCTATTTGGGTGGGTCTTGGGTAGAGGTCATTAAATTTGGACTGGTTCTGGCAAAAGTTAAGGCCCGGATTTTCGGGCTGGGCCGGGCTTGAGCAAACTTTGAATTTTAATAATTATGGATAAAGCCCGGCCTGAACCTGACCTAGCCCAACCCATGGACATGTCTAAATTAGCAGCCCAATGGTACAATCCATGAGCTTGTCCATCTTTTGGATGAGCGTCCCTTCTCGGAGCTGGAGGAGATACTATCTATCCGTGAGAAGCTGAGAATAGGTGCTAGGGAGCCTGGGAATAAGAAGCGGTGGAGGCTTAACGGAAAAGGGGTCTACTCGGTCAATTTTTTTTACACCTTTGTAATTGATGGTGGTTTGAGATGCCTTGAAATTCTTTTGGCGCAATTGGTGCTCTATGAAAATCAATCTTTTCAACTAGGTTGCTTGGCAAAACAAAATTCTCTCACTAGAAAATCTTGCTTGTAGGAGGTGTAATAGGATGCCAACTGATACCTGTGTTTTGTGACATGTAGGGGCTGAATCTGTCGACCATCTCTTCTTGCAATGTCCTTGTGCCAAGCAAGTATGGGACTACTTCATTAGATTGCTGGACCTTCCAAGTTCACAGTCCTCCATGCCGATGCCTCTAGGGGTCGTGGAGGTTGGTCCTATAACCTGCCAAGCGGGAGGTTGGAGATTTAGTTGTGAAAGCGGTTGTTTTGAACATTTGGCTCGCTACGAATGATTGTATTTTTAATGCTAATGTTTTGCATGTGCATTGCATTATTTTGAAAATCGATCGGATGATTTTATCTTGGTTCTCTTTAGTCGCCAAGGGAGCTAGAGAGAAGTTCGATGATGCTATCATGTCTGTTAAGAGAAGCTTGGAGTTTTTTGGTCCTCAAGTAGAAGATGCTCGACAGAGTCTGATGGCAGAGGAGGTTCTTGGTCAAATCATGGGCTAGGAGTCTTGGAGTCTAGTTTGTGGTCTTGAGGAGGGCCTCTTTTTTCCTCCCCTTAACTTTTTTTACTGGTCTTGTTGTTTTTGTGTACACTTACCATATCTAGTGGCAATTTACTATTTTTTTATTAATAGAAGTGGTTTATCTATTTTTTTTTTTAAAAAAAAATCAAACAGTAATATATTTGACTCGACATAAAAATGTATAGGATAGTTAGCCGTATTGTCAAAATAATAATAATAATAATAATAATAATAATTTATACTTTTCCGATGATTGTTGTGTAAATTAAAATGTATTTATCACAACAAAAAGCCTAAAGAATAGCTTGAACCAGCTATCAATAATGATTGATAAAAACAAAAATGCAAATCATTGATTGAAATTTGTGACGTTCACCAAATACATCAAGGAATAATACATCAAAGATTGGCATTCATCAAGCCAACAATTTATTCTTCAAATGATTAATTGATTGCAATCACAAAAGGCACACTCAGACATAGACTACTAAGTCACAGAATGCTGCTTGATCTGGAGGACTAGAACTCGAATTTCTTCACAAATGTTTGAGCTCCATTGTTTGCATTTGATTCGAGCATTGCTTCGATTACAGCGATATCTCTCAGACCTTCAACGTACGAAAGACGCTCTTCTGGTTTGAAACCAACAGCAGCATCCTGTACAATCAGAATTTCATTAGAGATTTAATCTGTTGATGATGCAACCAATGAACACATACATCTGATGAACTCAATTAATTCGCAAAAATTTTCGATCATGTAGCAGTAGAACACACACTAACTATTTAGTAAACACTCTGAATTAATAAGCTCATTTCAAAAGCTCTCCTTCTTAAAAGAAGAGCATGACAGCACCAAAAATATGACAAATGAAATGAACACCAAACCTTATTTGTAGCCTGAGTAATGTCATGAACAAAAGCTTTAAGATCTTCAATAACACCAATCATTGGATAGTGATTTGTCTGACACTGCCCGTCTGCCGAAAAAAATGAAACCTGAAATGATACAGAATGCATCAGCATTTCAATTCACCAAATTTGTAGCAAAAACATCATGCACAATGCGTTTTGCATGAATGATAATGTACCACAAAATCACCAAACTCGCTGTTAAGCTCAATTTGCAGCGCTCCTTTTGTGCCATCTACTCGCCACATTAACTGTGAATAGCAGCAAAATTTGAAGAAAGTTGTACTCATTTTTAACTGTAATCAAATGAACAATATCAAAGCTTTGTTGATTTGAAGTACCTTTGGTGCAACAGACCAAACAACCATTGCGTAGACACCAGCAGCACCATTCTCCAATTGACTATTTATTCAAATGCAGTAAGTACCATAAAATGCAATCAGGATATTCACATTTTACAGACTCAAAAAAAAAAAAAAAAATAAATAAAAATAAAAAGTTGAAAAAGTAGAAACTTACAAAACGGTACACATAGTATCAAATGGAGGCAGAGCCTTATTGACATGCCGAGCAATTGAAGATACTGTTTTTATCTCACTATCAATAATCTGTTATTAAGCATAAAAAGGAAAGGGTGTACATATCTTGATTATTAATAATCTTAGTGTTGAGATAATCTGAAAATTAAAGTTATCAAGGAATGTGTGCACATGAAGATGTGCTTTATCCTAATGAGACTCACCATCCTTAGGCCTGCAATGAAGTGTACAGCCATTTCCAAGAGAAAACCTGTCTGTAAATGTCACAGAATGTTTCACGCAAGGTAGCAATCAGTGTCAAAACAGAGGTTTTGAACCACAAACAATTTATCAGATTTGCAAAGCCTAAGTAACTCAAGTAAAAGTTTTATAAGATTCAACAACTTACCGATAAATTTCGTCGCCAACCGCTTGAGAAGAAAGGATTTGAACTGTTCAAGTATCCTTCAATGGCAACCTTGATATTCAACACATCACCAACATTCTTTACCAACTTTTTTGCCTATAAAACAAAGTTTGGAAAATTCTCATTATACGACAACAGAATAATCTGAAGAATAATACTTGCAGACACCTCAACAAAAGCCGGTTCGAAACGATAGTTTTCAGCAAGCGCCCAGATTGGATAAGGAGAATTGTTGCGAATAGAATTGTAGGTTGACAGTGCACGATCTCCTTGACTGACAGCTAAAACCACAAAGCAAAGATGTTTTAATTGTTCAAACAAATTAAATCAAGCAAGAATGTGAAATCGAACTTACTTAAAGCAGCAGGTTTCTCTTCAAGATCAAAAAGAAAGAGAGAAAACCAAATCAGATTCCATTAGAGTGATAAAGAAGTAAAATATATATATATATATATATATATATATATATATATATAAAGAATTTCCAATATAGCTCATTTTAATCACCTTGAAGTACATGTTTTCCTGCCTTAAGCATCCTCAATGAAACATCCACCTGTATATGTACGAATTGCAAAATTAGCTAGAGGAGGTACATAAGCTTGCAATACAATTGCAATCTTAGTAGCTTCACTAGGATAACAATGATAATAAGTACAGAAGAGTGGAAAAAAGCAACATTCTCAAATGCAAGCTGCTAGTGACTAGGAAATGTTTTTTTTTTAAAATTTGTACAGAAATCACAGGCAAGATAAATTATGCATTATCGACAAACATTTTTTTTTTAAGTAAAACGAGAAGTTGATAATGATACCAATGGCGTACCAGAGCTTGACCGGCAACAACAACTGCAACTCCAATGATCAAGTCATCACTCATGATATCATTGAGGCCTTCCTCACCCCATTTACACTCTACTTGTGGTGCAAAATCACGAGCAAGCTCCACAAGAGCTCTTGATGATTCCTATATGAAAAACACGACAAAATGCAGCAACCTTTAATCCACATATTCAGTCCCATATTGAAGCAACAGAAACCAAGAACCATTCTGCTGAATCCAAAGTTCAAACTAAAGCAAATTAGCACCTCAGTAAGATCCCAAATTGCTTTTAGTGTCACACGGTCAGTTATTTGCCTTAGATTTTTAATGTATGTTGTGCGAGCAAAGTATCCGGCACCAATTAAGGCTATCTGAGGGAGCACTGCTGCTGGAGCGGCCATTTTCAATTTGCTTGCAAATCAGAACTGTATATTTGAAGAGTAAGTAATATATACTCAAATTTGCTACAAAAAAGTTTTGAACTCAAAATAACTTCAATGTGATGACAATGTGAAATCAAGCATTAATAAAACACAAAACTCATAACAGAAATAAAAAAACCAAATGACATAGTGCAATGAAGTCAAAGTGAAATCTAAAAGAACACCAGAATCTAAAGGAAAGCAAGGACATCAATTTACCAAATTGATTTCCTATCTGCACTTGTTTTGCAATATGTCCATCCCCGCTCCATGTTCCCATTTTTAATGTATGTTCCAGTAGGGGACCAAGCTTCTCATAATTTCATTATTTTGTACCAAAAAAACAGACGTTAGAAAAAGTTCAATTTCCGGTGCCCACAACAAGACCCCATCCCGCTCAATTGTTGACAAGTGACGACAATAAATAAATAAAAATAAAAATATCCTAATAATGTCACCTAGCAGACTGACAGTGGACTGAAAGAAGGATGACCACAAGGTCCTCAACTTGCGGTTTCGTTATCGGGTGCCATCTTTTTTCTTCATCTTTATTTTTAGATCAGTGGTCTGTATTCAAGAAAGTGAAATAAAAGTTGGGATCTTTTTGGGGGGGCACACACCTGCAACAAAATCTTGGGTAATCCCTTGATTTTTTTTTGAAGTTACAAAAGTTTGAATAAAAAAATATAAATAAAATACGCCAACGTTTAGTGTAATTCAACAGTAAAGTACGTGAATATTTCTTCACGTGTGATGAATATTGTGAAAGATAATAAGTATAAACAGACAACAAACGGAGGAGGACATAACAAAAAAATCCATCAGAAACGAACGACTGATAAATTACAATAATAAATCACACTAGACAAAGAAAAAAAACCATGAAAGACTCCCAAGGTGAGGGTAGAGGGACACACAAGATGGTCTATCTTCTATATTGGAAAAAATAATTCAATGGACTTATTCCAAAATAACTACTATGAAACTGAGAAATTGGCTCACCCTTAAACATGAGTTTGCAAGTTACAGTGTTTGTTTATTATATAAATATGGATATGTTGGTAATTATTCCATGGTAACTACTATAAAACTGTGTTAGTGAGATCGTCTCTCCCCTAATTAGATGTCATCCCTTCTAGGTCCGTTGTTGTGATTGTGCGGTGATTTAAGAATTACATATCATGCTTTGTAATAGCAGCTGAGTTCTCTAATTGAATCTTTGTGTGAGGAGTTGTAATAATTTATGTTATGAACTGTAATAATTTATGACATGAATATATGAATAATTTTAATAACAATACATGAGCATGTAATAGTCTTAAAAAATAAATTCACTTTAGCATTTCATGATTTGATTTACTGACATATTAAAAAATATACATAATATAATGTGGTGTTATTCTATTTACTTCTTAAATTGATGGTACGCATAATAAAGACATTTTTGAAAAATAAATTCACATTAAGGTTTCAATTAGCCATAAGGGGAAACAAACCCTAAATTAATAGCTACCAACATCCTTCCCAGACACCAATCAGCATCATCATCATCATCATCACCATAATAAGCCTTGATTGGTCAAACCTTGCACATCATAATTTTACCCTTTGAGAAGAATGGTGAATTATGGGCATCATTTAAATGAAACGTGGACTGTTTTGAACCTTGATAACATTATAAACATGGAAAGAAAATCCAACTTGGTACAGAGTCAATAATGCAACTGCTAGCAAAAGATCCATCAATTTGATTTGCAAACCAAACAGGCAACTGTTCAATACACTGTAATTACAAACAGATATTATCACTCAATAACATCAATAAAGCATTCATTATTTCTTTTTTGTTTGATCACCTAGTCAATTGGCGTCGGCCGTTGATGAACATCAGCAGATGACTATATTCCTTTCACGTAAGTTTGAGTGCCATGTTTAGCACTTGATTCGAGCATTGCTTCTAAAACAGCGATGTCTCTTGCACCTTCAATGTATGAAAGCCGGCAATCTGGTTTGTGTCCAGCAACATCCTGCAAAAATTTGATTTATGTAATGAGGTTTATCCAAGAATAAAATAAATGTCCTCTTTTGTTTTCACAATTGACAAAATTTGAGGGGAGTACTTTGACTACTCTTCCGTCGCCCTTTCTTCATTGTAGCTAGGGTTTTAGTGGAAGACGGTTTAACAGTAAGGCAAATGTAAAACAAACTAATTCAGAATGTTCTTAAATATCTAACACAATATTGAACAGGTCATCACAGCAAGTTAGTTGGTTGTCTCATAAGTTTAATCTATATGCATATGTTCCTAAATCAGATGATTGATCATTTCATTTTGCATTCAATCAGCTATCTGACTGCAAAAAAGGACTATCATAGAAACCGATATGCTTTAATGAACATGAATACCTTATTGACAGACTGAGAAATATCATGAAAGAAAGATTTTAGCTCTTCAGTGACTCCAGAGAATGGATAAAATTTCTTTTGGCACTCCCCATCTGCCGGATAAAAGGAAACCTGAAAGAATATTATGCAATATAATACTAGCTGGAATGTAGCTCCTCAATATTTCGTGAAAGGTAGATCGTTGACACTAGGATTAATTAAATTAGCAAAATCAGTGCAAAGTTGACGATATACCAAGTAACCATGCCTTCCACTCTCATTCCCACGCTCAACCTGTAGTGTTCCTTTAGTCCCATCAACCCGCCAGAATATCTGTTGATAGCTAATAAATGAGATCAAATACCATGATGAAGGGCAAAAGAAAAGAGAAAGCAAATGTGTTACCTAATAAAGATCAATGAAATTTCACTACATTAACCCTTTGAAAGTCATTCACATAAAAGAGTTAAAAAATAAGCAATAATCTAAATTTTGTTGAATTGAGGTACCTTCGGTGATGTGGAAGATACAGCCATGACAAAGACTCCAGCAACACCATTCTCTAATTGGCTACATACAAGATAAATCACCATAAACAACAATTGGGATATTCACAGCTTTGAAAATCTAATCAAAGAAGTGGTGCTTGGGAGTCGGGAAACTTACAAAAGAGCAGATAAATTATCAGGTGGAGGCAATGTCATGTCCACATGCCGAGCAATTGAAGATACAGTTTTGATCTCACACCCAACGATCTATTCACATAGGGATTTAGTAGATTCTTAAATTTGTCTTGAGATCATTTGAAATAATAAAGTATATTCAACATATTCCAAGAGAGTAATTCGAGAATGTTAAGACTTGTTGGATTTTAAATCATAAAATCTGATTGTGACAGTTAAATCATATTATTATGCTATGATCTCTAGGGTGCACTTAAACTTGGGAAAATTTAACCCAAAAATCCAGTTTTGTCGTTAAGACAGATGTGGTAACAAGTAACTTTTGCAAGAATGCTTGGCTTTTCAGAATCATCAAATTAATGGTTTTTTATAAGCTAATTATTTGAATGTTTTTGGTGCAACAAAGAAACTTACCATTCTTAGACCTGCAATGAAGTGTACTCCCATATCCAGAATAAAACCTCCCTGCAAGCGTCACACAACTATTTAGAAAACAAAGCAAGAAAAGCCATAGTAAGGATTCAAGTATAACATATATATTGATAAGGGAGTTAATGTGAAATATTTGAGTGATTTCTCCATCATATTATCAGTTGAGGGACAAGAACAACATGGAAGACTTCTATGAAATTATGTTATATGTTTCTTACACAAAATAAGTCAAGCTTCATTTATTCAACATTTGGAAATTTGGCAGTTGCAATGAGAAAACCAAATAAATAAATAAACAAATATATAAAAGAAAAGAAAAAAGCATGATAGATATAAGCATTACCAATATCAACAACTCACATAAAAGTTTCGCCGCCAAGTGCTCGAGAAGTATGGATTTGAACTATTCATTGATCCTTCAACAATAACTTGGACGTTCATCATATCACCTACGTCCTTTATCAATTTTCTAGACTACAAAATGAAGTTTGGAGATTTATCATGATAACAAAAACAAAGAATGTGGGTGATCTGCAATAGAAGGTACCTCAAGAAAAGCAGGTTCGAAACGGTAATTTTCAGCAACAGCCCAGATTGGATAAATTGAATTGTTGCACACTGAGTTGTACTGTGACAATGCAGCTTCTGCCTCACTGATAGCTGCCAGCTCAAAACAAAGATGCTTTAGTGGTTGGAAGGATATTTTTAAATCATTTTCAATCAAAATGAAAATACAATTTATTAAATGAAACGAATAAATTTATAAATAAGGAGATTTAGAACATGCCAAAACAGTTTTTCAAGAATCATTTTGTGGCATAATAAAAAAATGAACAAAATACTCACATCCAGCAGCAGGTTTCTCTTCAAGATCCATCATGTTATCATTTGCAAGAAACACGCGAGAAATTAGAATCCAATATGAAAGATAAGATTAGAAAAGTCTGCTAAAATAAGAAATAACTATAAGCAAGGTACTGAATAATGATTACAGCTAGAAGCCAGCTCAAATTTTAAATGTACAAATCATTGCATGTGTCAAAGATCCTATGACTCTAATTTACCTCAAAGCAGCTGAAGCTCACAAAAGGAAGGATATAAATTGTTTAGTAATCACAAGAATTAGTGAAAATAAGCGACTTCAATGAGGTTTTCCGTTCACGAACAGCTCATATACAGGTTATGTGAAACTTTCACTTTCAGTGATAAAGATGTTAAACAATTTCTCTTCTCAATCACCTTGGATCACATGCTTTCCTGCCCTTAGCATCCTTAATGACATATCAACCTGCATATATAAATTGCCGGTTAGTGGAGCATTTTACTGATGATGAATTCATGAGACAGAAAAAAAACTTTCTTGAACACTAGTAGTGCTAGGAGAAACAAATAAGTTCTTCAGAGGTTATAAAGATGAATGCAAAAAAAACTTGTATTCCAAGGAAATATAGTCTTCTATCACATTTTCATTTTTAAGAAAGTCTATGGAGAAAAAGATTTGGTAGCTGAATTACTTGAAATACTTGGTGACTGTTTATCCCAAGAACCTTTAGTTTACAGTGTTTCTGAGATATGGAGAAAAGTGTGAACTACAAAGTAGTAGAGCTTTAGGGGAAAAAGGCCAAATATCAAAGCATCAGAACAAAATAATATCACGGTATATGTCATCACAGTCCAACCACTTAGTTTTTTCACTCTTCTACTTTGATGCAGGTAAGTCAAATGAATTTGATCGGCATGTTCCACAAATAACAATGTCAAATAATAAAAGCAGCTACATGAGTTATGATAGGTCTCGATGGAGTAACTTGGCCAAGGAGCTGGCAGCCTGGTACCACATGGGAAAAACAATTTTGAAATCTGAGAGGGGAGTTGGATTGCAGATTTAAAATTCTTGACAATTAGGACCTAATCATGTAAAAAGCATACTCCCCGTATGTTAATGCACTAGACTGGAAGAGAACGTGGCAGTATATGAGTTAAAAATGAAATGAAAGCTCTACAAGGATTCAGGATTAGGCTTCTCCAGATATGTTGAAACCAGAGAAAGATATCTTGAGAAAAAATTGGCTTACTTCCCTTTTATTTTGGGTGATGAACAAAGTCCAAATTGAAGTGTTCAAGGTGGTGGCAACAGAATTTATTGTAGAATCCATTCATCAAAATATGGTTCAGAACTTCAGAAATGTACATTACTCAGTATTCTAAAGAGATCATGAGCAAGATGCACCACATAAAGATGCATTTGCACATGGTAATTTATATGAATGTTATATTAGCAGGAATGGCACCAGACGAGCAACTTACATGAGAAAGATTCCATACAAAAGCTATGTTGATGGTATGTGGTGAGCTGCATGATAAAATGTTTTAGTAGTAAAAGATGCTGATGCCCTACCTGAACTTGCCCAGCAAGAACAACTGCAACTCCAGTGATTGAGTCATCACGAATGATATCATTAAGGCCTTCCTCACCCCATTTAGATTCTATTGTTGGTGCAAAATCATGAGCGAACTCTGCAGCAGCTCTTGCAGATTCCTGGATAGAAAACCAAATAACATGTGTTAAAGCAAGTCAGAAGAATGCAAACAGATCAAGTAATCTCATTAGTTATTAGAAATTGTGCCTCAAGGGCCACCCTCCTATCTAAGATGCATTCAAATGTAGCCATTTAAATTGCTGAACACTGAACAGATATGTGTTTCCCAGCTTGCAATCACACAAAAAATGGGTGAGTTTCTTGTGTTCACTCCAAAGAAGGTATGTTTCTTAAAAATCATTTCAATTTATAAACACTCAATTAAAGCAACAAGAACACCAGAATAAGAGTTAGAAATTCAATTTGAAACACAAAAAAGCAAGTTTACTCAACAAAATCAAAATATTATGTTGAGTATAAACTTGAGATTCTAGTGTATTAGTACCTCAGTCCGACTCCATATTGTTTTAATTGTGACACAATCAGCCAGCTCCCTCAGCCTGGGAATATATTGTGTACGGACAAAAATACCAGCACCAATTATTGCTATCTGAGGGCCCGCGACCTTTGGAGTTGTCATCTTCAAATTGTTCTCCAGTTAAAGCTCTGTACTTTAAAGAGTGATAATCAAATGAGATAGAAGTGAAAAAATAATCCCCAAAAGAAAGATAAGAAAAGAAGACCCCGAACTGATTAATAAGGTAAAAATGTGCACAGGGAAAAAAATACATAAATAACTAGCAACTTAGTCCTGAAATAGCTCAAAAATTTTTAGGTTGATCTATGTGGTTAAAATGTAGATACATAACTAGAATAAGAACCAGAGAATACATTTGAACAGATTAAATAGAAAAATAAAACAGAAATTCCTAACAAAATTCCAATGCATTTCATCAAATAACATGACAAAATTACGAGAAAATGATCACTGGTCAACAATCAGAAAGGCCTGCATCCAATCAAAGCCCCAAAACAAAAACAACCATAAAAAACAAACATATTGCCCACAATTACACATAGAACACTCTTAAGAAGAAATGCCCAATTACTCCATTAAATCACTTCCATTCCTGAAAAGAATACAACTTGTACAAGAACTCATTTTGTTTACCCTCAGTTTTCCTTCTTTATTTGTTGGTGAATTACTAAATCACAAATACTTGTCCAAGGAAACAGTAGCACTGAAGGCACTAATCTGATAGCCACTTGCTCAAACCAAGACAAGCAATACCATTGCATTAACCCACATTTCCTCAATAATCAATAAATAAATAATAAGAACAACAACAACAACATAAAATAAGAAACTTTTACAAATACTCTCTGATTTCATCCCAATAATTCAAGAGAACAATCACGGACCACCACTTAATTAGTTACATGAAACATTGATACAACAGGAATTAATCTGAACAAACCAAAATCAGAGGCAAAAACACATACACACACACACGCAAAGATTTCCTCAGAGTTTTAATCTTCACTTCTTCTTATGCACAAGTAAAGATTACACTAGTTGTCAGTTGAAACAGAACTACAGAAGGAATCAATCTGGAAAATAGTAAAGAACAGAAACAAATCCAACGAAAAAGAAAAACAAAATCATGAATCAATCTGGTGGATTTACCGAATTGAGCGCCAGAAAAAGCAGAGGGCAATTCCAAATGAATGCGTGCTCAGTGCTTAGTGCTTACCAGATCACCGGCCAAGGCGCAAGGATGGCTGACTGCTCGCCTCATTTTATTTATTTTCTAATTTTATTTGTCCTTCCATATTTACGGGGATTAAAAAAATTAGGTAGGCATTCACGTGATTTGCGCGTGAAATGTGTTTTCAGTATTGGTTGAATACTCTATTTAGTCCCTCTAATATAATCAAACTACCCTTTTGATCCCTCTGATATAATTTGTCCTTAGAAGGTCCCTGTATTTTAATTTTTGAGAAATGTAAAAAAACTTCCTGGGAACAAATTATATTATAAAAATAGACTTATATTTTTTAAAAATTAAAATACATGTGCCTTCTAAGGACAAATCATATTAAAAAGACCAAAGAGATAAATTGACTATATTAAAGTGACTAAATATGATATTCTACCTTTCAGTATTTATTTATTTTTATTTTATTTTATTTTCTTGTAAATATATAATCTGAAATGTTGAACAGTAAAATGTGTGGGATAATTTGTTTATACTGTCAAAATAATAATAATAATAATAATAATTTATATCTCTTTGAAATGATTGTTGGGTAAATTAAACTTATTTATTTATCATGTACGGTCTTTTTTATATTAAAATAAATAAATCATACTAATTAAAACAAAAAGGGTAAAGAATAGCTTGAACCAACTATCAATAATGATCGATAACTTATTTTAAAAAAAAATAAAATAATGATCGATAAAAACAAAAACGCAAATCAATGATTGACATATGTGACGTTCACCAAATACATCAAGGAATAATACATCAAAGATTGGCATTCATCAAGTCAACAATTTATTCTTCAAAAGATTGATTGCAATCACAAAAGCTACACTTAGACATAGACGACTAAATCACAGAATGCTGCTTGATCTTGAGGACTAGAACTAGAATTTCTTCACAAGTGTTTGAGCTCCATTGTTTGCATTTGATTCAATCATTGCTTCAAGTACAGCAAGATCTCTCAGACCTTCAATGTATGAAAGGCGCTCTTCTGGTTTGAAACCAACAGCAGCATCCTATACAATCAGAATTTCATTAGAGATTTAATTTGTTGATGATGCAATTAATGAGCATATATGTCTGATGAACTCAATTAATTCGCGAAAATTTTCGATCATGTAAAACACACACACTAACTATTTAGTAAACACTCTGAATTAATAAGCTCAACTTCTTAAAAGAGCATGACAGCACCAAAAATACGATAAATGAAATGAACACCAAACCTTATTTGCAGCCTGAGTAATGTCGTGAACAAAAGCTTTAAGATCTTCAATAACTCCCATCATTGGATAGTGATTTGTCTGGCACTGCCCGTCTGCTGAAAAAAATGAAACCTGAAATGATACGGCACACATCAGCATTTCAATTCACCAAATTTGTAACAAAAACATCAAACACAATGCATTTTGCATGAATGATAATGTACCACGAAATGAAGATACTGGCGGTTAAGCTCAATTTGCAGCCCTCCTTTTGTGCCATCTACTCGCCATGTTAACTATGAATAGCAGCAAAATTTGAAGAAAGTCGTACTCATTTTTAACTGTAATCAAATGAACAATATCAAAGCTTTGTTGATTTGAAGTACCTTTGGTGCGACAGACCAAACAACCATTGCAAGACACCAGCACAACCATTCTCCAATTGACTATTTATTCAAATGCAGTGAGTGCCATAAAATGCAATTACGATATTCACATTTTACAAACTCCTGAGAAAAATAAAAGTTAAAAAGGTATAAACTTACAAAACGGTACAAATAGTATCAAATGGAGGAAGAGCCTTATTGACATGCCGAGCAATTGAAGATACTGTTTTTATCTCACTATCAATAAACTGTGATTAAGCATAAAAAAGAAAGGATGTACATATCTTGATTATTAATAATTTCAGAGTGTTGAGATAATCTGAAAATTAAACTTATCAAACAATGTGTGCACAAGAAGATGTGCTTTATCCTGATGAGACTCACCATCCTTAGGCCTGCAATGAAGTGTACAGCCATATCCAAAAGAAAACCTGACTGTGAATGTGACAAAATGTTTCACACAAGGTAGTAAGTAATCAGCGTCAAAACAGAGATTTTGAACCACAAGCAATTTATCAGATTTGCAAAGCCTAAGTAACTCAAGTAAAAGGTTTATAAGATTCAACATCTTACAGATAAATTTCGTCGCCAACCCGCTTGAGAAGAAAGGATTTGAACTGCTCAAGTATCCTTCAATGGAAACCTTGATATTCAACACATCACCAACATCCTTCACCAACTTTTTTGCCTACAAAACAAAGTTTGGAAAATTCTCATTATATGACAACAGAAGAATATGAAGAATAATACTTGCAGACACCTCAACAAAAGCCGGTTTGAAACGATAGTTTTCAGCAATTGCCCAGATTGGATAAGGAGAATTGTTGCGAATGGAATTGTAGGTTGACAGTGCACGATCTCCTTGACTGACAGCTAAAACCACAAAGCAAAGATGTTTTAATTGTTCAAACAAGTTAAATCAAGAAAGAATGTGAAATCGAACTTACTTAAAGCAGCAGGTTTCTCTTCAAGATCCAAAAGAAAGAGAGAAAACCAAATCAGATTCCATTAGAGTGATAAAGAAATAAAAAAAACAACTATAAAAAGAATTTCCAATATAGCTCATTTTAATCACCTTGAAGTACATGTTTTCCTGCCTTAATCATCCTCAATGAAACATCCACCTGTATATGTATGAATTGCAAAATTAGCTATAGAAGGTACATAACCTTGTAATGCATTTGCAATCTTAGTAGCTTCATTTGGATAACAATGATAACAAGTATAGAAGAGGGGGAAAAAGCAACATTCTCATGCAAGTTGCTAGTGACTAGGAAATGCTTTTGTTTGTTTGTTTGTTTGTTTTTTTTTTTGTTACAACAATCTCAGGCAGGATAAATTATGTGTTATCGATGAACATATATGTGTGTGTATATATATATAAGTAAAATGAGACGTTGATAATGATACTAATGGCGTACCAGAGCTTGACCGGAAACAACAACTGCAACTCCAATGATCAAGTCATCACTCATGATATCATTAAGGCCATCCTCACCCCATTTACACTCAACTTGCGGCGCGAAATCACGAGCAAGCTCAACAAGAACTCTTGATGCTTCCTATATGAAAAACACAACGTAGTCCAGCAAGCTTTTATCTACATATTAAGTCACGTATTGAAGCAACAGAAACACACGGTCAGTTATTTGCCTTAGATTTTTAATGTACGTTGTGCGAGCAAAGATTCCGGCACCAATTAAGGCTATCTGAGGGAGCACTGCTTCTGAAGCGGCTATTTTCAATTTGCTTGCAAATCAGAACTGTGCATTTGAAGAGTAAGTAATGATATACTCAAATTTGCTACGAAAAAGTTTTGAACTCAAAATAACTTCAATGTGATGACAATGTGAAATCAAGCATTAATAAAACACAAAACTCATAACAGAAATAAAAAACCAAATGACATAGTGCAAGGAAGTCAAAGTGAAATCTAAAAGAAAACCAGAATCTAAAGGAAAGCAAGGACATCAAACTTTGTTAAACATATGCATGGAATTTACCAAATTGATTTCCTATCTGCACTTGTTTTGCAATATGTCCAGCCCCGCTCCATGTTCCCATTTTTAATGTATGTTCGAGTAAGGGTCCAAACTTCACATAATTCATTATTTTGTACGAAAAAAACAGACGTTAGAAAAAGTTCAATTTCTGGTGACAATAACAAGACCCCATCCCGCTCAATCGGTGACGAGTGACGACAATTAATAAATATAAATTAACTAAAAATAAAAATAAAAATAAAGGACTCCTAATAATGTCACCTAGGAGACTGACAGTGGACTGAAAGAATGATGACCACAACTCCACAAGGTGTTGTCCTTTCTCTTCATCTTTATGTTTAGATCAGTGGCCTGTATTCAAGAAAGTGAAATAAAGTGAAATAAAAGTTGGGATCTTTTTGGGGGGCACACACCTGCAAGAAAAATCCCTTGATTTTTTTTTTGAAGTTGCTAAGGTTTGAATTAAAAGAAATGAAATATGCCAACGTTTAGTGTAATTCAACAGTAAAGCATTGTGAATCTTTCTTCATGAATATTATGAATGATCATAAATATTAACAAACAACAAAAGGAAAAGGGCATAAAGAAAAAGATCCCGCTAGAAGTGGACCAGTCACTTACAATAATAAATCATACTACACAAAGAAAAAAAAAAAAAAGATAAACCATGAGACTACTGTGGTGAGGGTGAAAGGACACATAAGGCGGAATATCTCTCTAATTGGGGGAAGCAATTCAGTAGACTTGATTTCATGATAACTATTATAAAACCAAGACCTGACTCATTCTTATTCATGTATTTGTAAGTTTTAGTATTTATTTATTATATAATATAGGGATATGTTGATAATTATTTTAAAAGATTGCTACTTTTTATTCTGTAAGTCACTAAATTGAGACAATTAAATGGGTGAGAATGAGTTATATCTCTATTCCATGGCTGTGTCCATGTGATCATCTCTTCTAGGTCCCTTGTGATTGTGGGATGGTCTAGGAACTACATATTTTATTTGGCAATTGTAGTTAAGTTCTCCAATTTGACTTTTTTAGTGTTCGGAGTAGTAATAATTTATGTCAAGAGTGGTAATAGTTTACAATGTGAATAAATGAATAAATTTAATAACAACATATGAGAACGCAATAGTCTTACAAAATAAAATCATAGCATTTCATGATTTGATTTACTGACGTTAAAAAATATATATAATTTAATGCGGTGTTATTCTATTTACTTCTTAAATTGACACGCATAATAAAGACATTTTTGAAAAATAAATTCACATTAAGACTTCAAGTAGGTATAAGAAGAAACAAACCCCATAAAATAGTTGTCGACGTCCTTTTCAGACACCAATCAGCATCATCAACATTACATTGTCCTCACCATAATAAGCCTTGATTGGTAAAACCTTGCAAATCATAATTTTACCCTTCAAGAAGAACGGTATATATATATATACACACTATAAAGTTTATCCCTATGAAAACATTTGCCATATTTTTTTCTTCGAAAATGTGGATAAATCACAGTGCATTAAGATAAAAAAACAAGATACAACATGAGAAACAATGAAAAAAATAGTAATAAGATAACAAAAGCGACGCAACAACAAACAACCGAGACTGTCCACTGGGAGTGAAACAAGCAACAAAACAAAACATCACCAGAAGTGAGGAATACAAAAAACTAACAGAAGAAAAACCAATAGGCGGACGCATCCGAAGGAGTCCAAAAGCTGCCACGAGATAGACCCCAATGCATCAGGTTATGGAGGAACTAGCTAGCGACATCATCGTAACTATCATCAAGGTCGCGCTCCTCACGTATGGAGAGCCCTGAGAACCGGATACAACATCTGACTCTAGGCGAAAGTTCAACAAACTACTGTCTTTTAGAATCTAGAACTGCATCCACCCAAGCGAGAAACAAATGGCAAATTTTAAGAAAAATGGAAGATAATGATAAAGTTGCATGATTGAAAACACAATCATTTCTTCCTAGCCATATCTGCCAAATAATTACCTTAGTAAGCAAAGAGCTGGCAAGTCGGAGAGTGGCACCCACATCCCTAAGCCAAGCAACCCATAAGTCTGAATTAGACTCTAGGGTACATTGAAACCCTAGGACGCATGCAAAACGGTACTAAATGGAAATAGCAAAGGTCCCCCAACCGAATGGCACTATGACAAAGGACAACATTTGGCATTTTTGTAAAGGTTAAGAATAAAGAAAGGTAAGTCTTCTATTAAATGCTACTTTTGTAAAGGACCTTTTGAACCTTAATAACATGATAAACATGGAAAGAAAATCTAACATGGTACAGAGTAAATAATGCAACCGTTGCCAGAAGATCCATTAATTTGATTTGCAAGCCAAACAAGCAACTGTTAAATACACTGATTACAAGCAGATATCATCACTCAATAACATCAATAAAGCATCCATTATTTCTTTTTTGTTTGATCACCTAGTCAATTGGCGCTGGTTGTTAATGAACATCAACATATAACTATATTCTTTCAATGTCAGTTTGGCCTCCTTGTTTAGCACTTGATTCGAGCATTGCTTCTAAAACAACGACATCTCTTGCACCTTCAACGTATGAAAGCCGGCAATCTGGTTTTTGTCCAGCAACATCCTACAAAAATTTGATTTATGTAATGAGGTTTATTTAAGAATAAAATAAATGTCCTCTTTCTTTTTCACAATTGACAAAATTCGAGGGGAGTAATTTGGCTACTCTTTCATTGTCATTTCTTCATTGCAGCTAGAGTTTTAATGGACAATGGTTTAACGGAACAACAAATACATAACAAACTAATTCAGAATAATTTTAATATCTAACACAATATTGAACAGGTCATCACTATTTAAAGAAGAAGAGAAAGAAAGTGGAACAAGTGTACATGCCTTTAACAACATACATGTGTGATCCTTTTGGTCTACATATAGAAATGGACAAGTGTACATATATGTCTATACTTATATATATATACAATCTAACAATACAACAATACATCTAACACATACACCTAACACCCATTTCCTCAAACTCAAGGCGGATCGTGCGTCTTGAGTTTGGATAATATGAATAGATGCCGATCACGTGTCTGTGTCTTAGACTCTTAGTGAAGAAATCAGTCACCTAGACTTCTGTATGAAGATAATGAAGTGACACAATCTGGGCACGTACATGACATCGGGTGAAGTGTGCATCTACACTAATGTGTTTGGTCAACTCATGCTTGATTGGATCTGTAGCAATCTAAAGGGCCCCAGTATCGTCATAATGAATAGGAATAAAAGAGGTGATTGGTATACCAAAATCCTGTGGAATTGAATGCAACCAAACCACCTCCTGGACGGTAGAAGCCAATTCCCAAACCTCAGCTTCAGCACTAAACTTGGCAATGGTAGGTTATTTCTTGGTCTTCCAAACAATAAGAGAAGATCTAAGAAAGATACAGTAACCAGTGACAAAGACCCGATCATCAGGTGAACTAGCCCAGGTAGCATCAGAATAGCCCTGCAGCTGAAGAGTGGATTGGAGTTGGTAGAACATACCACGAGATACAGTGCCACAAAGATATCGTTGTACCCGAATAAGATGAGCATAATGAACATAAGTGGGTGTTACAACGAACTGACTAAGAATGTGAACTACATGGAATATGTCAGGACAAGTAACGGCTAAGTAGACCAAACTGCCAACTAGATGTTGATAACAAGAAGGATCAGATAAGGGAATCAGATCAGAAGCACGAAACTGCAAATGTAACCCTATCAGTGTAGCGTCAGTACAAGTATCAGTCAAACCAAAGCGAGCAAGTAAGTCGTGAGTATAACATTGCTGCGAGAGACAGTAATCATCAGGATGAGGAGTGATCTCGATACCTAGGAAGTAACAAAGTGAATCTAGATCAGTCATCAAGAATGTCTTCCACAACTTCTATTTCAGAAAGGTAATATGAGTAGAGTCACAGCTAGTAAGAATCATGTCATCCATATATAGAAGAAGAATGGTCTGACCGCGAGCGAAAGAGTGAATGAAGACAACCGGATCATGTATGTTCGGAGTGAAACCAACAGCTTCAACCATTGTGCTGACCGCTTAAACTAGACCTGTGGAGCTTGTTTGAGCCGATAGAGAGCACGACGAAGATGACAAACAGACCTCGAAGGCACCCGAAGACAGAGGGATGGGGGAGGGAGTCATGTAAACCTCCTTCTTCAAGTCCCCGTGAAGAAAAGCTTTATTCACATCAAGATGATGAAGAACCTAACTACGAATAGCCACAACAACAACCGAAGTATGCACAGTGTACATGTGGGCTACTAACACAAAATTCTCCTCATAGTCGCGACCATACTCCTGCTGAAAGCCACTAGCAACCAAACACAGTTTATAACGCTCGAGAAACCCGTCAGAACAAGTCTTCACTCGATAGATCCAGCGACAGGTGATGGGAACAGCATGAGAAAGAAAGAGAACGAGATCCCACGTGTAAATTCGAGTCAAGACATCAAGCTCCTTTGCCATGGCAGCCCGCCACTCAGGTGACCAAACTGCTTCCCTGTAGGCATATGGCTCAAGGATATCTAAAATATTGGTGTTAGCAGAAGCGTAACAAACAAGGGGGTGTAAAGTGAAGCGATCGCGTAAAGAAAAAGTATGAGAGGATAACTCAAGAGCCGTATCGATTGTAGGAGAGCCGTCAGAGATGATCGCCTAAGATGGAGACTCTGTTGGATCTTAATGGTGGTATGTGAAACGAATAGATGGGCGAGCAAGAGGAAGCGAAGGAGGGATAAACACTGCATGAGACTTAACAGATAAAAGAAGATAGGGGTTAAGAGATGAGTGAGAAAGAAACTCTAAAGGAGGGTCGAATGATGGAGGAAAGGAAAATATAGGGGGAACATTCTCAGCCGAAGGGGCAAGGAAAAGTAAGGACAGAGGGACCAAGGGAGATAGGGACTCAATGGAAAAAGGAGAAGCATAGAAAAGAGTGGACTCATCAAACATGACATCACAGGAGAATCGAATACAACGAGTGACTGGATGATAACAACGATAACCTTTATTCTCAAGGCTATATTTCAGAAAAACACAAGAAAAAGACTGGGTTGTTAGCTTTGTTCTCTCTCTAGGTGAGAGCAAAATAAAGCAGTGACAACCAAAACACACAAAGATGACCATATTGGGGAGCTTTCCCATAGAGACGCCCATCTGGACTAAGATCATTAAGGCGAGAGTAGGGTTGTAGGTTAATGAGATAAACAGTAGTGCTAACAGTTTCAACCCAGAAATGAGGAGGAAGAAAAGCGCATAGAAGAAGAGCATGGATCATTTCTAAGATGTGACGATGCTTGCATTCAGCAACCCTGTTTTGAGGATGAGCCTCAAGACAGGATAACTAAGGCAAGGTGCCCTCAGAAGACAAAAAGGCACGAAGGCGTGAGAGATGTGCTCACCGCCAGAGTCAGACCGAAAGGTCTTGATAGAGATAAAGAACTTGGTGTGTATCATAGCAGAAAAAGGTGATAGATAGATAATAACTGGTTACGGTGAAGTATAAGATAAAGTCAAGTGAAGCGAGTGTAGTCATCTATAAAAAAAAAAATAATAGCGATGACCACCTTTAGAGATATAGGGAGCGAGACCCCAAACATCATAGTGAATAAGCTCAAAAGGAGCAGTATTCTGAGACACAATCACGTTGAAACTACTTATCGAGCTTACAACCAAAACATACGACATCATAAGGAGAAGTGACAGCTCCTAAAACACCATGATGAAAAAGGGACGACATACGAAAAGGAAATAAGTGACCATGACGATGATGTCACTTATGATGAGACTGAACGGTAGTATAACAGTGATGAACGGGTCCAACTGCATGAAGATGAAAAACGAAGGGAATCCAACGCATAAACTCCATTATGATGACAGTCAGCTCCAATCACCGTCCCACTGCGATCCTACACATGACACGGGGTACGATCAAAGATAATATGACAATCATAATTAGTGAGCTGGCTAATAGATATAAAATTCATAGATAAACAAGGAACATAAAAGACTGAAGGGACTAAGAAAGCACTAGAGGAGAGATGACCAGTAGAGGAAACATAAAGAAGTGTGTCATCAGTAGTGCGAACACGGGTAACGTGAGATGGTGAATGGAAATGGTGAACATGAGTGACATCAGGGGTCATATGCAGAGAAGCACCAGAGTCAAGAAGCCAGAGAAGATAGAAACTACTTGAAACAAATGGAGCAACCTGAGCGCAATGCGCATCACCAGTAGAAGGGGAGGAGTCTATCAGATGGGACTACTGTAACTGCTCAAACATCTCCAACAACTACTGATCTACGGGGGAGAAAGGAGTAGAAGAGGTCTGTACAAAGTGTTTGGGGAGAGGGAGGCATGAGACAAAAAAATGAAGCTGATGGACGTCTCAAGATTTCCCTAGATTACTCATCCTCAAATAGATATATTGTGCTACCAATTAGGTTTGGATTCTATCAAATTTAGAACAGAAATTTATATATTTGTTCATGCAGTTGGGCAAGAAATTTCTGTTTAATAAATATAAACAAACCATAAGCCCTCAATTTCTAAATTAGAAGGAATTTAAACATTCAAGCCACACGCTCCATGTTAGGCGAGTCGTTAACAATGCAGCTCACCTCCTTGCCAAACCTGTTAATGTTTCTCCTCCAAGGAGTGATTGTTTGCTCTTGCATTCCTTTCTTCTATATTGTCATCTTTTGATCTTATTTGAATGCACTTATGCGCACCCATCTTCTTTTCAAAAAAAAAAAAAAAAAAAAACCTTTTAAGTTGGGGATGACATAAAGTATCTGTCCACCTGTTGCTAAGAAAACTCAAACACAAGAACTCACCCATAAAATAAGTCCTATTAAACTTGTTTAAAATTCCACATGACATACATGCATCCAAAACTTAAAAACAAGTTATAAGAATATTCGCAGGATTTTTATTTTTATTTTTCACAAGAATTATGTTAAAACCACACTAAATGGAATAAAAAAAAAAACTCCTGATGGGGTTAAAAGGAAAACACGGAATGACAATCAATCACTACATTTCTCAAGTTATTAGTTTTTCCTAAAAAATGAGAATAAAAATGTTTTACAGCTTTTACTTTCGGCACAGCACTCAAGATTTGATGGCTCGGAAGAAAAGTTTGCCTTCCGATGCAAAGAAAAAGAAGGCCTATATGCATAGCCTGAAAACAAATATTGGACTCTGAAAATCAATGTAATTGTGTGATCCATCCAATGAATTGAGATAAATATCCTCCCGAGGATCCTCACTCACCCCACTTTGTGCTGCATACTCGAGTGCCATCTCGTAATCAACCTGGTTGTTAATCAGGAAATCATCCCATTAGTATATACTCAGCATTGAATCTGTCTTTCAATCTTGTTTGGATTGAAGGAAAACAGAGAAAAAGAAAAGAAAACACAAGGAAAATTCATGTTCTCAAATAATGGCAGGGAAACAATACTAGGGCATTTGTCTTAATGTGTGCTTCCTTTCAGGCCCTTTCCATAGATTCATTTCAAACCTACCACTCCCAAATGGTAAAGGGCAGTCATCTGAAGTTTTATAATTTGGTATGGACACCCTTTCAGTTTTTTGTTGAAAGTCACATCATTGAAGGAAAATTACCTGCTCAACATGTTGAGTTAGATGGTCTCTAAGACTGATTTCTGTGATCTCCTGCGATGACACTTTTTCTAAAAGTTCATTGTCCTCTGCCTCATAACGGTGCCGCTTTGCTTCTTTATTTTGTGAAATTTTTTCTAGGATATCATATATTGCATTTGAAGCATCAGGAATATACCTGTAGTCCAACAGCAACATAACAGCATTAGCTAAGATGGAGCACAAGGATTTTGCACAAACCCCTTGAAATTCATTAGCTAACTACCTAACATTTGGAGTGGCATCAAGAATTGGTTTGTAAATGGCCGAATTCTAGAAGAATTTAAAGGAGTACAAAACCCAAAATGGGAATCATTTGCACATTTCGGCACAATTAATTCCTCTGAGTTTCAAAACACTCAGTGAGGTAATCAAGCAAATAATTTTCAGCACATGAGACATTTTTGTTCAAGCTGAAATAGATGCAAAAGACACCACCAAACTGATCTCCAAGGACAGGAATACTAAGCAACACAGCAAAATCAACAGATTGGATAATGGATTGATAAGCACTAAAACAGATCAGCAGTATCTTGGAGGAATAAGCACATCTTAAAGCAGGAATGAGTTTAAAGACAAGCACTACCACAGGTCTCTGGTCACAATTTGGCAGAAGAATTCCTTAGTACATAATCATTGACCTCACCTGGTTAGGTTGCGCTTCCTCTCTTGTCTTTCACGAGCTTGAAGTTTCTTTACTATCTTAGATTTTAGCTGAACACAGCACTGCTGAATAGCAGTCTGCAGAAGATGGAGTAAAGTGAAAGCTCAGACATTTTGTCATAAAACTATCAATTATGATTATAATAACACAAAAATTCCTGTTACCTTAACAGCAGAAGATATTTCAGTAATATCATCTCCAATATATTCTTTTCCAGTTCCCTTGAACGGTATCTTTGTGCTCACAATGCTCACAAACACCCCAATTTTATCTTGCATAAGATTAATTTTGTAGCTACTCCAACTGGAAAAGGGAATTTTGGAGGTGAGAAACTTCCGAATACATAAGAGGGTTTACAATTTCTCTTGAATAGAGATTCTGAGTTTACTTGATCCTCTTGAGAGCTGTCCTCGTCACAACATCAGCACCCTGCTCAAATAGCAGGGGTATACGGTTTGCAAAACGGAAAACATTTAGACCCTACAAATGGACAGGAAGGGATGGTATTTTATTAATTTAGCAATTTGATTATTGACAAATATATTAGGTGTATATTTCATACAGCAATTCCTTGTAATATGGTACTTGAAAACACAAACAATAATGAACACAATTGCCTAAATCCCTGACGATTGAACTTTGTTGGGAAACAAGGATTCAGATATGCACATGTGGAACCCATGAAATGCTATTAACAGGCATTCAACAAATGGTTAGATATATTATCTATTGACTGTAATCTACTTAACAGACAAACTTTCAGATATGAAAAACGAATAAGAGCACTAAGACAAATAAAAGCTTGATGTTCTATATATTTGAATTACCAGCAGCTTCTGCAACTAGGATATATGCCTGATGCAAAATAGTTGTGGAATGGAATTGAGATATATGTATAAATATCATTGAAGTTCATTTCAAGCATCCTACACATCATCTTAACCAACCGTTAATTCTTGTGTAAGTAAAGTACATTTCAACTCATAGTTGATGCAAGCAGGATACTGAATAGATTAAAAACATGTTCCTAAAAACACTTCTTCATACAAATTTGTTAGAAATACTATGAATCTTGATTCAGCTTGCAATACCTATTTTATTCAGACAGTTATTACTGTGCACTAAACAAAGTGATTTGATCAGTTGATCTATAAATTCAGTTCCTCATGTTCATTCATCAACAATAAAATGCAGGTAGTCACAAAGATATAAGATGAGAAGAGCAAACATAAAGAACTTGTACTTGCTTAACATCCTTTCCACCCAAGCTAATTCCAGCTTCAACAATGAATGGATGACCTTCAAATATTTGGGGGCTAAAACAAAAAAATGAAGCAATAAAATAAAAGACAAAAGCTTTGTTAGAGATGTGAAAGTGAATGTTGCATCTATAATCAACCAAAAAAGCACTTAGATATAGGTGTGTTTCGAATTTTGTTTCTCATAAAATATAATAATTACTTCAAGCATTCCTCACAAGTAAAAGGTCCAACCTGCCTGCATAAGTGGCAACCATGTCAGGTTGTAATTCCTTTATAATTCCTAGGCGAAGGTTATATTCTCCTGCAGGACTCAGACACTGTATGAAAGAAGGATATGAGAAAATAAATGGCCAACAAATTAAGAATGATCTGACAATGTTGAAATAAATAAAACATCAAACCCTGCATACATCTCCATTCGGATCATCAAATTTAGCCTGACGAAACAATTGGTGTATTCGAACTATTTGCTGGGATGTGAGACTTTTAACAGACATATTAGGACTAAAATCTGGACCCATTTCCCCTGCAAATTGAAATGTATCCCATAGTATGCACCATATTTTCAGTTAAAGATGTGTATTGGTTATCCAAGACACAAAACTTAATTAAATAGATCAGTTATCCATCAATAGCACCATAGTGGAGAAGCCTTCCTCAAGAACCAATACAGCAAATTGCATTTGCACTTCAATGCTTACCAATTAAACGTTCAGCAAAAGTTTTGCTGATTTTCACAAATTCATGCTGAAGGAACTGCAGAAGATTCTGCTTTGAAGTTTCCGAAATAAGGCGTTTGATAAGTAGCAAATCGACAGCAGAAGGATGATGCTTTGTTTCAAGTGGAACTGAGGGCATTACATCAGTTCTTCGTGCAAAGAGTACAGTCACATTTTTTCTGGGATGAAAAGATGATAAAAGATAAATCATTTTGGGCATGAATGGAAAATCACAACAATGTGTCAAAGAGAAACTCACTCCCCCATGTCTGAAATAAATTTGAAGAGGAACTGAGCATAAGGTGTGATGACAGCCATCTGACGCATGTAATGAAGTATCTTTGACTGCATGTATTGAACCATCAGTAGAAGATCAATGTAGTGAAAATGTAATAATACTTGACATAGTTTCAGTGAGAAAATTTTAAGCTTATAATATATAATGTAGGAAATAACTGGGTACTACTCACACGGTAAGTTGTCCAATTACCCTCAATGACCACTTGAATTTCCGCTCCATGCCATTTATCCTTGTTTTCTCGTTTTTCATGTAAATGAACATGTGGAATGTTTCTGAGTACCAGCCAGATGTACCAATATCAGTCAAAGAAGGCTGCAGATATTTCATATCCATGGTTATAGCAATAACTGAGAAACCATAAAACTGAACTGATGTCTAACATCTAGTACATAATTTTTGAAACATACTTGTGGATATCAATATCCAGTTTACAGAATGATTTAAAATTCTGTCCCCTCATAGATGATGCAATTTCAATTGGCAATCCAGTGCTCATCTTGGACCAAATCAATGCCTGCAGTACTCCACTATAAGTAACATCTCTCGCTAATTCGCAAATGTGGGACCAAAGAGAATAAAAATAAATGTCATTTTATATCATTCATCTAAATAGTCTTATTTACACACACACACAAAAACGTGCAACCGTTTGTTATCTGGCCAAGAGAAATCAAGCAGAGAGCAAAAATCATCACTAGACATTGTAGTGTGGTTCAATACAAAAAACAAAGTGAAAAAACCAAACTTAAGTTGGTAACAACTCTGCATTGGCAGTTGAAGCATACCATTTTAGCACCAAGCCCAAACTTTCCCCGAGTTTGTTTCAAACCATACTTTGTGCCAGAAAGAACTGGATAAATTCAAGCAAATGTGAGAATTCTTCAACCCCATACCAACCATGACTAAATAACAAACATAAAACCATGCCAAGGCACAAGATACACATCTACTCTTAACTTGATAACAAAAGAAAGACAACAAACCTCGTCCAAACATATTTGGGATCTCATCATGTGGCATTCCTCTTCCATTATCCTAAAGGAAGAATAATCACTATAATTACTAAAAGGCTTTATACTAAATCGAGATCATAAGCTGCTCATAAATCATCAATTAGTCATTTAAAAATGTTCCTAAAGTTTTTCCCAAAATGCAATTAGCAGAGTAATAAATATCACCTTGCATGTGACCCTGTAAAACGAAGCCTCGCCTCGACCTTTCACACCCTTTACACTAGCAGGTTCCTTCATCTTCTTCCCAAGGGCAGCCTTTTTTGCCTGAGTTTCTTGAATACGAGCTTCTTTTGCAAGGCGTTTCTACAAACAATGACAATTGAAAACCATAAATTTACCTTTCAAACTCCATAAGTAAACTCCAGTACAAGTTCTATGCGCAAAAAAAGCCAAAATAAATATAATTACTTATCAGGCAGCATCGATATCAGGAAAAACACAACAAGAATACCTCACGAGCCTTGGCAGACTCAAAGTCATCATAAAGCTCTTCATCAACCCGTTCCCGATCAATGAGGCCAATCATCGTATTGAACTTACTCTTGCTGATCTCTTCTCTGTTTAAACAAAATGCAACCCAAAATTCAAAAGAAGGTAAAACCTCGCAAAGATCCAAGCATTCCAAATGAACAAGACCAAGTACATTGTTATCTCAATCACAGGCAACTCAGATATGGACTCAGCCGAATCCAGGGAGTTTTCAACGAGTTCTCTTACTGTGGTATACAACGACTTCCCCGGCTAAAAGAGATCACGAGAATTTAGATCAAGGAACAAGAAATCACAGTAAATTTCAAAACATATGAACACTAATCGAGCTCACATTGTCGAATCCGGCGATGTTCTTGTTCTCGGCAAAGAACTCGGCAGGTGATTCTGCGAGAACAGAGCAATGAATACAAGTTATCAAGAGTGATCCAAGAGAAAGCAAGAGGATTGATTTTACTTTGTTTTAGCGAAGACTCCTTGGCCTTATGGGAAGTCTTCGGCCGGCCTCTCTTCGGATTCTTCGGTTCTGTGGGGCTCTCACTGCTGCCACCGGTATCCATGGAGGTCTTGGCCAAGATCCGGCGCAGTGAAGCGTTAGCGGAGAGGGTGGGCTAAAGCTAGGGTTAGGGTTTTGAGAGCTTCGAGGAGGGGCTATGGAGGGAAAGGGAAGCTGGGAAGAGGTTTTAAGATTCAATCAAAGCCGCTAATCACAGTTAGAGAAATATCAACGGTGCATACTGTATCATTGTCTGAGGATGGTGTCTCGCGATCTGGATCGTTGATCATGTTGTCAACGTGAGGGAGTAACAAGAAATTTTGATCTTTCGAGGGTTTTTACGCTAAAACCTTCCTATGTTTTCGTATAACCCCCTGAAGTTTCCGATATTATTGTAAAATAGTTTCAGGGAGTTTTATGAAAGTATGGAGAATTCAGGGCGGGTGTTTTCAAAAATCTAAAAATAAATAAATAAATAAACAAATCATTTTGGACTTAACTGTAAATGTCCGAAGGATAAGCTCAGCTTCATCTTCTCTCCCGCTCTCCACCAAAACCCAATCGCTCTCCTTTTGAGAAGCCCTAATTTCTAAACAAAATGGTGGCAATTTCATCTCTCTTCACCCCCAATCTAGTGCAAAGCCCTACGAATCTCCTCAAAATCCCCAAATCATCTCGTTCCATCCCCGCTTTGGCCTCTTTCCAGATCTCACGTCCTCTGGATTCTTGCTCCTTTGCGTGTAGACCTAGAATGAGGACCATGAGAATATTGGCTGCGTCTACGGAGGCCCCGCCGTCGACGAGGAGGCTTTATGTCGGGAATATACCTAGGACAGTGACCAATGAGCAGCTGAGTAAGATCTTTGAGGAGCACGGGGCGGTTGAGAAGGCTGAGGTACTCTTTTCTCATGGATCATCTGATGCGCTGGTTTGCGTTTAATGCCTTGTATTGTTGAATTGGATGAGTCGATGTGTGGAAAATTTAAGGTCTTCCAAATGTTAAAAATACGATTAAAAAAAAATGTTAGCTATTTTTAGCCAGGTTGAAGCATTGAATTCTAGCGATAAATAGAGAGAGAGAGAGAGAGAGAACATGAATTTTTGGCTATTAATGTGAAGGTGCGAGTTTGGATGCTGAAAACTATGCCCATGATTCATGATTGATTTTGGAGAGGACAAGCATAAGATGTCTAGTGACCTCTCAAATTGCCAACTTTTCCACTTTTTACGAATTTTAGTTGTTGAATTTGAATTTGTAGGTTGTCTGTCACTAGCTCAGTAGCTTGTGTATATTTCTTAGTGAACTCTTGCTGGTGTTGATAGCTAGCACTTAGCCGGGAAATGCGGATCAGTTTGGATGTGGTTAAGTTTTAATCTATGTGCATAGGTTGACGATCTGCATTTTACCGAAAGCTTAATTCTATAATATTGGGTTTTATCTGCAACCTATCTGTGAAAATCTGAAATTAGTGGCAGCTTGTGGCTTAGAGCAGTATCCACGGACATCAGCTGCAATGTCTGTGCAATAGTGCGAATTAGCTTTTAGTGGACAACTTGCCGTCATTATCTGCTGAATTTATTGATAAAATAACAACTACTTGTTTTAGCTTAAGTTGTGGTTTTGTTTGGTTTTACAGGTTATGCATGACAAATACTCTGGTAGGAGTCGCCGTTTTGCATTTGTCACTATGAGCACGGTTGAGGATGCAAATGCTGCCATTGAGAAGTTGAATGAAACAGTTAGTTTTTTTATATCTCAGAAATAATTTTTTTTCCTTCTATTATAATGTTTTGTTTAAGCTCATATAACCTCTGTCTCCATCTGAATTGTTGAATGCTCATTGCGCTGTGCTATGTAACAGGAAATAGGAGGTCGGAAAATCAAAGTTAATATAACAGAAAAACCATTGGCAACTATTGATTTGTCAATCGCCCAAGATGATGAGTCTAAATTCATTGACAGCCCATACAAGGTTTATGTCGGTAATCTTGCAAAAACAGTGACCACTGACTTACTTACTAAGTTCTTCTCTGAGAAGGGAAAGGTTCTTAGTGCAAAAGTGTCACGGGTGCCTGGAACATCAAAATCCAGTGGCTTTGGATTTGTTTCATTTTCAGCAGACGAGGATGTTGAAGCTGCAATCTCCTCATGTAACAATGTGGTAAGAATTCACACATTTTGATGCAAGCAACTAAACAAACTTGTGTGTAGCGCCTTGATTTCTTCTTTTTTTTCTTGTTCGCAGTCGTCTTCTCTTTTTCTATAAGTTATGCGCAATGAACTACAATGTCCTGGTTCCCAAAATCAATCTCTTTCTCTTCCTCACAAAACTAACCATTTTACTTACTTTTTTGGCTTCCTTTTATGCTGTGTATAATTTTACAATTGTGTACTTAAAAAAAATTATCGAGATCTATGAGCCATGTAGCGATTCAGGTGTTTTTTTTAAAGTGATTTTATCTATGGTTTTGCTCTACCCCTTGAACTTCTGCATTTTAATCAGGTACTGTCCTTATTTTTTATGTATGAACTTAAGCTAAAGTATCAGCTACCCATTATAAGCTTCCAGAATTCTGACTTTCACTGTATTTGAGCTGCAAACATTTTATATAGATGTCTGCTATTCACAGCTGTTTATATTCTCCTGACTTTTTTTTTGCTTTTTCAGCTATTGGAAGGCCAAAGAATTCGTGTCAACAAAGCATAGTTTGTTGATTGAAGGCCTGCATGTTTGCAACTCCATGATCAGGTCATGTGATGGGAATTCCTAAGTCCTATCATCTCAAGTAACAATGTTTTTAGTGTCAATGAGGAATTTTGTATTTTTGTACTCACCCCTGAGCATTATTAATATCAATGTTTCAAATGTCGATCAAAATGCAAATGTGGGGATTCCTTCAGGAGTGTGTGATCGAGATTATCGTCCTTTATACAGTTATTCAAAAAATTGTAATGTTGTGCAGTCTTGCACCCATTGCTAAAGAGTGAATCACAGGGTATTCTCTATATATGAGTGAAATTAATCAGTTTGATCTCTTGAAAACTGCTACGACATGCGAGGAAGGTTGCCCGGAAATGTTGTGCATCTTTATAATTGGCAACATTTTGCAGTGTTTTCTTCTACTGACGCAGACAAAATCAGTGAGAAAATTACACATAGAGTGCCTGTAACATCTACAAATCAATTGAGAGCAGCTGAAAATTGCAGCAATACTACAATTTGGCAAGTTACAGCGTCATACAGCTTTTCTACAAAAATTATAACAAAAAACAAAGGATACACTGCAGTTTGCAATTCTCTTGACAACAGTACATTTTGCGAGAGAATCCAATTTACCAAATTCTCTTTTCATCACAGTTCCCGCCATGCCCACTTCTGAATTTTCCCCTGCATGCATAGACAATCACCAGCAGAAGATCAATGAAACCTCTCAGTGACAATAAAATCTCTACTTAGAGTCTTTGAGGTTCAATCTAACAAACACCTAAAATCTTTTTGTTATTTACCTATGGTGTGAAAAACAAAGGCTGGAACCCAGATTTTTCACTCTTCCTCTTCCATTGACCCCAATGTAAATTGTGTTCCACTTTGCACAGCAGAAAGAAAAAAAGAATATCTTTCCACGAAGATGGGGAGCATAAAAGATGCTCTAACTGGAGGGACTCATTTGAAGTATCTTCTCTGCTTGTTCTGGGAAGAAAGTAATAAATAGAAAGGCACCTGCAAAAGGAAAAACCGTGCAGAAGAATACCATTAAAACTTAACCGAAACTTATAAATCAAGAACACTGAAGACATGCAATGGATATCATAAACATATTATGAAGGTGCATATAGCACCACTCTAGGGAGAAGGGGAAAAACATACATATGAGCACAGTTCCAAGTACCGCAGAGATTTTTCCTTGAATAGTAACAAGACCAGCCTTGCCAGCATTTTGCAGTTCGGTGGAACCTTCGGACTCAAATGTTCCTGTATATAACAATTCACAGCATACCTTGATTAGTATGTAAAAAAAGTTATTAATATGTGGAAATTAATGAGATATAAACCCGGGAACAGACCTGGTTTTGCTGATTGAAGACCTGATGTAATACATGATAGATTCCGGTATCCAGCTACCTCCAGCTTATTAGCAGCTGCAGCAGACCTTGAGCAACAGACAACAAACAACCAATGAAGGAAAACCCAGTTGAATTCTCCAGCTAGAAAGGCACAAGGAGAGTGGAATTTTAATGTCTGGGTAAAATTTTTCATATTCTTTTTTTTTTTTTTTCAAAAAAAAAAAACAGTCCAGTTTGCTACATTTGTGCAACTAAATATAAGTCTTAACTTTTTAGGAATGGAATTTTTTGCATCCATTACAGTTGCCAAAGATCAAATAGAGAAATCAAAGACTATAACAATGACAAAGACTAACCTCAATCCTTCCTGGCAAACAAGCAACAATTTACTGTCATCAGAGAACTTCTCTTTGATGGTTCGAACAAAGTCAGGGTTAGGTTTTGTAAATGGCAGCCCAAAGAACAATCCTGAGAAGTTATTGTGTACTGTCCTCTTCACAATTGTGCCTATATTATCCAAAAAATTTTGAATAACCCCATCAAAACAAGGAGAGAAACTACAAACAACCTAAAATAACACCGACCCGAAAAATCACATACCAAGGTCATTGTCCTGGTTTTCAATAAACAAAGGAACATGATATGATGACTTTATATGAGCCCTTTCATACTGAGTCTTGTCTCTAACATCTAAAATGGTGTAGCCTTCCTCACTGACAAGCCTCTTTGCTTCGTTGGCATTCACAAAGTTCACTTCAGCCCTAACAAGAGCAATTCTCCTTCGATACGGTCTATGTACTCTGGTTGATAATCTATTGGTTCCAAATGCCTTCCAGGACAACCTAAAACGCATAGAATTCATTCATGGTCCATGATGAACCAACCATTTGTTCAATAAACAGCTCAAATTCATGCCATGACATCCTATACCAGAAATTCCTTAATTTCACTCTAACAAGTTCTGAATGAAAACAATTAAATGCCAGGGATGCATTCATACATATATATATATATTTTTCCCATCAATTCAATTTCAAGCACATTCAAAGTATAAGCAGAAGCTAATTCCATGAGAAAGAAAACAAAGAAAAATCAAAGCATTGATGTAAAACAGAACAAACTAGGGTTACTGAGGAAGAGATTACCTCGGGGGAGATGCCACACAGAAGCCAAGAACAGCCATGGTCAGTCCTGAGGTAATTAGGGTTAGGGTTTGAAGATTTTTTTTTTTTTTTCTACTGGATTTTTCCATGGATGATCCAAGAATTGCAGATGATGCCATGGCAAGGGGTCCAGTTAGTGTGGGCCCGGAAATCAATTAAGCAAATAGCATTCTGCCACGTTTCATCTCAATGGATATATCCCTTCTAAAGTTCCAGAGAGTTACTCAACTAGACTTTACATATTTCTTGGATGGATTTATAATGAGGGTTCATAAAGTAAAATAAGATAAGGGGAGAGAAGGGATGGTAAAGGTTAAAGGTAAAGTAAAAAAATGTTAAATATTTTTTAATTTGAATTAAAGGGAGAGGAAAGTAAAGTTTTGTGTTAAAATTATTGAAATACCCTTTAAGTCTTGTATGTTATATAATGACATTCATGCATGATGTTTATTGTGCTTTCAGTGTTGGTTATCTTACATTAAGAAATATAAAATAATATTACCAAAATAAAATGCTTATTTTTTGAAATATTAGCCCAATAATAAAGAATATTACTTGTTTAATTCAAAAAAAGTAATAACTTAAAAGAAAACACTAATCATTGTTTCATTGGAAATAAATCAAAATACATATACATAATGTTTTATCAAAATAAAACAAAAATACAGATTGTTTTATTAAGTTAAAAGCAAAGATGCTTGGCATTTAGTGATGAATTATTGTTTTGTCAATATGCATCCATCAACTCTTACAAAACAACAAAAATGATGTGATTATATTTGGTAATTATTTATTATTGATAAGAAAGAAGATGCTAATCTCTGTTTTAAATTTGTGATTCTTGATCATGACCCATCAACCTCAACAATAAAGACTTATCAAAGTAACTAAGCTCTAAGCTTCACTTTGTTAGTGTCGTCATCTCAAATGAACTATTATACTAATTGTTTTAAAAATATTATTATTATCTTTTCATTTTGTTTGCAGTTATTTATCTCCACGTATTTATTTTAAAAAAAATTATGATCAATCCACTTTTATCAAAATAAGTAAATACTTAGTTCAAAATCTTAAAACAAAACTAGTATTTTATTTAAGTAACTTTTACCTTTTCGGGTGGGTGGAGATCCATGCCTTCTCACTATCATAAAGAAGTTGAGGCTTCTTTGTTAGAGCTATTACTTAGAATAATTGGCTACATAAGAATACTTGCATATTTTATGATAACACAATTTTTTCATACTCTTAAATTATTGTTAAAAATTATTCATATATTTTTGTCATAAATTATTGTAGCAGCTCAGGTGAAGAGGAGTGAAGATGAGTAGATTGAAGGACTCAACTGTGATGGCGAAAGCATAGTTTCAAGTTCTTAGGATCACATTCAAATCCAGGCAATCAAGAGGGGAGGACATTTTAGCAGGGAATATGTTTCCACGATTGCTGCACCTTCCCTTGCTGCTTCAAGTTGCTATTTTGTTTCATGAGTTTATGAATTTTAGCTTATTATTTTTATTCCTTCCCCCTGCACTACACTGATGATTCATATTGGTTTCCACCTCTAATAAACTGCCCTTTTTTTTTGGTGTAGTGTATTTCATCTTCAATGATTCATGTAGTTTATTTATTTAAAAAAAAAACCAATGACGTCTTCAATATATGAATGAACTCTCTTGTCATTGCTCGTGTGGTGGTGATGGCGCCACCTATGTATCTTTTCTGCTTTATTTTTGTCTTGGTTGTATGTTCTTGTTGTGGTCTCCGTGTCCTCTGTTGTTGTGTCCGTGTCCACTGCTAGTGGACGAGTTGCTGTACTTTTTATTTTTTTTTTAATCGAAGTGGTTTATCCACCTTTTCAAAAAATATATATATATATGGATGAACTCATAATGTAAATAGTAATGGGCAATATAAAAATACATTCAAACCATTGATATCAAATTTTTTTGACGTGTCTATCTAGTGATTTGGTTCATTTATGAATTATAAAAACATTGAACGAAATACTCGCATTTTTCATTTAAATACTTTACCATTTTATACTATAGTTTTTAAATCTGCTAATAAGCTTCTTTCTTGGTTTTCAACAACTACTGATAGTCAACAGTAATCTCTTAATGAAATATCCCAGCGAATTAAGCGCTCACTCAACTTTCTAAGTGTTAGAGTTTTTCGTCAGCCCAGCTGTTATTTATCTTTTATTTTCTCTTGTTGTACTTTGCATTGTTCCTCACCACAAGTGATAGGACTAATCTTATGTTTCTCTATCAGTCTATTGGATGTTGGTTTTCAAGCTTCACGCTTGGGTGATAAAAGATATTGATCATATTTGTAAAGATTTCTTATGGAAAGGTCCTGATCTGGGTTCCAAAGGAATAAGATTGGTTGCTTGGAATAGGATCTCCAGACCTCGAGACATGAGAGACTGGGGAATTCTCAATCTTCAGAAATTTAATAAAACTATGCTTGAGAAATGGTGGTGGAAACTATCTTGCAATCCAAATTGTGGTTTGGCTAAAATCATTCAAGTCAATTACCTAAACAGAAGCCCAAATGGAATTTTGCTTCACAATCCACCTAGAATTAAATCCTTTTTCTAGGCTGGAGTGAACACCACATTACTACTCTTTCAGTCTTGCATAAACATTAGCCAGGATGATACTCATAACTGGGCATTGGAAAAAATAGAAAGTTCTCAGTCAAGTCCTTTTACAAATTTCTTATTGATGGTGGAATGTGTAGCCCTTTTTATTCACATTTCTGGAAAATTCGTAGCCCTAGCAAAATAACCCCTTTTTGCTGGCTAGCTAGAGAGGATAAAATTCACACTCTAACAAATCTTTTTAAGAAAGGGTGCAATATTCAAAACTCCTCAGATACCTGTGTTCTTTGTCATAGAGCCTTAGAGAAGCTGGATCATCTTTTTCTTGATTGCGCCTTCTCAAAACGAATCTGGGCATTTTTCTCAAAAATATTATATTCAAATTCTTCTCCACAGTCAATCGCTTCCCTTTGGACTACTTGGTTACCATCTCTTAATCCTCAACTCTGAAGTCTCTGGATCTCATTTCCCGAGCAATCTTGTGGAATATTTGGATTGAACGAAACACCCGTATTTTTTATTTAAATACTTTACCGCATTACACTATAATTTTTAAATCTGCTAATATGCTTCTTTCCTAGTTTTCAACAACTATCGATAGTCATTTGCAATCTCTTAATGAAGCATCCCAGCGAATTAAGCGCTCACTCAACTTTCTTAATGCTAGAGTCTCCAACCAAGCTGGTGAACCAAATTTAGATTTAGCACAGGAGTAGGACTCTCCACCTGTTTGTCTGGGCAGGCCTAAAGGGTGTTTTTCGTCTGTCCAGCGGTTATCTTTCACTTTTATTTCTTCTTGCTGTACTTTATTTTGTCTCTCACCTCTGATGAGAGGACTGATCTTTTGTTTCTTATTGTTCATTTTTCAATAAATCTATAGTTTATCCCCATCTATTTAAAAAAAAAATCTAGACTAGAATCTAACCTCATATTTATTTTTGTTGTCATCATCGCTTCATCAATAAATGTATATATATATTTGTTGCTCATTGAGTGGTTGTATTGAAACAAATTTGTTCGTTCGTTCAATTGAACAGGACATGAGTTGTCATCTTCACGTGCTGAATTTTATTTACGTAAAACCCTTTTAAATTTTAGGCCACAATAAAGATGAAATGGGCAAAGATAAAGACCCTTAAAATAAATAAATAAATAAAAGGTTAAAAATTTTTTCTTTTTTAAGATCAGAGATCCTAAACTCTCTCGTCAACAAAAGCCTAACATTGATACAAAGAAATATCTATATCTACTGTTGTGAGTCACATTGCTGTGCTGATTACTGTTTTTTATCCTCCTCCTTGATTTTTTACTCTAGTTATACATTAAAATTTTATGTTAATAAAATTATGGTTTATTTATTTTTCTTTTTAAAAAAATCTTAGATCTATAGATATATTATTTCTAAGAAGGTGACAGTTGAGGATATTTTTTCCTTTATTTTGACATAAAGAATAAAAAAAATTGTAATAGTTTTTTATTTTTAATTAGATAATAACCAAACCCATTAAGTATAAAAAAATCCAAATAAATGTTTCATTTTCATTGCATTGTGAAAATTGGGAATTGTACCATGTTTTGCATGTTTGCTTTTGGAGAAAGAAAAGCCTAACTCTCTACAAACTCTCAATATTCTTAGATATATATATATGTGTGTGTGTGTGTGTACATATACATACATGCATATAACTCTCACCATCTCACTATATCAATCTCTCTCAATATGGGGTCAATGAAAACACAAGGAGGAAGAGGAGGAGGAGGACTTAATGGAGTTTGGAAATACAAAAATGTCCAAATGAATGCATGGTTTGTGTTTTCCATAGAGTGTGGGGTTGGGAATTGACTATGGATTGCATGTGGTTTGCAATGTTTCTTGTTGTTTTCCTGAAATAATGGGCAACTCAGCAGAGCAGGGGCCAGTATGTTACACTCTTGAGTTATTAATTTCAATTGGAGAAACTCTTGAGATCACTTCAATTTTTTTTTTTTTTTTTTTTTTTGAAATAAGAGATCACTTCATTTAGACCCTCCAAAAGATCAGAGGCTGAAATTTCCATCAGCTTTTGGTGGCAGAAAAGGGCCTCACAGACTGTCTTGCCAGATGCCATCTTTGATGAGCTCTTCATCAAATAATGTGGATAAATATTAAATAAAAATATTATATAATTTTAATGCTAGCTGGACCTAAAATATCTGGACCAGTTTCAGTATATATATATATATTTTAATTTTGATTGTAACTCTCTGCACTGTTGGTGGATCTGTTCTCTGTTTTGGGTCATAGTTTTATGTTATTATTGTGTTTTAATAAATTATAGTTTATTTATTTAAAAAAACTAATTATATAACTCTAATACATTTCATGTATCCTAATTTAATTGCAAATGACTAATTCCACATGAGATAGTTTATCAATTTGTTTATAAATTGATCGTGCTTCAAGTATAGTCTCAAATTCATTTAGATCTTTAACCAATAAAAAGAAGAAGAAAACAAAGTTTAAGGCCCTGTTTCATGCAGTTGTCTTTTTTTTTTATGGAAATTAAAATATTACGAAACTTAAAAAAAAACAAAAACTTTGATTTATTTTATTTTATTTTATTTAAATAAATAAATAAATCACATAAAATATATTAAGATAAGGATAACGGTTATAAATATTGAAACATATCCGAAAAAAGACATAGAAGTTAAAAAAACAAAAAATTTAATTTTTTTAAATAAAGTAGATAAATTACGAATTTATTAAAGAGAAATAAATAAAATGGAACAAATAGAACAGCATAAACCTGACAAACAGAAAATAATCTTAACTTTTGGTTTTACAAAGTTTAGAAATTTTTAGCATATAAGTGGCTATAATTATTTTATATCATTACATGTTATTTTATATTATTTAATTTAAAAAAATAAAATGGAAATTATTATTAAAATAAATTTGTTTATACAAAGGCGTGTTTGCTTTGTTTCAGTAAAACCATTAGGGTCAAAAGCGCATGATGTGTGTACTTGGCGAAAATGGTTGAACAAGCCAAAAATTGATTTTCTGATAAATCTCTCTTCTACTCTGTTTGACTAAAAAACATTTCAATAAATTCAACCCTTTTTTAATTATCTCTTTTACAAAAATATCATTTCCTTTTTGGTGTGTGATCTGTTTTCTGTGCGCTTTATTTTTAATAAATGTGGTTTATTCATTTTTTCAATAAAAAAAAAATCATTTACACTAAAAGCTTATAGATTAGTGGTATTTAATCTTAATGGGAAAAATATTCAAAAGGTCTCGAATTCAAGACTCGTTGTAAGCAAGTCTAATTTCCAGTCTATGCGCACTCCCTTAATGTATATAGTGTTTGTCATTTTTATCAATATATATATATATATATATATATATATATATATATATATATATATATATATATATATATATATATATATATATATATATATATATATTACTCCCTCTTTTCTGTTTTACTTATCACATTTACTTAATTTACATCGATTAAAAAAAATTGGTTAAAGTTAGTCGGTTACCTATATTTTATAAAAAATTTCATTACTTTCCAAACTACCCTTATATAAAAATTCACTAAGTGGAGTATATGATTTAATGTTTAATTGATTATGATTTATTGAAAAATTGTACAAGTACATTAAATTAAATGGTAAATTTGAAAAAAAAATTATTTAATATTGCACAAAATTTCTAATTGACAAATAAAAAGAAACAAAGAAGAGCTCCAAAACGTAACAAATATAAAGGGACTTAGGGAGTAAATTTGATAGAGATGAAAAAGAAAGAATTAGAAAAAATGGATATTTTAAGTATATTAGTTTGGTGTTTCTAGATTTTCTTAGATTTTAAAATCTAGGGACATCCACAACAACTATGCATCACTAACCCCATCTCTATGGTTAGAAATGAAACAACAGGTATTAGATGGATGATCTAACAGTTGTTGTGGACGTCCCCAGAAAACATATTGTCATATATATATGTATATATATATATATGAAATTTCTCAAATATTTTTTGAGAAATTTTTTTTTATATAAAATTATTGAAAAATACTAAAACACTTTCATCATCCAGTGGAACCATTATCATTTCTTTAATTAGAAATACTTATAAAAATTTATAACTAATTAATATAATAAATATTATCTTTCAATAATATATTCTCTTTTATTTAATTAATGTAGATATATAAAATATACTATTTTTCAACAATATATTTTCTTTGATAAAATATGTTTTCAAATTTTCAATATACATAAATAAAGTTTTTTTATTTAATTCATGGAACTCATTCTCCAATCTCCCATAACACAAAAATTTTTATTTTGAAATAATATATTTAATGTATAATATAATATTTCCCTAAGAAATTGTGATTTATATATATATATATATCAAACTCACCTAAATTAAAAAAAAGGGTAATCTTTTTATTCTTTTATTCTTCTATACTAGCTATTTCGTACCAAAACAGTATGTACTGTTTGCATTCTTTTGTTTTTTTTAAATGGGGACCAAAAAAAAATTTAGAAAACTTCCTTTGTTGAAGACAAATTGTCTTGCAAAATTCCAGCTTTTTTTTTTTATTTTGAATATAATGGATAAACTATAATTTTATTGAATAAAGTGTCTTGCAAAATTCCAGCTATTCAATATGAAAGTATGTCTTTATTTCTTTTTGAACATTCTATATTTCTTTTTAATGAATACTGATTGATATTATTTAATATATAATTATCATCATTAACAAAATTGCTAATCTAATGCAGTGGTTTATCAATTTTTTTAAAAAAAATGCTAATCCAACTTAAACTTCAAACAAACATTATTACAAATCCAAAAAAACAAAAAGAAAGTGGGGGAAAAAAAGCCCATAATATATATATTGAAATATTTAGATTATTCCAAACTCTTTCAAAACTAGGACTCTTAATTATATAAAAATTTACTAATTAATAACAATATCATCTAATATATAAATTATCTTAAATAATAACAATATTACAAATAGACTCACCACCCAACCAAATTATAAGAGGGGTCAAAAAAAAAAAAACACAAAAGAAGAACAGTTATGCTTATTATTAAGAAGCAGAGAAAATTAAGCAAACACATTATCTTGTGCATCCTGATTGTGTGGCTGAGGGAGCCTACACACACCATCATATGGTCATCTTTGTCATGCTATGGATATTAGTATCAAGACTATAATTCCCACATGTTTGTGTGTGTCTGTGTGTGTGTGTGTTTTTATAAATATCAAACCTCACATCTATACGTGCTCCATATCAACCATTCTACCTCTTCCTAAACTTTCCGTTTTGTGCTTGTCTAGCTTTGCTCAGTTTGTCCCAAAAAAAAAAAAACTTTCTACATTATTGCAAGCCATTTATCTCAGTAAGCCTACTACTACATCCTCTCAACAACTTAACAAAGCACAAGATCTCTCAATCCAATATCAAAGTTCTCTCCATTTGAATCTATCTCTCTGCCTGCTTCTCATCAAAAACCATGTTGCATTCTTCCTTCCAAATTTCAAACCAAGCACCCTCATTCTTCTCCTTCTCAAGAAATTACTCTTCTTCTTCTTCTACTTTTTTATATGGTACTTCTCATGCAATAATTAATAATAAGGTGAGAGCACATCATGAGAAAGAGAAGAGTAGTGGAAGAAAAGGAAGGAGAACAGGAAGGATATGTTGTTCGGTGAGCAAAGAGACTAAAACAGCGGTGGAGGATCAGTTGGACAGCAGTCCAGTGATGGTGAAGGGAGTGGTCAATGTGCTGATGAGCACCGGAGATAACTTAACAAACATAGGAATTACACGGCCTTTTGATGATATCCAGGATTTGCTTGGCAAGTCTCTCCTTGTTGAGATTTTCAGCTCACATCTTGATCCTCGTAAGTACACTTCATCATTCTCTTTTTCTACTCTCCTTTTTTTTTTTTCTTTAATTTTCATACTAAACTGAAGTTCATGAATCTACATACATACATATGTATGTGTATGTGATCTCTCATGCATGCATAGTCCTATTTTTTATTTATTTTTTAAATAATAAAAAACTGCAAACCAAATTCATAAATAAGTTTGGTCTCTCCCTTCATTTTTTTTTCATTTTGCTTTTTTAGATTGGCTCACTTTTTCCATTTCAGTAAAAAAAAAATTACTGATATAAGTTTAGTTCTAAAGTGATAAAGTAACATATAAAGTGAGGAAGTCAGCCCATAAATGCAACGTTAACTAAGACATCTATCAGCCATCAGGCAAATATTAAAAAAGAAAACGAAAGAGAAAAGACGAAAAACAGAAAATAATGATGGTAAACGTACATGTAAGAGTAATGAGAAATAGATGCAAGGAAGTGCAAGGTAATGACCCTTCACTGTTTTATGTATGACTGTCTAATTATAATTAAAAAAAAGGGAAATGACATAAACTCACTTATAGTGCTATAGATATCTGATTTTTTTTAGGTTTAAGTCAAAAACAAAGTTCCGATATGGGTACTGCTTATCCAAGGTTTCTATTCTCGGATCCGGTTATTGTTAATGATAATGTGGTCCTCCATGAGTTTTGTGTGGAAGGGATGTGATGTATCTTTCCTCTCTAGATTATATGATAGAAATTCGATTTATTTTTAAAAGATGTATAAACCACAACAAAGCAAGTGATACATTCTTAGGAATGTTAATGGGGTAGAGAAATTTTTTTTTCATCCCTATCCCCATCCCCATCCCCATCTCCATCCCGATCCCGATCCCGATTAGAATTACCTGGTTTGGGGATTCTTCATCACAAAATTTTTTTATATATTAAATACATAAAATATATTATCTTTTAATAATATATATTTTTATTAAAAAAAATAAAATTTTAATATTATATATATAATATTAAAATTATATATTTAAGGGCAGTGTGGGTAGGGATTTACATACTATCCTTTTTCCTCAATTTTATCTTCGGCCCGTCAGGACTGAGAATCAAGTTCTCAGTTAGGTATGGATAAATTGACAACCCTAATATCTGCTTGTTGTTTGTATATAAAAAAAAATTATCATATTTATGAAAATAAATAAATATTATAAATTGGGAAGGCTTTTGCAGCTTTATTTCAAGAGTAATAGTTCCACAATTAATAGCTCAACCTGAAAATGAAAATTAGAATGGTCGCAAGTTGAAAACTCTTTTTTTTTTTTTTTTTTTCTTTTCTTTCGATTTTCCTAAATAATTTCAATCCAAAAGCAATTTAACTTTGCACGATTCCTTGATACGCAAAACAAACAAATTTAATTCTCTTTAAATAAAAATGACAAAATTTTGAAATTTTTGTGTCCAAACAAATTTAATACTTTTTAGTACAATAGTCTCAAATCACAAAACTATTTTAGTTAATCATGACAAGGACCTCATTAATTAAAAAATAGTTCAAACGCTGCTCTGGAGCGCATTGTGAACCACATGATCGTGATATGAAGTTTTTTTTTTTTTTTGAAAAGATGGATAAATCACTAAATTAAAATGAAAAAGAGCGTACCACTAGCTGTGGTAAGAAACAAGTAAGTTCAAGTACATAGACAAGTTAAATAAAAAAATTCTTAATTAATCTTTCCTGTATAATCAATTATGTACCTTTATAAAACATTTTTTTTAAAGAAAATAAATCACAATTTATTAAAAACAAAATAGTACAGAACATATAACAAAATAGCAAAGTACAAAACAGAATAACAAAGATAGAACACAAAAAAGGACACAAACATCCACACCCCTAGAAATTAATATTAGTACTTGGATTTAATACAAAATAAAACAGATTTAAGTTTGTTTTTTTAACAAAAACACCCCCGTAAAACAAGATAATAATAAAAAGCAACACTTAAGAAGAAAATATATAGTGCTGTTAAGAGTTCTAACAGTTTAATTTTATTATGTGTTTGCAGAGACTGGAAAGGAGAAGGGAGTGATAGCAGCATATGCACACAGGCAGAGTAAGGAAGGAGATATTGTTAAGTATGAGTGTAGTTTCGCAATGCCGAAGAATTTCGGTATTGGTGGAGTCCTTGTCACCAATGAGCACCACAAGGAGACCTTCCTCAGGGACATAGTTCTCTTCCCATTAGACGACAGCAAACCTGTAAACATCAGCTGCATGTCCTGGGTGCACAGCAAGTTTGATTGCCCTGAAAAGAGAATATTTTTCACTAATAAGGTGATCAACTCCTCAATTATTCATTTTGTTTGCACTTTTAGTTCATATATAGTTCATATACATGATATCATGCATGAAGTTCATATTAATTACTTAAAACTGATTATAATTTACCTAACAAAGAAAATCAATAAAAGCTTAAGAGTCTGAAAAATGATTCAGAAAGAACTTTCAGTGAGTGAAGTCTCTTGTCAAAAGATGCAAGAACTTCTGCATTACTTCAGGATCCAATAATCCTTAGAGATTAGACTGATGTAATTTGCATGGTTAACTATATTTTTAGTAAATATGAGCAAATAAAAAGAATTGATATTTATACAGTAAAAAATGTGAGTAAAGTTAAGGTTGGTCATTTTACATATTTTCATTTCTGGATGCCTTTAAACGAACACACTATTGCACTAGTAAATGGTACGCATATATGATTTTTTAAGGGGTAGTCCTGCAATATAATTGTTTCAAATGTTTACTGTACATTGAATACTGATAAGCTAGATATTATCATGTGAACAATTGTACCCACCCATGAGTGTTGTTCAGTATCTCTGGAGGACAGCTAGTCATGTAAGCCAACAGCCTTTTGCCACATCTTAAATCTAAGAATTTCACAGAATGTGAAAATTTAGGGTAGAGATTTCAAGTTTGGTTGTTCAGTCATAAGAGTGTAAGTTTAACTCAGTGTCAGGTTATAAGTTTTATCTACTATTTAGAGTTTTAAGGTTTGTTAAGTTTGATTTACACCTCCATAAAAAACGATAATTATGACTATACCGTTGTATAATTTTCAGGGTTTTAAAAAAATAAATATGGTTTTAAAAAATAATAATAACAATTGCTATTCATTTTTACGAAGATCTGTAAGTAAAAAAAATTAAAACCCTTATTTTTATGATTCACTAAACCTATGTTCAGTAGAAGGTTGAGAGGGTCCACATGACATGAAAGATCAGACCACTCGCCTGCCTCACACCCTTTTTTAGGCAAGATGTGACAATAGGGTCGCCGGCAAGATCACTTAATTGGTTAAACAGAAAGATAACACCGTACGCAGATTCAATCATATTTTCCAAAAAATAAGCAGGACCATGCAATGCAGAGAAGGGGGCCAGGCTAGTTCATCAACAAAACTGTAGCTCTTTGTTTCATCTATTTAACATGGCTCCTCCTGTCTTATCTTTAAGATAAGATTTCTTCATGAATGGTCAGGTTGTTGACATGTGGTTGTCTCTGTTTCATATACCACGTTTGTTTGTACCCTTAGACCAACTCCAACCCAATACCCAAATTTTAAATTTGGGGTGAGATTTGGGTGTGAGTTACTCCAACCCACACTCAAATCCGGGTTCAACTTGTCTTGTCTGAGAACCAAGCAACTCCCTAGTTCTGGCCTATCACAGACTGCCACGTGTCCATTTACTTTTTTCTATTGTAATTAATTTTTTCATGTGGACATGTGGCATCATATAATAAACTAGAACTAGGGATTTGCCTCGTTTTCAAACCAGGCAAGTTGAGCTCCTCAAATCCCACCCCAAATTTGAGATTTACAATAGTAGTCATACTATAGCAAATCCCAAATTTGGAGTTCCTAAAAAATACTAATATTTTATTTTTTTTATTTTTATAATTATCGTTTTATAAAATTAATAATTTATTAATATAATTATAACTAGTCATTATATACCTACAATATTAATTTGTATGCAATTAATTACTCAATTAATATTAAAATTATTAATTAAATTAAATTATGATAAATTTATGAAACCGGAATAGTTAAAATTTTATTGAAAAATAACCTTAATAAAAGCTAATACAATGTAAAGAGTAATTATATTAGTTAAAATTTTATTGAAAAATGATCTTAATAAAAGCTAATACAATACAAAAACTAATTATATTCTGGTTGTAAATAAATTAAATTAAATCATAAATTAAAAAATTTTAGTTGTAAATTTTTTAATTTATTTTTATTAGTAAAATATTAAATTGTAATAAATATTTAATTAAATTATTGTTAAAAATGATTAATTTCAAACATTGTTTTATTAAATAGTAATAATAATATTAAAAAAATGAGGAAAGAATATTATGTGAATATATTTTTTGGGGTAAAATTGAAAGTCTGTAGTTGGAATATAATTTACTGTTGCAGAACCAAATTTGGGTTTATAAATTGGAGATGATCTCACATGAGTTGCATGCAAAATTATAAACAATAATTATTACTATTCATTTGAACATAATATTAAAAACAGCAAAAGATAAAAATGCAACGATGACAGTTAATAAATCATTGAAGTAATTAAGAAGAGCATTAATATACACAATTAAAGATCAATATGCATGCATTTTGTTATTTGAATTGAGTTTGACTAATTAGCTTTAAAAATTCATGAATGCGCCAAATGTTGTGTGTAAATGACTTAATAATTGTTGTGTTTTGTAGTCATACTTGCCCTTCCAGACGCCGGCAGGGATCCAGCGGTTGAGGGAGGCAGATCTAGAGATCAAGAGAGGAGATGGCACCGGTGAGCGAAAGACATATGAGAGGATCTATGACTATGACACCTACAATGATCTTGGTGACCCGGACAACAGTGATGACTTGGTCCGCCCTATTCTTGGTGGCTCCAAGGAGTTCCCTTACCCCCGACGTTGCCGCACTGGCAGGTCTCGAACCAAGAAAGGTATTTCTAAGTTTCTAACCAAACTATGAAATTAATGCAGACTTCCTATACTATAATTAATATATGATCTGATGGTGCATGTATGTGTGTGTTTGTAGAGTCTCTCTTAGCTTCTCTGTGTTATTAGTCAAGTGATCATTAAGACGGTATAAAATATTGTTTGTCAATCCAATGCTTATGAGTGCATAAACTGCAGACCCAAATTCAGAGACAAGGACGGGGACTATGTACGTACCAAGGGATGAAGCCTTCTCAGAGGTGAAGCAACTGACATTCTCTGTGAGGACACTGAGGTCTGCGCTGAAAGCATTGGTGCCATCCATTGAGACAGCGATCATTGACACCAAGCTTGGGTTCCCCTACTTCACAGCCATTGACTCTTTGTTCGATGAGGGCATGCCTCTCCCTAAGCAGGAGGGCCTCGGCTTTTTCCGCACTCTAGTCCCCAGACTCATCAAGGCCATCCAGGATACCACCGACATCCTGCTCTTTGAAACTCCAGAGATGATAGATAGTACGTAAAAAAAATTATTCTTCAGTATATATATATATATATCTGCATAGATATTAATTAATGGTTTTTGAATGAAAGCTTTGATATTCTAGGTTTCTAGTAAGCATGTCATTAACTATACGCGCGCAGCTCTTGCTCATGCAAATGTGGTACTCCACATATCTGTTCATTTTTTGTCTAGTTTTCTAATCCCTCATCATGTTTTATATATTAGTGAATACTGAACAATAACAGCTATCACCATACATATAGGCAAAGTTAAATGTGAATGTACACGAGGAGGAAAAAATAGAAGATTTTCATTTAATTACATTAATAACTGTATTCATATGCTATCTATTGCAATTATAGGTTCAAAATGCGCTTATTTTCTCTTGAAAGTTATTAGATTACACCATTCTTGTTTCTTATTGAAAATGAAATCCTGTTATTAATATTCCAAATAGAATTATGGTAAAATGGAGAATACTAATCATATATATATACATTGATCCTCATATGCTATCTGTTGCATGACAGGGGATAAGTTCTCATGGTTCAGAGACGAAGAACTTGGAAGACAAACTTTGGCAGGTTTAAATCCTCTAGGCATTCAGTTGGTCACGGTAAGTCTACTTATGAAAACTAATAAATTCATATATTTGTTCCTATTTGACAAAAATTAGAAGGTGAGCGTCTAGTTAACTTACATGTTATTGACAATGCAGGAGTTCCCGTTCGTAAGTAAGCTTGATCCAGAAGTTTATGGTCCACCTGAATCTGCAATCACCAAAGAACTGATTGAATGTGAGCTGGGAGGACGTTTGACAGTAGAGGAGGTAATAAAATTATTGCAATAAAATCCCCTCAATGCATTAGCATGTGCAATGTCATTTGGGTTCAACAACATGCAATGCTAATAATTCAAAGTTTTCAAGCATCAATTTTCTTATCTCCAAAATAAACAAATTAATTCTTATTGCAGTCTACCTAAGAACTGTTTTTGAATTTTCCTTATTTATGTAAACTAGTATATACATGAATAATAAATCCGTAGTATATCCATGCAGGCAATAAAGCAGAAGAGGTTATTCATAGTAGATTACCATGATTTGCTGCTACCGTATGTACACAAAGTCAGGGCTCTGGAAAACACCACCTTGTATGGATCACGCACATTGTTCTTCTTCACACGAAAAAACACATTAAAGCCCATTGCTATTGAGCTCACCCGCCCAGCATCCCCGACCAAGCCCCAATGGAAGCAAGTATTCTCCCCTCATAATTGGGATGCCACCGATGCCTGGCTTTGGAAGCTTGCAAAGATTCACGCTGGTGCCCATGACTCTGGCGTCCATCAACTTGTCTCCCATTGGTAACAACCTCTACAATTCAAAAAACCTTACAGTAATACAATTCACTTATTACACCCAGAAATTATTAGCGGATAGGCCGCAAATTATATTATAATAATAATAATAATAATTATAACCGTTTTGCCAGGCTGCGAACTCACGCCTGCACAGAGACGTACGTCATTGCAGCAAACCGGCAACTAAGCGCAATGCATCCAATATACAGACTTCTACACCCGCATTTCCGGTACACAATGGAGATCAACGCACTAGCAAGAGAATTTCTCATCTCAGGAGGCGGCATCATTGAGACCTCCTTCTCCCCCGGCAAGTATTCCATGGAGCTCTGCTCTGTTGCCTACGACAAGCTCTGGAGATTTGACACGCAATCACTCCCTGGTGATCTGATCAGCAGGTACATCACAAATAAGCCAACAATACTTTTTCTTATTCTTATTATCTGTGGCAAGACAATAAACAGTTACCGGGTATCATTGTGATTGTGAATGGCCGGCAGGGGAATGGCGGTGGAGGACCCGAACGCAGAGCACGGGCTGAAGTTGACGATCGAGGACTACCCGTACGCCGCCGATGGGCTGCTGGTCTGGTCATCGATCAAGGAGTGGGTGACGGACTACGTCTGTCACTATTACCCCAGACCGGAGCTAGTAAAGAAGGACCAAGAGTTGCAAGCATGGTGGACGGAGGTACGTGTGAAGGGGCACCCCGAAAAGAAGGACGAGCCATGGTGGCCGAAGCTGGAGACGGAGGAGGACTTGATCGGAATTCTGTGCACCATCATCTGGGTGGCGTCCGGGCACCACGCGGCGGTGAACTTTGGGCAGTACCACTACGCCGGATACTTCCCGAACAGGCCGACGATCGCGCGGGTGAGAATGCCGGTGGAGGCGTTGGAGGATGGGGACAGCGAGGAGTTCGAGAAGTTCTGGGAGAAGCCGGAGACGGCGCTGATGAAGTGCTTTCCATCACAAATACAGGCGACGGTGGTGATGTCGATACTGGATATACTGTCGAGCCATGCGCCGGACGAGGAGTACCTGGGAGGGGAGTCGGAGGCGTCGTGGGCGGAGAACCTTGAGATAAAGGCGGCGTTTGAGAGGTTCAATGGAAGGATGAAAGTGATCGAGGGGATCGTTGACGCCAGGAATGCTAACCACGAGCTGAGGAACCGGTGCGGCGCCGGGATAGTGCCTTATGAACTATTGAAGCCGTTCTCAGAGCCTGGAGTCACCGGCATGGGGATCCCCAATAGCATCTCCATCTGAAGCCCTCCTGCTTACTTCTACTAGTTAATTGCTTGTGCTTGTGCTTGTGCTTGTGCTTGGAGACGAGTTATATGCGTATGATAATAAATGGGCATGCATAAGAGGAGCCAAAACTTTGCGAAGCTAATGTCAACATTCGAATATGCATCACGCTTTTTTTACTTTCTTGTTTATTTTATTTTATTTTATTTTTATGGATTTGTAAACGTGCCTCTGGGAAGTTATGCAAAACAACAACGACAATAAGTAAATCAAAATCAAAACTAAACTAAACTAAACTTCCGCAATGTGCAAGATGCAGCTCTTATAGAGGCAATACAAATAAGTATAATGCATATAAATAAAAGTTAATTCACCATTAATACCTAGATGGAGGTTTTCTCCTTTGATAGTCCTTAATTCTAGTTATGAACATATATCTTGGAACATAAGCACCAAATAAGTTATATATTTCTTTATCCAAAAAAATATATATAAACTTTAAATCTGGTGCTTTCCATTTCCTATTTGCGGTAGCAACGTGAATGATCCTGCGTATACATAGCTAGACAATAAAACGAGAAGAGTAAATGAAGGATGCAAGGAGTTATATGAACATTTAAAAGGAATATTCTGGTGCAGTTAAAGAGTGTGGATCATGCGTCGAAAGTACAAATCTCTAGTCAGTAATCTTCACCTAAATGAGCCAAACTATTAACAGAATATTCATATTCATAACTAGACAACAAAACTTTTTTCAACAAATTCCGCTAAACTATACAAGACCAGAAAGATCTTACAATTATTTGGTAGAACCGTAGAATAGAAGAGAGGTACAAGGTCATACAATGAGCAAATTTTCTATGAAGCAGTCAAGTGTCTCAGCTGATGTACAGTGTGTGCAGCAAATTGATTCAGAAGGGAAGGGCATTACTCAAAGTAGGCAACAGTTGATTTGAATGAAAGATCAGACATATTAAGATCAGAATCAGATGCATCATGGCCCATCTTTTGAACCAGATGGACAAACTTCCCCACGATCTCAGTCATTCCCATACGAAATTCAGGCTGTGGCTGTTCAGAAGAATCATAAGTAGAGTGAGAAGGTGCCCAAACACATGCTAATCAACTTTTTTATATTTTAGATTCTACGTAAAAGGGGTGCATCATGTGTGAGTGCTCGTGGGCATGCCCAAAAACCACTTCTATATTTCTTTCTAGTTTTAGATAACAGTATACAGTATGTCTTTGTGTGAATGGGAAACACATGCATGCAGAGTGAACCTTATATTTCTGCAGAGCAGGTATTCCTAATACACAGGATTTACACTACTGTAGAAAATGATTTTCTATGAAGAATGATCAAGGCCACCTTGGTTTGCGAACTTATATCTTTTGACAGATAAAACAATGTAATGTGGCTCAATACTCTAATGGCACCAATTTTAACTGAAAAAACACAGGAGAGGGCCAGTGAGTCATACTTGAATGCAGAGCAGGATTATGTCAGCAAATCGAGAAAGGACCTCGGGAGGAATGGTATCTCTAATTGAAGGATCAACAATATCTTCCAGCAAGCTGAAGTCATGGAGACGAGAGGAAGCCCAGTTAACCAGAAATTGCTCGTGCTTCCTCCTTGAACTGTATTGATAAGACAAAAACATGGTTCAGGAAACAATTTAATACAAAATCTAAGTATATGCATAATTAAGGGATGGCGTGTCGCACGTACATGTCAAAAGCCCTCTTTCCTGTTAAAATCTCAAGCAAAATCACACCAAAGCTGTAAACGTCACTCTTCACCTCATCACTTCTAGGAACACTACTCTCAGGGGCGGCATAACAATTAATGTGATTTCTCAGTTCACTAGCCTGTTCCATATGCATGCAAACCTCATGTATGTGGAATAATATAAGAGGTCTAAACACTTGGTTTAAGATGGTGAAGAGAAAAAGGAACTTTAATTGATCTCTATGACAAAATGGAAAAGAATGAGAGAATTACCTCCGGCTTAGGTTCGATGAGAGGCCTTAACGTAGCTATTCCACAATCAGTGAGTTGGGGAGTATACTGGTTGCCAAGCAAAATGTTGGTTGCCTTGATACTCCCATGAGCAATGGGAGGAATGCATAGACAATGCAAATACCTGATCATGATGGAGGTATTGATCACCAACCAAAAAAAAAAAAAAAAATCGAAAAGAAAAAACATTTACGGCTAAATAACAGGAGGAATGCATGAACTGATGGACAATACAAAAACCCATGGAGGACACAGGAAAGCAAAAAAAATAATAGTGAAAAAAAATGTATTAAATTTGTAAATAGACAATGCAAATATCTAATCATGATGGAGGTATTGATCACCAACCAAAAAAGAAAAAATCGAAAAGAAAAACCATTTACGGCAAAATAACAGGAGGAATGCATGAACTGATGGACAATACAAAAACCCGAGCATGACGGAGGAGGACACAGGAAAGCAAAAAAAATAATAGTGAAAAAAAATGTATTAAATTTGTAAATTGGCAAAACTAAAAGAAATTCGTGGTAAGAAGGAAAATATCTTAATAGTGAAAATATAGCTCTTGTATGAGCTATACTTGCTACCCATCCTCTCATGTGTTCATGCGATTTGTCTAGATACTAGACATGCATTCTTTAAACGCAACAAGGGATAATGAGGATCTAGAGTAAAGGAAATGCTGCCTACACATTCCTTTTTATTCTTTGCCTACAGAAAAATCATAAACGGAGCATGAAAATAAAAGAGGTACAATACAAGGAGCACCAATAAGTTTGAATGAAATTATATTATTTTACGTACTCTAGAGCATGGGCTACACCAAGGGAAATCTTCACCCGAGCTTTCCAGGAAAGAGCCTTACAGGTATCACTGGAAGAAAACAAGGCATCAGCAAGAGACCGGCCACTGGCATACTCATACACAAGACTGTATTGGCCTTGGTCCACACAATAACCTAAAAGGCTGGTGATATTCTGGTGTTGCAAGCGGCTCATATTCCATACTAAATCTAGAAAATCATCTTCTTCATGCACAGCCAGTGGTAGCATGTCAATCCTCTTGACAGCTACTACCTGATAAAGTGAAGGGTAGGAAAAAATATTTGACCTTGTATGAATTGACATTTCATGGTAAGAATGATTAATGCAGATTGCAGTTGTAAATACAAGGCACCAATGTGGTTCTATCTAGATATTTTAGTCCTAAAGCGTAGAATCTTTATAATAAAAAAAATCCCTCAATGAGAAAAAAATAATACTCAACATCCCATGCTCTGGTTGCTTTTTTGTCTTGTTTTTGCCTGAATGTGGACAAACCACTTGTCAAAGGAGGGCACATACGTGGAGCGCAAATACAAGTTCTACAATATTTATACCCTCACCCTATACAGATTGAGGTTCAAACTCATCTCTTCAACGTGGCACAAACATCTTATGCAAGGGATTCAATACCAATAGACCAAACAGTCATTGGCGCCCCATGCTCTGAAAAGCCAATGCGAGTGTAAGACTATACTTCATATATACTGTATGTATTAATCTCCAAGAAGTCAGAAATTACAGGTGTATGACAAAGTGCCAAAGCTTCAAGACCTTAGCCTTTCAAATTAATAGAGTTGCTGAGAACCAACTCAAACTGGTCATCTTATAACTGTCTAATCTGAAACAAGGTCAGTGATGTGGGAAAAAAAAGCTACCAGATGTTATTTTGCGATGGCCTAGTTTTATTTGTACTGCATTTATTTTGAGGAGTCACTATTCATCCACATTTCCAAATATATATATATATATATAAACATAGACATGCTCACGTTTCATGAAGTAACAATAAGGTCATGGGAAAAGGCAGCAAGATAGAACTGTAACTTGAAAGAAATAAATACCTGACCATCAGAGAATTCAGCTCGGTAGACACAACCATTAGGGCCCGCCCCAAGAAGTCTTTCCTGACTGAAATTGTTAGTGGCAATGCTTAGTTCAGAAGCTGAGTATATCTTAGCAGTTGGTTGGTTTCTGGGTTTCCTACAAGTAACTTTCCTTTTTGACCACCCCTCCGGCTTTTTGTGATGAATTGAGGAACGCCTATTCGTGGACGTAGAGGGAGAACCTATTGGCCACTGATCCAGATTTAATGCAGGAACTGCAAAAGGAAGCCAATAGAAAACACAAAATTGGCACTACCATTAAGATTGGATAACACAAACTATAGGTTTTGCATTTTGAAAAAATTGAACAACCGCACATCTACTGAAACATGGGTTATCCACTTTATTCAAAAAAAAAAAAAGTGGACATGAAACAACCAGAATTGGTGAATGTTTTGGTTATATTTGCTCATATCACAGAATGCAATTATACAGCACAGATGGCATGGTCACTGCTCCATCATCTGATCAATTTGAGCAATCTAGTAACGTGGTTGGCGCATATAGGATTGTGTTTCTGCTGACTGTCTCCAGTACCCTATTTAAATCAAAAGGCTTTTATTCTAGAATTGACTAAATTCACCTATTGCCCATCTAGCAAAACTCAATTTATGCACCATGATATCTGCAAAACCTTACATTCATATTGCTAGTGCTACCTAGATGAACCTAAAAAATTGTGGCATGCGTTCTGCAAAATCATAAGGAAAATCAGATTCGAAACTGAAACAGGTAAAATTTTATTGGTAAGTTTATTAATCCACTATGCAGTCAAAAGGTGAAACTAGACTAAGCTAATGCTGCAGGCCAATGCTAACTACCTGATTGGCAAATGAAGCAAATAAGCAAACAAATTTAGGTAAGAAACATACTGTCATGTCAAAAAGTCAAATAAATGAATTCCTGGTATATGTATCTTCCTATCTACTGTATATTCATATCAATCAGACACATCACTTGTCAAGTGTAAACAACTTTAGTTTTTGATTCACTCAAAGCACATATGCTGCTTCATTGGAAAACAAAGAGAAAGGTAACTACGCTAATTCAGACTGTATTCCAATCAGCTGTGGCAACTCAAAAATGCTCCCCAGCATTGATTGCCATAAGATTTTAATAATTCACTGGTCAGACTCAAAATCTCACCGGTTGGTACAGTCACAGGAAGTGAAAGCAAAGAATCGTTGCTGATCTTATCTGTATTGAAGTTGGACTTTTGCTGTCTGCAGATGTGTACTATTTGCTCTCTGTAGATGTTCACTATTGTGGCAGTTGCAACAAACAAGGCTATTAAAACAACAGCAACAACTGCTACAGCCCATGACCTTAAGATTCTCCGTTTATGGTTTCTCAGTTGGAGAGAAGAATAATTGAAAGGATTTGAGGTAGTGAATGGGCCGCTGATGTTCTCATTAGGTGTTGATAGAGGATGGACACCTTCATTTAATGGAGGTTTAGGGGGCATTAAACCAGTTTGGAACTGATTTCCACTGTACCTGAACAAACGATTGGTAAATAAAAAAAAAAAAAAACATGAGACATTGTCAAGGTTCACAAGCAAATAAATGGATGTTAGAACATGGAGGTCCAGACACTCAATAGAAATGGGCACACCTGAATTCCTGAATAGATTCAAATTGCTCTGGGATAGATCCGCTAAAATTGTTATTTTCAAGATTCCTATATAAGGAACACAAATAAAGACAAGATCAGTCAACTCCATTGGCCCCTGGCCTCTATAGTTTTGGGACTTACAGAACAGACAAGGGCAGCTGCGCAAGAAAATTCACAGATCCTGTGAAGCGGTTGTCCTGTAGATAACTGCCAAAAGCTTCTAAAATCAGAAGGAAATATAAACTAATAAAAGGCTCAAAGCTTCATTGCAACTATTGCCACAGCATCTCACTTACAGTTCATGAAGATTTGTAAAGGAAGAAAACCCGTTTGGTAGGTCACCAGAAAAGAAATTGAATGATAGATCCCTGAAGTTATTGAATCCAATGGAACCCATCAGACTATGCTGATAAAGACTTAATAGAAGCTTCAAAAGAATTTAATAGACAGTGCCTATGTATCCTAGGGAAGCAAACCAAACCAGAACTAGATACGTCAGCACATCATCAATAATCAATATTTCTTTTACAATTAAGCTCTCTACATATATTGCTACTGATACTATATATCAAATACAAGAATCTTACAATTTTTCCAAGCTTTGCATATCAGTAAACATATTACCAATAGGTCCAGAGAGGAAGTTATGGCTCACATTCCTGCAAAAATGCATCAAAGAGATTTAACTTGTGAAGCTTCTATCTTTCTTATTTCTGTATAATCCTAATATGGCCAAAGAAACTTACAGGAGTTTAAGAGACTTCAGAGAATGTAGTGAATATGGGATGCTATTACTGAAATTATTGATAGCTAAGTTCCTGCATCCCCAAATCAAAAATAGCATTCAGCACCCCATACACCATAAAATTCATACCATTTTTCTTTTTAACAAAATAAACTGAAAGTGATAAAGAACATACAAGAAGATAGTGTTTGGGGGCAATGCAGATGGAATCTCACCACCGATGTTATTAAAACTCACATCCCTGTAATGACCCCATAAAACCCAATTCCATATTTATCAACTAATGCACCTTTGGAAGCAAAAAATAAAAAAAATAACAAAAAAATAACAAAAGGATTCAAAACAATAAGAGGTGAAAAGAGCTAGAATATCACAGTTGTTGCAATGACAAGAAACTGGATAGCTGTGAACCCAGGAAGCCATTGAGCCCCATTCCATTAATCTTGCTACAACATGCAATTGATAAATCAGTGATTTTCAGGAGGATTCTCACTTAAAAAAAAAAGAGGAATAAGCAGAAGGATTTTATTACATGGAAATGACTGAATCTCCAACACAGGCAACACCAAGCCATAGGTTTTCACCACAGGGATCACCGTTGTTCCACCCAGTGAGTTGAACTGGGGCGTTGAGGGAGCGATAGAGGGCCTCAAGAGCCGACACTGCAATCAAAAGTGGAAGCCATTATAAACCCCTCTGCGAAAAGGGTTATTTAAGGAAAGGGAGGGGTGCTTTGAGAACATTTTTGCTACTTGTTTAGAAGTGAAACCAGCGCCCAATTCAGGAATAAACGCTGTGTCACAAGGCCATTCCTAGAAGTTTGTGAATTATGTTACGGAATTAAGGAAACTAAACCAGCATAATCTCTGGAAACCAATGAGCATTTGTTCGTTGGATTGGGTGTATCCTGGGAAGACGGTCATGATAAATTCTAATCAAACATTAAAATAAAAATAAAAATAACCACCAAAATCTCAATCAGATTGGAAGAAGAAAACCAATTAAAATCCAATAGCTTCCCAAAATTCCATATCCGATCACCAAATCAAGGATTGCAAAAAAAATCAAGAAACAAAGAAGGAACAAATATCCATATCTAGAAATTCAAATTTAGTAACAAAAGAAAGAAAACTCACCATCGGATGAATTTGTGGCAGCGGATGCCAAGTATATACACTGAGGGCCGGAAAAGAAGAAGAGGAAGCAAAGGGCGATCAGAAGCATCCGATCGGCTGCCGCCATTACTACTAATTTGAGAAAAAGAGGGTTCGAGATCGAGTGAAAACCTAATTTTGGGACGAAGATAAGAGGCTAATCAAGGAAAAAGAAAATGGAGAAATTCGAGAGGTAAACCAACCTAAGAATCGTTCAAGAGATCGAGATCGAGATGGAGATCTAGAGCTAGTGTGGGAAAAGCTTCAGGAATGGGTGGGTTTTGAAAAGAGAAAAAAAGGCGGTAGCGCGGGAGAGCCGTTAAAGGTTGGCACGTGTTAGCTGGATTGCGCGATGGTTCAGGGTGGACAGGTGGCATGATCTGACTGGTTACACGCTTGGGAATTGTGAGACTTCTTGCATAGCCTTTCTCGGAGGTTAGATAACCATAGAATAATTTATTTTTCTGCTTTTCTTTATGTTATTTTCGTTGCTGATTTTAAAATTATGTTAAATTTTACTTTATATAAAATATTGATGAGAAAATATTATTATTATAAATCAAATGCTTATAAAATAATTTTTGATATACTTTCAAAACTGAAGTTGCTCTAAAATTTATCAGTATGCCCTCATTTCATCCAAAAAAATTAGAAAATATAAATATGTTCACTTTTATGAATAGTAAATATTTTGTTTTTGTTAGTGTTTCGACAGTAGTGTGATTTTTCACTTCAAATATTCATTTTAGTTTTTTTTACCAAAATGAGAAAAATAAATTTTATAAACGTATTTTTCTTCACCTTCTCTTATTTCAGAAATTTTTTAAAGTTTTTATAAAATGAATACTAAAACCATTGGAAGTAATATTAATTTTAAACCATTTTAAAAAAGTCGTCAAAATATATAAATAAGAAGATTTTTTTTTAAATATATTTTTAAATTTTAGTATCCACAAAAATATGTTTTTATATTTCTTTATTTTTGTTTTGGAATATATATAGATAAGTCTTTTTTGTTAATTGGTCTATATAACTATATAATCAATTGGATTGCAGCCCATGAATAAATAGATCAATTAGAGCAGCCCGACCCATTAAAAAAAAAACCCAGGTCTGTTTTGGTTTTGACAGTATGACAGCCCAAACGGGAAGCAAGCGAAGCAGAGCTTCAATGGCGGCAAGGGATGGAGAGGAAGAGGACTACATGGGCGACATCTCCGCCTTCCTCCCCGCCGATGATCCTCAGTCCAAGAAGGTAACCAAACGCTAACCATGATCTCTCCTTCTCCGGAGTCTCGCCTTTGAAAAGCTTGACAATTCATGATCTCAGATAGCCGGCTGCAAGAATCGTCAACCGCCGCAACCGGAGAAGCCGAAGCTCCCGAAGAGCTTGCCGTGGCAGGAGCGGCGGCGGCTGGAGAAGGAGAGGAAGCAGCGAGAGGAGGACGAGAAGACGCGGGCGGCGCTGGAGGTAGCAATCCCGGAGACGAATGTTGGGTTCAAGATGCTGAGGAGAATGGGGTATAGGCCGGAAGAAGGGCGGGCGGAGCCGGTCGGGATTGAGATCCGCCGGGCAAGGGAGGGGATTGGAGTGGGGGAGGAGAAGAAGAGGAAGGAAAGGGAGGTGGTGGAGAGGAAGAGGATAAGAGAAGAGGAGATGGAGTCGGATTTCGGGTGCAGGAGAAGGTTAGAATGGAGGAGTCGCAGGGTGGCTGGAGATTATCGAAAGGCAGAAGCTGCTTTGGCGCAGCTGGAGAACAGGGAGGTTGAGCCAGTGAAGGAGGATGAGGGTGAGGATCAGGAGGAGGAGGAGGAGGAGCAGCAGATCACTGAAGAGGTAACCTTTTTTTCCCCTGCTATGGTGTAGCTGGTGATACATCCAAATAGATATAACTTTGTCATCCTTTTATGTTTCCGGGCTCTCTTGTGTCATTCTTGTTGTTATTGCCTTTAGGTATGATATTTCAGAACTAGCTAGGATTAGATATTTTTGCAATTATCTTTTAATATGTCGCGAAACAAAATTTTTTATTATGCCATATGTTGTTGATATGTTTGTAGGATTCACCCATTTGTAGAGGTTTTTGATTAATTCTAGTTGAAATTCATTATTAATTTAGATTCTTGTATTGTAAGATAATGTGTTTCTGTGCACATATTTTGATTGGTGATCAAATATGATGTTAGAGCTAACTAGCAATTTGTTTTAATATGATCAACTTTTAATGTTTATCAAAGAACTTTTGATAAGCAATATGATAATAAAATCTTGGGAACCATGTTGGATTAGCAGGATTCAAGGGTTTGTGGATGTTTTGATTAATTTCTCTGCAAATTCATTTTTAAATTGGATTCATAGATTGTAGGGTAATCAAATTTTGCAAATTCATACCTAAATTTGGATTTGTAGTTTGCGGTAAAGCAGTCAGCACATGGTTTTTAGTGGCTCTGAATTCTTCTAGTATTTTCTTTTAATTCTCTTTGCTTTGACTGAAGATGTGATATTTTCAGTTTGGTTAGTTATCCTCCTAGCTGTTGTTTAATTGAACTTTGTTCTCCAAGTGATAAGACAGAATGGTTTTAAATTTTGTTTTTGTGTGGGGTAATGTGTATGCATATTCTTGATTAGAAAGGGAAACCTCCAACTACGCAACTGGATTTTGAAATGGTTGCTTTTTTTTTTTAATTTACAACCATATAATGCTGACAATGATGAGTGGTTGAAGAATACCTTCTTGAATGTTTAGGTGTGGGCATTTAAGTTATGTAATTTCGCCATGTTAGTGGCAGAATATTACCATCTTGTTTTAATTTCGAATGTAGATATCTAAATACTTGTATTTTGCTTCTTTTCTTCATGTTGTCGCCATGGTCTTTGGTCTGTCACCAACCCTTATTGCCACTATGGTTTTGCGAATTATCCTTTCTAAATTGAATATCCTTACGTACCTTTTGAAATATGATTTATGTACTGATAAACTGCCTCCTTCAAATTACTTTTGGTATATTACGATCTCATATGCCTACTTCTAGCACTTGTCTCCAAATTTTATTCTATGGAAGAAAAATCATGGCTTAATAGCAATTACAGATATTTATATTTTTCATGACCTGCTTGGACTGGCTTGGTTTAAGCTTGATTCCTTTCTTATCATCTTATAGTAACATAGCCATAGAACAGCTGGGCTGAATTTGTTCAAGCTTGGCTGGATCAAAGTTTGTTTTAATTTTCTATATGTTCTTATGGGCTATGTATATAATTTTATGCATTTTAACTATATCTAAATTTTTGTTATGTCACTGTGCGAAGATTATGATTTGAATGACTTTATTAATTCCTAATCTGATTTTCCTTCTTGTTTGTTCTTTTTAGTTTTAACAATGACTTAGTATGATTTGGGGCTGTTTGGATTGGCTTTTGGGAAGCCTAGAGGCCTTTTGTTTCTGTATGTTTAGGGCTTTTATTTATAGGTTTTTTTATTTGTTTACATTGCCTTATTTGATAAAGGAGAAGATGTTAGAAAAGTTGCAAAATGGCTTATTGGTTTATTTGTTTAGATCTTAGGATCTGGAATTATCAACTTCTGGAAGAAGACCTTTTGCAGGAGTTATTATTATCCAAACACAAAGAATCTGAAGCCCTTACCCAAGAAAGCTGTTATAAAAAATTTCATCAAAAACTTTTTTCACAAGCCAATTCAGACCAGCTTTTGATTGATGTATGGCTCTTTTTTTCATTGAAATTACCATGTTCTGGAGCATGTGTTGCATGACAAACCTGATATTAATTTTGAACTGAACTAGAACCATAAGTGGCTTGGGGAAACTACTTGTTGTATTTGTTTGTTTCCTCATTTTCACCTACCATAGTTCAAAGCTTGAGGATGAGACTGAGGAAGATAAATCTTACATTACCAGTTTTAAGTACTTTGTAATCAGTATGAACTAGAATACACTACCAAGCTGATACAGATTAAGATAGCTTGTTTTGATATCTTAGTCGTATAGGCTTCTTCATTCCATACATAAATTAAAAAGGTTGATTATTTTAGTGGTTTCCTTCATACTGAAATTACTTCTATGTTGGAGATTTTCTTGTTTTGACTTTCTTTTTATGGGAAAAAAAAGGCATGATACATTTTTTGGGTTTGTTTTCAGGACTTGCATGGCCTATTGTTGAAGTTGAGGGATGAGTATCTCTACTGCCTTTATTGCGGATGCAAGGTGAGTAGTCCACGTCTGCATTTTGTGAAGTATGCTAATGTGATTTGCTCCTACTTTCAAATAAAATGGGACATCTGCTACCAGCTGCAACTAAGACGCCTTCTGTTTGTTCTGGCTGTTTCAGTATGAATCAATGGAGGCAATGCTAAATGATTGTCCTGGACCCCGTGAAGAGGACCACTAAAACCCTAATTTCTGCGGGGCTCGGTTGTTGTGTTCGATACCATTAGCGGATTTGTTGGATCTGATTTTTAAGCATGTCTGCAGGCATTAGATACGTGGAAAGCCTTGTCAGTTGTCGCTTGTCAGACATCAAGCACGTCACTGTTGAGAAGTAAATGCCATGCATGCTTATCAATTTCCTCACACTGTTGGTTGCCTGAGAGAAAAGTCACATACTGCATTTGGAAAACAGAAAATGAAGCATTCTGGTAGGAATTTTTGAGCTAATGAGACATTGAATCTCTTGACAACTCATTTAGAAGAGAGATTTGATTAGACATTGCATCTCCAAATTAAGTTTAGTGTAAGTATATAAAATCTCAATTGACTTCTAAATCTTCTTCGAAATTATTATTAGCTTTGTAATATTAAGTAAATCACACTACTGTACCAATTCTTCTTCAGAATGAAGAATGTTTCACTTTGTTCGTTGGTGTGGTTTTCTTTATTCCAGAGTCTGATAATTGGATTCAAGAACATTACTAGCATTATTAGCAGGATGTTTATTCAGTCTGCAGTACATGCCAAAATGTTTAAGCATACAATAATAAAAACAACAGCCAAGATGATCCAAAGAAACGAGATCTAAAGGTAGCGGTTATGGTTCGCCCCATTTGAATGACTTGAAGGAGCACCATTGCCCTGCAAGAACGCAAGCTCAAGCTCGCCGGAGAACCGATGGCTGTTAACCATTTCCATGGACCGTCCTTCTAAGCTTGCATGGGTTCCATGGTCTTTGAAGTCCCATGAATTGGATGATACAAAGCAACTACTAGCCATGACTGACTCTTGTTGAACCATTGGAGGCATCATCATCAGAGGCCGGTTTCTTGTAGTAATGTTGTTGCTCCATTGTTGAGTGTTTGACAGAAGAGAGAGAGCACAGCTCGAGTCCGAAACTCCCGGAGAGGATATTCCGAGGTCGGAGAATAAGGTTTCCCCAGTTGAACTTTGCATATATGGATGGAATTGGAAACTATGAGGCGCAATGCCACAGGCTAGAGTATTTAACTCCCCTTGCCACAACAAAGGCATTGCATTTCTGCTGCCACCCCCACCGCCACCGCCACCGCCACCGCCTCTGCCTGTCAGTCTAGCATAACTGAAATCCATCATAGATCCTCTGTATCTATTGTTATCTTCTGTCAAACAATGGTAAAACTTTCTAAGTATATAAAAGCTTGAGATGATGTTGCAGAGGAAATAGATTGTGAGTTTTAATTGCAAACCTGAGAATGAGGAAGCAAATCGTCCCATGCCAGATGATAAGGATGTCAGAGGTGGCTTCCTTCGGCGCTCGTTGTGGCCTGCTAAGCGTCTGCGGCAGCTTCGTTTTACTTGATCGAATTCCCGTAATTGGTGGAACCTATTCAGCAACAAATACTAATGTGCATCAATCCATTCAACCATTACATTCAACCATACAACCATAATTGTTTTTTTTTTTTTTTTTTGGCTGGTGTGTTCTAGTACCACATTGGACTCTGTTTTCCATCAGTGAAAACATTACAGAGATAAACTAAATAAAATAAATAAATAACTTCAAGCAGTGTGCAGTGTTTCAAATCTTAGAATTCAATGGTTCATTTGAGACAAAGAAATACAAATTAAGCAGTAAAGTTTTAAAAAAAATAAATAAAAGAAGAGAGAAAAAATAGAAAAAAACTAACCTACTGCACTGTTGGCAAAACCTCTGCTCCAAACCAGCAACAATGACTTTGGGGGACTTAGAATGAATAGCACAAACCTTATGCCTGGAATAGTATGCCTTGACATCACTAAGATCCACATTGCACCCTTCCACTTGACACCTCGGTGCCTGCTGCACTCCTTGCACCACTCCCTTCCCCTTCTTCGCCGTCACCGAGCTTGATCCCTTGGAAGAGCTCCCACCACCACCACCACCACCACCACTACCATCACCACCAGCAGCAGTAGTCACATCCTCAAAGTATATCTTCATACCAAACTTGAGTCCATTCACTGAGTCATTTGAACCACAGGTGAGAGAGGCTGCCATAGCGCTTGAACTCACATCCATTCTCCGAGCGCGTGTGAGTGTGTGTAGATGTTATTTAAGAAAGAAAGAAAGAAATAGTGTTTTTACTTTTTAGCACAGGAAATAAGTGGAAGAGAAGTTGAACTGATGTTTATCCATCTCTTTCTCTGTTGCTACTGTTCTTCCAAAGTAGTGGACAAAGAGTTGGAGAAATAGAGAGAGGGAGAGAGAGTGGCGCTGGTTGCAAAGGAAACAAGTGGGACTCACTTGTCTAAAGTTAACATTGAAATGAGAAATATCAACTCTTTCATGTATGATGTATCCCTTACCTGCCATTTGGCCAATGCCAGCTTTGCTATCACTGTTCTCTTTTTCTGGTGCTTCATCATCATTACCATCAGCTTGCAAAACTACAAGCATTGATATGATTGAGATGCACATAGTGTGAGAGATTTCTATACATGGACACTGCTTGTTATTGACTTGTACATTCATAGAAATTAGATTTTTGAGAATATTGATCTTAAATGAGAGAATTCCCATGGTCTTAATGGCTTTAATGCATAAAATTTACTTTTGAAGCCTTTTTTTTCTTTCTTTCTTTATGGAAAAGTTGCTTTAGAGAGGGATCTCTTGCTGGTCTCTTTTAGCTTTTAGGGGGGCCATTGAAAAGAAAGATGTTTGTGCCACTTCTTTTGAACTGCATGGGTGTGGATTGTTATTGGGTGTAGAGATTCCTCTTTTTTTTTAATTAATAACTCTTCAATCCAAAAACACACACACACTCTCTCTCTCTTTTCATTGCATTGGTAATAGGACTTTAAAATCAAGCATGGCAATGAACAAGGATTTGGTGGCATGTGTAAGTCCCAAGAGGCATTGCCTCTTTTACAGGGATGAATACAAAATAATTTTTCCTTTAGTTATTTATTTATTTGCTGTTGTTGTTGGTGTTGTTGTGGGGTTGAGTGTATGAAAATGAATAATGACTTTATAGCAAGAAAAAGATTTGTCAAAGTACTTAAAGTTTGGTACTTGGTAGTTATATGTGTTGTTGGATGGCAATGTTGGAGGGGAATTAGACATGTACTTGCTGGTTTAATTGTCCTGTGAATCTACTTGTAATACCATGAGAACTTTTTTTTTTCAGACTTTTCAAAGTGACTTGAATATAACATAATCTCACTTCTTCTCTGACAACCTCTCTAGCTTTCCACCAGCCAAGTGATTAATCCCAAGCAATCTTATTACAAAATATCAAGCTTTATGGGGATGTTTTGTTAATTATATTATTATTTAGTTGTAGTAAAACATTGTTTATATATTATAGACTATACAATTCGCTGAAACTCTTCAAGGTAAATTAGAGACATGAGGATCACATAATTTCTTAAATTTTACAGGGTAAAAGCGCTAAAATTGCACATTGGATTCCTCATCCCTTTTAAGGCTTGAACACAATATGGACCCACAACTGTCACACAACCTTGGTTGTTTCAGCTCATCTTTCAAACCCTCATAAAAAAAATTTATTCTAATTAAATAAAAAAATAAAAATAAAAATTCTTCACTCCATAAATAAAAAACAAATTGGTGATATTATAATCAAATGGATATATAAATATGATAATAAATTATCTACAAACATCTCTAAAAACAAAAAAAGTGCAGCTCACTAGTTCATCACAGATAAATTGTTGGATTTTTATGTTCGTAGGTTGGTTATCTACAAATGTGTATAAATTGCTGACCCTCTACATTATATATATATCTGTTTATATAAAATTTATTATTAAATTTGAGCTAAATAATGTCATTCGATGGTTTGGCATGCATCATGTCTTATCGCTAACATTTACGTGACCATCACGCATCTTGTCTCATGGCTAACATTTATGTGTTAGATATGAACAAACTTTGATATCTCATTATATAGAGTATAAAAAATTTGGTTTTCATCGCTTTCATGACGGTGGCACCATATCAAAACATGAGTTTTTCTTTTTTCTTCGTTAATGTTTGTCTAGCATAAAATTCTTAAGATTGTTATATTTAAATAAAATATGATTAATGTTGTGATTTATATTGCAACAAACATTTAAGCTTGCTAATGGCCGCTAGATAAATTGGTACCGAGTCCCTTACATAGAGCGTTCATTTTGGAGAAAAACCGAGATCGAATCTCACGTCCGCGCATGGTGAGGGAACGGTTCTATGGTGAGCGCGGCTCCCTGATAAATACTCGTGTTATAATAATGCGAAGTGTTATTATCTTTCAATGAGTATTACTTTTATCAGATTGTATCATTAAACGGTGTGCATTTGTGTGCTTTTGTGCATTGTAGGATTGTGAAGCTAGTTTGGAGGAAAAATAGCAAAGTCAGATCGTGTTCGCTGTTGTTGGGGAGTTTTCGGACCGAGCAAGAAATAATGCACGAGTCTAGACTTGTGGGTGTGTGCCAACCTCTTTTGGAGGGGCACAAAGGCAGTCATATTTACAATAAGTCTAATTCGTGTAACATAGGAGATCACCAATGAGGAAGAATTGAAGCAATCGACGCAATCTACCGTTGATTGTGTGCCCAATTCAACAGGCTCGATGAAGAACGATGAATTTGGGAGCGTTTCGGTAAAAGTACTGAATCAAAATACCGTCACAAGTTACTGTTCACTATTTGCCAAAATTCAGCAAAACAGAGACTTCACACGGGCGTGTGGAAATTCCACACGGCCTTGTGAAATCTCGATTTCAGCCGATTTGAAGTCGCGACTCAACACTATTTAAAAGCGTTTTTGAAACTTTTTCTAGATCTTTTGGCATATCTTTTCGCCTAACTTCTGGAGGGTTGCGGCTAGGGTCTGGAGAGGACTTTGTAGAGGATCGAAGCGCGCCATCGACATCGACATCGAAGCCCGGCGCCCGCACAAGACCACGACCACACGCTACACAAGGGGGTTTTCATCTATGCTTTTGATTTGTGCTTATTCTCACAGTTTGATGGATTTGTATAGCTCCATGAGGAGCTAAACCCCTTGTGGGTATTCGAACTTATAAACCCTAGGATGATTATGTTTCTATGACATGTTATTATGCTTTTCTTTATTGATGAATAAATTTGAGTTTCAATCTTAATTGCATCTTTTATCGATTTTCCCTTAGCCGTGACACTAGGGTTAAGAATCATCTAGGTTATCCTTTGGAGGTGTGACAACTCCTATAGGATTAGACTACTTACGATTGAAGAGGGTTGAGAGGGTGAATCGTGAGGTAGCGAAACGTCCCCTTTCTCCTCCGGTGTGATTTTTCCTACCTCCGCGTTCCTCGAGTTCTTAGCGGTCGAAATAGAGCGAAGTGTTAGGAGATGAACTCCCCTGGGGCTTAGTTGTGCGAGCAACAGAGTGAAGGGTTATAGTGAATCCTAGTACTGGGAGTTAATTGAGACTAGGGTTCTTTCACCTGGACCAAAGGGTTAGAACTATACATAGGAACATGGCTAATTACTAGGAATCCCTAAAACTTAAAACAATCCCGCATAGTGTGAAGCTTAGGAAGATGGACTCCCCTGGGATTTAGTTGATAGGTCAACAAGAGTTATGGGTCGTTGTGAAACCTAATGCGGGGGCATAATGATTGGGATTAGTCATGGTTGACCTTAAGTTTGGCACCGTGTATTTAAGGATGTCCTCAACTCATTAAACATCAATATGAGAGTATAATAGCATTGTCCTGTATTAGAAGCATTAATCCTAGGGGTAGCTTGTTTGAGTACCCTATTTCACTCATTGATTGTCCTTCTCTCACGTTTTGCTTGCACTCTCTTACCTTCCATATTTATCTTTATTTTCTTCTTTCTTTCGATTACTTTTGCACACACACAATTGATCTTGCTCCTGTTTTCCGTATTTCGCATTAGTTAGGTAGCAATCACTTGTATCTTTGATCCCTACTCTCTTTGGATTCGACTACCCTCTCACCGGGGTACTATTATTACTTCGACAGCCCGTGCACTTGCGGTACACACACGCAAGGGGTGTGTCACTCCCCCCACGTGCGTGTCCCTGATTAAGCATTTGTCGTCATTTTAAAAAAATTAGGCTCATATATTTTATTTTATTTTTAATAAAAATGGATAAATGATTGATTTATTAAAAAAAAAATGCTCATATATTCGTTTTTACTTATTATGTTATGAAATTCAATAATTTTAATTACGTTTTTTATATTAAAAAAAACTTATGAATGTACATCATTAATATTACCAAATAAAAGCGGTTTCTTTAAATTATTGAAAATTTTCCTTTAAATGCTTGAATAGAAAATATTATGTATTTTAACATATTTTATAATTAAATTTTGAATTCTACAGGTAACATCAGCTGAATAAATTAAAAAAAAAAATCGATTGATACATTAGAGTAATTAAATGTTTGGCGAGTACTAAACTAGATTTATTATCATAACCCAAAAATTTTAAAACAGACCATTTAAATTAGGATTATGAACAAGTGTGTAAATATATTTTTGAAAGAAAAGATGATTATTATTTTTAATGAAAGTGGATAAAATAAATTTTATTTTAAAAAAAAAGTAAAGATACATGATAGTAAAACAGTCAAGAAAGAAGAAACACATGATTAAGCAAATAGTTCGTTGAGAAGTAACTATAAACAGTGATAAGAAAGAAAATACTTTTTGTTTATTTTATTTAATATATTTGTAATTTTTTTATTTTCATTTCCACTTTAACGGAAAGTAACAACCCATTCTGCCTACTTTATTATATATAACAACCCATTCTGTGGTTATCTACTTTATTATATATATATATATATATATATATATATATTTTGACTACCTTTATAATTGATTATTGTGAGGTTAAAAGATTAATTTTCTTTTATAACAGTTAAGGGGGGCTATTTGCCCATTTTTTTTTTTAAAATTAGATGAATCACGTAATTTCATTATAAAGGAAAAGTACAATAACAAAAAACAAATCTATTATTATAGAAGTTGACAAAGTATAACAAAAGAGATAATAACGCAAAACTCATTAAAAACAGAAAGAACAAAATGTGATACAAAATTAAAAAATTAAGATAATAAAACGCTGACCAAACTAGAGGTATGACTACGAGCAAACGGCTCACTCTTATATATATAATAAAAATATATTATATACATGCGTAATAATGTAATAAAAGTTTACAACATAACACGAGTGAATATTTTTATCTGTTTTTTTTTATCCGAATTGGTTTAATTTATTGGTATTTTTATGTAATCTTTTATATTACTTAAACATATTAAATAAAATATTATTAATTAGTTTATATCACAAGTTTATTATTTATTATTGACTAGTTTCTTGGTACACTTTCACTCATCCACCAGATTCCTACCTACTTGCCTAGGGATCTGGATAGCTGAATGAACGGTTCAGATCGAAAGCCAGGGAGCAGTCAGTAAAATTTGATAGAAACCGTTGATCTGCACCTTCCAATCATGATGAACGGTTCAGATCCAATCCCATTTCTATGGTTTTCATGTGGAAAACATCTTCCCGCTCTCCATGCAACTACTCCATGGGCGATGATGAATGGATGAGTTGCTCCATGGATGAACTCCAGGGTACGAGCATGAAGCTATTTAGGGTATAGAATCTCACGATGTGTTCATTGTGAATCGAATTGAGAGGTAAGCCTTCTTCTCATCTCTTTAGTAGTCTCAATGTTTGGTTTGCTTTTACGTGGTTTGTAAATTTTATTGCAATTTATAGTTTCATTATCTAAAACCCTAATAGAATTGTTCTTTGATTGCGATTTACTCTGAGATTTCTTTGCATTGAAGATGGATTCTATGAATTTGTTGAATTGCTCGTTAGGTGTTTGTTAAAATTCCCATTTTTGGATTGCCGGTGAAAATACTTGGCTGATGAATGAATGTTGTGTTGCATATTTGGATTGATATGCCAAAGATGAGTCCGTAAGGACAATCTCTTTGAGTAACAATGGAGGCTGTGGACTGTGAGCAACTTCACACAATTGTTGACATAATTTTTCAGATTTTAGTATCGAGTTTCATTTCTGTAATCTATCATCAAGAATCAAGATCATGGAGAAATGTATGAGTTGTCTAGCTTCCATATAGTACCCAGTGATTATTATCATGGCGTGAAGAAGTTAGTAGAAAGCTATAAATAAGGTGGGTGGTCTGGGAAATGAAATTTCAGAGCAAACAAATGTTTGCTAGTATTATTTGATTTCGCTTCTTGTTCTGAACCTAGTTCAACCATTTACCATTTTCACTGAACTATGAAAATTATTATGGTTGGCTTCCTCATTTGTGGAGAATACCCTTATGTATAGGGTGGAAATTCATATGAGCCAATGGAAGTCTAGGCGGATGAAATAGCTATTTGATTAAAGTAATGGATTATATACCATCTGGGCTTCTGAAATATCTAGGGTTTGTTTCGATTTACTATGCATGGATGTCCAAGATTTCATTCATTCATCAACTTTATTAGAAACTTGACAGCTGAAGGAAATATTGATCATTTGCTTTTCTTCCTTATTTCAAATGAAAAGGACCAACCTGTGATCACACGACTCTGCTTACCAATTACATTGTGTTGTTATCTTACTTGATTTTCCTGATGAACTTCTGGTTAATTGGATTATGATTGAAAAGAAATTTTTGGCTATATTTAATCGAGTACTTATGACTGAAATTTGATTGCTAATTATCTTTAATATGGTGGTGATTTTTGGAGCTAAACCTGTGGTTTGAATAATTTCTCCTGTCTACATGAGACTGGTTCCCACATGAATTTATGCCGGAGTTATATCCTGTCATTGTTTTTCACCTACTGTTGTCTTCTCTATAATTTTGGTGTTCCATTGATCTTTTCATTTAGAGGAAAAAACCTACTTCTCCCGAAGACTTTGAAGGGGGGTGTTTTCCCTGTTGCATCCCCCTGCCAGACCTCAAGAAACTGATGAATGTTCTTGTCCTGACCAAGTCTTTTGTTAACTATATTTTTGTTTCCCCTTTTTCACATCATGGAAATGGTGATCTGACCATTAACATCAAGTTCCCTGAGGCCCGCCTTAGGACTTGGAACAATTATTTCTGGATCATTTGTGTGTATCTCTTTTTTCTTCTTCTTCTTCTAGACAACCATCAGAGACCAAACAAAAAAAAAATCTTCTATCTCTATCCCACCTCTGTCATGGTGGCCTTCTGGGAGTGGTCCTATTTATCAATGTGTGGCCATAGACTTAAGGCTTCTCCTCACTCCCTAATTTCATTATTTTGTGAATGCATTAAATTGGATTTGATAGGTTTTGCTGTTGCAAGAATTTAATTTTTAATTCTCATGTTATCTAAAATAAAAAAATCATTTACCATACCACAATTGATTGTTGCAGGCTTGTTATGTATCATTGGTTTTGGAATGGCTATTAGAGCGTGCTATTAGAAACTTAAGCAGAACATTGGAATCAAGTGCTGTATTATATTACTTCTCAAGAAAAGCACAACCCATGAATAATTTTTTGGTTCAGAGACAAAGTTGAAAATCTTTGTGGGATATCATACGCATATTTGGTCTTGAACCTTGCGGTGAGGTCAAGTACATTGCAAACTAATTCATGCCTTACAACTCTAGATTTTCTCCAGAGCTAATGCGTTTACTAATAGAGAAGAAATACTCACTGGTGTGTGATAGCATGATGCAAATGGCTAATACCAAAATCTTTTAATAAAGTGCCATGTCCATCTTATTTCTCAAGAAAAACACAAGTTGATATACGATACCTTTACAGGATCACATACAGATCAAGAACACTAGAACATAACTTGGTTCATATCCTACAACTCTGGATCTTCTCTAGAATCCATACATTTACTAGGGAGAACTCTTTCTTCTTGGATGGAGCTCATGTAGGAAGAAGGATCAGGGGGCACAGGAACAGAAACAGAGCCTTCAAGCATCAGTACCACCTTTGACATTGTAGGCCTGAGTGATGGGTCTTCCTGGATGCACCAAATGGCCACCATCACAAATCTTTCCACCCTTCTCATGTCAAACAACACTTCTCTCTCACTTCCTACCAAGATATCCAATCTCCCCTCTCTGTAGCAATCATACGCCCAGTAAACCAGCACCACTGCTTCCTCGTTCTCACTCTCCTCCAAGTGTTTCCTGCAGCAGATGGTCTCTAGCAACATCACTCCAAAGCTATACACATCAACCTTCACTGTAATTGGCATGCTCTTGAACCACTCCGGCGCAACAAAACCTCTAGTCCCTCTAATGCCGGTGTTTGTTCGTGTCTGATTAGCTCCCAGTAGCTTTGCCATTCCAAAATCTGAGATCTTCGCCACCAGGTTGTCATCCAAGAGTATGTTTTGACTCTTTATGTCACAATGTATGATTGGTGTGATGCACTCTTCATGCAAGTAAAGGAGCCCTCTTGCCACGCCCAAGATAATGTTCACTCGCTTGTTCCATTCCAGCTTCATCTCTCCGAAGAGGAAACTCGTCAATGAACCATTGCTCATAAACTGGTAGACTAGAAGCCTGTTCTCCCCTTCATTGCAGTATCCCAACAACTTGACCAGATTCTTGTGGTGCGTCTGTCCAATTGATCTGACTTCTGCCAAGAATTCTTTGTTAAGATCTTGGCACACCTTGTCTAACTTCTTGACCGCCATGCAAATACTGTCTTTCCCGTTCAAGAAAACCCCTTTGTAAACCGTACTGAATGCTCCACTGCCCAGTTCCTCACTAAAGCCATTTGTGGCCTCCCGGAGCTCTTCGTAAGTGAAACAACGAAGACTGTGGTCCAAAACACTGGAGACATCTTGATGATGAGGGCGCTTTCGTTTACAAGGATAGCAGAAGATCATAAACAATATGGCCACCACGAATAGAATGTTAACGAATACTGAACCTCCGAGGAGCGAAGAGCCAACAATTATCAGACCTTTTCGGTCATTATTCTTGATTACAATGGTTGGGATTGTCCCGGGCTCGTAAGAAGAAGCATTATCCTTTGTTACTTTGATGAGAGCCTTTCCTCCAACAGACCCGCCGATCTTTCCATTGGAGAGTGGCAATTTCTTCTTCCAACATTCTCCATTTCTGAAGATTGCCACTGCACAGAAGCAATCACTTAAACAATAGTCTCTGCATTGGTCTTCAACAATCGGAGTGTAATGCTCATAGTCTGATAATGGCCAGTCAGTGTTCACCATCTCCACGAACTGAAACCGTGCAGAGTCATCAACATCGCACCTCTGCGCCGCAAAGTCCGGCATGCAACCTCTGTACTCATTGTTGCTGTCTATAAAGGAGTACTTGGATGGGCACTGGCACACTGCTCTTTGATTCCCATCCAATTGGCAGTAGCTATTGTAACCGCAAGCTCCACTTCCGACATTCATAATAATCGCCAGGCATATATCATCTGGAACATGATCTTGTGAGGTCCATCCCTGTGCCCAGCTGCCATTGCTGCCCTTGTGGTAAACATAATGTCTGAAGACTCCATCGAAGTCCAAAGTTGCACGTTGATAGAAATTAGCAGCCGTATTTGATCCCACACCTGCTGTAGTTATGTTTATCCTTGTATGATTGGTTAGCTCCAAGTAGACGATGCCTAGTAGGGAGTCGAAGATGAGTTTAGACCCAGAGCCGGAGGTGGATGTAGACCAGTATGAATCATAGGATTGATTGGCGTTGATGGGGCTGGCGAGTTGCCGTAGTGAGAGGTCTCCATCGCTTTCCAGGCTGAAGATGAACCGGCCGTTAGAGTAGTTGGTGCTGGTGAGTTTGGACTGTAGTTTAGTGCTAAAAGCATCAAGGCTGAGGACTTGGGTAGGGAGGATTGTGTCAGTAGGGTTCTCAAAGCTCTGCCAAATGAGGTCGCTGGAGTTGGCATCGGCAAGGACTAATGCTTTGCTTGGATGAGGGTTTTGGGAGGTTTTGTAAAGTAAGGTAAAGTAAAGTAATGGGAGGTAAAAGGAGGTTTTGAAACCTTCCTTGCTTGGGCCAAGGTAAGGTAAATGGAGGTTTTGAAACCTTGTTGTGTTTGGTTTGAAGGTAATTGGAGGTAAGGTTTTATAGTAATATTACCAAATTACCCCTTAGTTAAAAGACAAAAAATGTAATTTCATTTACAATTACATGAAACTTTATATGATTCTTTCCTTGTTTACATAAACATCACATTTGATTATTGATATATTATTTAATATTATTATATTAATTAATTTTTTTTATAGTTTAAAATTTATTAATATTGGTAGAGGCTCTTTACAATTATATGGTGTCCATGAATGCTTCACTAAAAAAAAATGCTTCATTAGGTGTATCATATATACCAATAAAAAATTTTAATGTTTCATTTACAACAAAATATTTTACAACATTTCATGACCACAATTATAAAATGCTTTACATTTACAACAAAATATTTTACAACAACATTACAACAAAAACAAGCTTCATTAGGTGTATCATAAAAGAAAAACAAACATCTCATTCTCCACAATTATAAAAAAAATAAAAAAAATAAAATTCTTAATATCTCATTCTCCATCCCAAATATTCTTAACATCAACAACAACAAGAACCAAATATCAAAAACAATTACCAAATAAGCTCCAATAAACACATGCATCATCATCATCATCCCAAACACTAAACACATAATATCCAAAACCAACATGTCCCATACATGATGACAACAATAACAAAGAAAGTAAACATGTCCCATACATGATAACAAAAACAGTGAAACACTTGATATTCATCATTCATCAACCTCATCTAAATAAGAAATCATCATCAACCCCAAGATCCATAAGAATGAAGCAAACTCCCCTCAAATGAAACAAACTTTTCATTGCCTGCATCAGAAAATCACAATGAGAAATGCTAAGAATGATAGGTAAAGATATTCAATGACAAATACCAAGAAAGATAAATAGCAAAGACAAAAACATGCATATCTATATATAGAAACATGAATGATATTGAAATATACACAAAATTTTCCACCAATGTTCTTCAACTTACTTTTCTTTTTTTTTTTTCAATCGCGTGGTTCTTGATCATAGCCCATTGAAATCAACAACAACGACTTGCGATGTTCATCCGGGCATCCCATTATAGCTTCCAACATCTTAGGATCTTTCATGAGAAACAAATAAGCTTGGTTTAGAAAAGGTTGTGATAACCCTAAATTCATTAGTGTAGCCCACACATCGGATGCTTTAATTGGATCTGGGTTTGGACCAAGTTTATTCAAAATTTGGGTGGTCACACCCAGCACTGTGTCAGATACTTGGACTATTGCAGTTGTTGATTGAACAATCGCATTCGATACTGACTCCATCCCTGTAGATAACACAGTAACATCGTCACGACTATCGGACCTTTTAGCCTTCTTGGACTTGGAAGACCTTGGAGCTTCAGGAGATGCTTCCTCAGCAAACTCAATGTCATTCTCTCCCAAATTTTCTAAGTTTGCTGTGTTTTGGGAAACCATGAAATCAATGTCATCAATTGTGTTCCCTGAATGAGGTCCACCAGATCTATTCGTTGAATTTTGAGATATTCTTCTTCTCATTTCTGATGCAGTCTCAGCATGTTGTCCAGTTGCTCTATCTTGTCCATAGAGTTGAACTAACTTGTCATAATTTCTGATGCTTTTATTCATCCACTCAGCAGCTTCTGGTTTGGCCTATGAATATAGCAATGGTAAGAAGATTACATCTTCCAATATGAATATTAACTTGCATGACTTGTACTAAAAATTTGAATAAAAACATGATAAACAAAAACAAAAACTCACTTCAATTAAGTGTTGCCATACTTCAGGCTCAGCTTCCCACATCTCCTTTGTTGGATTCCAAGCGAATCCACTCATCCCATTCTTGAATATATCATAGCATTTGGTAAACGCTCTTTTCATATTTTTCATGCGGTTTTGAGCCCGTTCCTTATCTATTGGTTTATCCGGAAATTTTTCCTTCAATTCATTGACAATGTTTTCTAATGCATGTGTCGTGAAGGTGCCACCAATTCTATTTCCCATTGTTTGTTGATGCAAATATGCATCAAGTAAAGCATCATCCATATTAAAATTCCATTGACACATGACATTTCCATCAGTAGCATTTGTGTTATTCTTTCTCTTTGGCATACCTTAAATACAACAACAACATAAAAATGAGGATTAGCAATGACAATGTGTCTATCCATATATATATACACATATAAAGCATACGTAGGAGTTAAAAATAAGAGAAAACATGGAAGCGATACATTTTAACATAAAAGGTCATACATTGGGAATAAAAGGATATAATTAGAACGGGTACGTAAAAAACCATACATTAAATAAAAAGTTATTGTTAGATGATACAGTACCAAAAGCATAACATTTAATAAGACAAACACCAACTTGTGCCACATAATTCAAATTACTCATTATAATTGAGCCACATTTCAGCTGCTATAGCATCTCTAATAAGCTCTCCTGCCCTTGTTTCTTCATTGTTTTCCCGACTAACATGATGTTCATCTTCTGTGCCATCACCAAGTTCACTATCAACTTGTGCTACAATTGGATCATCAGGGTCCGCACAAATTAAATAATTGTGTAAGATACAACATGCGAAAATAATTTTTTTTTGTGTTTCCAAACCGTAATGAGGCTCTGTAGAGCTCCCAATTATAGGGAAACGTTTTTTAACAACACCAAATGCTCGTTCAATAGCACTGCGCAAAGACGCATGTCGAAGATTAAACAATTCACATGGATTTCGTGGTGGATTTCTTGAATACTCTTTCAAGTGATATCTTTCTCCCCGATATGGTGTAATAAGTCCACGTCTCAACATGAAGCCAGCGTCAACTAGATAATATTTCCCTGGACATTAATTTTAAACTTTGTTATACGCTTCAATTATGTATATCGTGTTTAATTTAATATTATATCATGCACATAAGTACCTTCAGGAATTTTAAGAGGACATGTTCTAGATAAGGCATTCTTGATAATTCTCGAATCAGACGCTGTACCTTCCCACCCAGGTAACACATACGTGAACTTTAAATCAAATGTGCATGCCGCCAAAACATTTTGTGTTGGATAATCTTTTCTCCCACGATACTTGGGAGCTTCCGTACTAGAGACCTTTACACGAATATGTGTTCCATCAATAGCACCGACACAATCCTGTGAAATAATTTCACATTTACGTTCTGAACATACACGTATTTTATCATTAAAATATAATTCAATATATAACTTATTACCTTAAAGTATGGATAAAATCTAGTACTGTTGAATATCTCTGAAGGTGTTTCTGTGCCATCAGGTTGTTTCAAAAATTTATCCTCCAAATCCACTATAGATTCTAACACGTTGTGAAAATGGCGAGAAATTGTTTCACGAGATCGCCGGAAAAAAAAGGATAATTCACGGTGCGAAACATTATGACCAAGTAGGTATAGTGTTTTCGCGACCTGTTCCTCAACGGTAGCTTGTGGTGTTGGTGTAAGACCTCCTTCTCTTACTAACATGTCACACAATCCTTGAAAAGCTCTAGGACTCATCCGTATCATATTATGACATAAATCACTTGAAAGTAGATGCGACATTAACCCATCTCGTACTCGGTCTGCTTCCAACCGAATTTCACGTGGGATTTGGTATGTACTAAGTTCATCCCTACGTCTTGCATACCAACCAATTATGGCAATAACAACCTCAGCTGCTGCTAAATGATGTAATTGTTGCAATTTTATAAATTGGTAATGCAATGTAGTTATGGCCATCAGAAGTTTAGCCAACATTTGTTTTTCGTCGTCCATCTAAACATAACAAATTCATGATCAAAATTAGAATCAAATTTTAGTGGTGATGTTTTCAGAAAACTAATGTACACCATTTATTGATTAAATGAAGAAAAAATTTCAATTTAAACCATCCAAAACTAATATAAATCTATCACACGTTTATACTGTTTCAATATAAATCTTGAGATCTCGTGTCCAATGAGGTTCTGGTCTTACATATTATATATATATATATATATATATATATATATTGTGTCCAATGAGGTTCTGGTCTTACATTATATATATATATATATATATATATATATATTGTGTCCAATGAGGTTCTGGTCTTACATTATATATATATATATATATATATATATATATATATATATATATATATATATATATATATATATATATATATATGTATTTGCTAGTACATGCAAGGTGGTAAAATTTCCATGATTTGAGTATCTATATTACTATTAGTCTCTCTAAACTATTCCATACTCCAAACTTTTTAGTATTAGACCACCTTTTCATGGACTGCTTATAATTAAAAAAGTAGAATGAAGATGCTTTGAAGCCTAACAATGTTAGGTATGGAGTTCTCTATCACTATATATGCATAGTTTTATAAGCATTGGCAAGTCTAATGATGTTGGTTAAAGCTTAATTGTGGTCAAAGGCAACTCATATGAACAAGCAATAAAATTTAAACAGCATGCCTTTTCTCACAAATTGATGAAATAAATTAAGCAATAAATTTATCATGACTTTTGCTAGAATTAAGGTTCTTAGATTATACTATATACCATTTGGATCCTTCAATCCATATCTTATTGCTAAGAATAATTGATTGATAGGTCCCAAAATGCAACATTGGAAGCCTTAGTTTATTATTCATAGATTCTAATTCAATGAATGTCAACATACCTTGCAATGGAAACATTATTAAATTGGTCAGTGACAATGATATCATTGCAAAGACTAACCAAATTGTAGTAGTTTCCGGTTTTCTAAATTAATGTTTTTTTCTTGAAAATTTACCATATATAGCACTTTCAAAACAAAGACTAGCATGTAGCTTCAATATAAATATATATATATATATATATATATATATATATATATATATATATATATATATATATAAAAGTACCAAACTTATGGAAAAAGAGAAAGCATTATTATAACATATATTATCTTTGGCAAGGTGAACAAAATTGTCATCTTGATTAGGTTAAAGGAGACAATATCTCTGCATCCCATTAATTTGGTCAATGACAATGATATCATATATATATATTAGAATACATTCAGCTGGTTTTCATTCATAATATGCAGCTGAACTTCAACATCATTCATTATAAAAAATGGCTTGGCAATCATCCGCTGGTCAACATCATTCATAACATGCATTTGAAATTCAACAGCATTCATATATATTAGGATACATTCACCAATGTCAAGAAAACACTAAAACAAATATTACTCACCTTAATGTTGTTGTTGATTGTTGGAGGTGGAGTGTAGTTACGAACCTGATGAGAGAACAAAAACACAATGCACAACCATCATTAACAAAAAAAAAAATGAAAAGATAGAGGAAAACAAAATCAGAAATTATGGGGCTGTGGAGGCTATGGGGCTGCTGAGATGGCTGAGAGCAAGAAGGGATTCTCTTGGAGAGGTTGATGGAGAGATGGGAGCAGTAGGAGAAGAGCGAAATTGAAGAGAGATAGAGAGATGGATTACCGTTGAGATTAGGGTTCCGATGCTCTGTTGGAAGAGAAAGAATGAAGAAGGGCCAGAGAAGAGAAATGAGTAAAGGCTGGTATGTTTTTTTTTTAATTAAATATGCTGGAATTTTTGTAAATGACCAAGGGTATTTTGGTCAACAAAAATTTATTTTTCATCCAAAACCTCCCCAACCCTCCAATTTGGAGGGTTGGAAAATGGGGGTTAGATGAAGGTTTTAAAACCTCCATCTAACCCTCTAAACCCTTACCTCCACCAAAAAACCCTCCCCCAAGCATGGTTACCTCTAAAACCTTACCTTACCTTACCTCCAAAAACCCCCAAACAAGCAAAGCATAAGTTTCCGGTGTCGAGCATGGCTGCGTGGGAGCCGCCTGAGGCGGAGGAGGAGAATATGGTATCTCCATCAGGGCCTGTTAGTAAGAGACGGCCATTGGAGCTGAGGCCGAGTGTGGAACCAGCAGGGGCTGGGCTGTTGCCATTGGCTGTCCAGACTATGGCTTTGTCTGCAGTCTTGGCGAACCAAATGGCCAGGAGGAAGAGATCGGTGGTGGTGGTGTTACCGTTTGATGGTAGGGGAGTGAAGCCAAAAGCGAAGTCACCGGAGGGGGAGAGGACATTGGTGATGGTGCCGGAGGTGGTGAGGGTGGTGTCCGAGCTTATGTTCTGGTATGTCTGAGCTCTTGTTAGTTGTGGGAAATAGCTTAGGATCAGTAGAAGCTGAGTGAGTAGCAGTAAGAGTAGTAGAAGAAGAGGATGGAGAGAAGAAGATTTTATCATCATCTTTCTCATTCTGAATTGTCTTTCTTCTTCTTCTACCTGAAATATTGTTGCAGTGGATGAAGATAATTTGTAGAGACAAATGGAAAACTGATGTTTGTTGACTATTCTACCGCATGGCTTATGTCAAAGTCTCTGGTCGACGTAAGAGGTCTTGTCCCAACACCTTCACAGATTTTTCCAAACACTTTCTCTATAATGGTATTTTCTACTGAGGTTATCCAATTATTTGCTTCTGTTCTTGGCTTGAATTGGTTTTCAAACTTATAAATTTTTACTTTCTTTTTTATAAAGTTGACTGAATAATGAATTTTTTTTTAACTTTTTGTTTTTATCTTCTCAGTGATCAACACCGGTTTTTTAATGGATAAACTATCATTTATTAATAACAGAAAGACAAAAAAAAAATAAAAATAAAAACAAGCAAAGACAAAGAAACTCCAGCAAAAGAGACGAAATTCGCCAGAAGATGATCAAGGTCTTCTTTTGCTGGCAAAAGCACAATACTGGTGAATGAATTACTCCCAAAGCAGCTGATCTGAGTTGGGGCCCTGTTGCGCCGTTCCTTCGTTCAAGAAAACTATGAAGGGCTTTAGCTTTTCAACTGAATTTGGGGGAACATGCTGATGTTGCGAGTCCCTAGTTGTAGAAATCCATGCAAGAAACATATTAGTTATTTGGTAGAATACCCTATTTAGTCGCTCTAATATAGTCGATCTGCTCTTTTGGTCTCTCTAATATGATTTGTCCCTCTTTCTAATGTAATTTGTCCCTAGGAGGTCTCTATGAGTACTTACATTTTTTAAAAATTAAAATGCATGGACCTTCTAGGAATAAATTATATTAGAGAGACCAAAGGGGAAAATTGACTATATTAAAGGGACTAAATAGGGTATTCTACCTAGTTATTTTGACAATAATTATAAATACATGCTGAACATGGGAATTGAAAATGCGATTATTTTTTTCAAACCAAATATTCTAACAAATTGCTCTTGAAAACAGTCCCATAAGGCTCGGTGTCTTGAATCAATGGATGTAATCCCATACGTCCAAACCTTGGAAAATGAGTGTGGGTTTGATTGTAGGTGAGTTTATAATTTGTGTGAAGTACATCTAGGTTCATTCCGCAAATTCACCTTTAAGAAGGAGGTGATATGTTGTCTTCGACTCTTTGTGGCACATAACGCATGTGTCTGTCGCATTTTGAATGTTACACCCTTTTCTAGCTAAGTTTGATAAGGTTAGGATTTTATCCTTGCTTGCCAACCAGCAGAACAAAGAAATTTTGCTTGAGGATTCCATTTTCCAGTATTGAGGGTGTAAGGCACTCCGTGATCCACCATCAATTAAAAATTTGTAAAAGGAACAAACAAAAAAGGTTCCCTTTTTTTCCCAATTTTCAAATTCACAAGTCGTCCTCATTACTAGAGCAATCTGGGATAGAGGATAGGAAAGACTTAGTTTCTAAGTGGTTTATCGTGCGAAAGAAGCTTCCACGATTTGCAAACTCTTATAAGAATTGTTTGATTGTTATCTATAGAAGGTTGCAATCATTGAACAAGTCAGGCCAAAGGTCTTTAGGAGTTTGACTCTCTAAGCAGTTATCATGCCATAAAAGTGTGGAATTACCATTTTTTATGGTCATGGACGTATAGATTCTAAAGGAATGTAAAATTGGCGTAATCCCGCCTTCAGAAGTAAAACTTGTTCCTAGATGCAACGTGAAATAAAAGTCTTTGAGATCTGCTATTTAAGTAATTAAAGTGTAGGAAGGAATGGAGATGGAATAAGATAGGAAATAGAAAAAATAATTTTTTTTTTTTTATGGATTGGTGGCCAATCTTGTTATTTGTTTGCTTCTCTTTTTCTTAGGTTTTTTTTTTAATATTCTCTTTTTCTTAGTTTGAATTGGTTTTTCTCCGTTAGACTCCTTTACTTTTTATGTTTAATGCACTTTTTATGTTTAATGCTATCAGATACCACAATCATCCGGAGATTTTTCATGTTTCTTTTTATAAGAATTTGAACTTTTGCTCTCCCTCTTAGTACCAAGGTTATCAAATCCGGACCAGCCCGGTCGGTTTGACCAAAAAAACTGAGAATCGGCCATAAGATCGATCTAATTACACCTATTGACTTGCCTTTGAAGCAACCCGGCCAAAAACTGGATAACTCGGTCAGTTTACTCAAAACTGTTGACCTGACTGGATGAACAGGTTGAAATTTTTCAAAAAAAAAATTACGGTGGCGAGAGGAAGTGAGGGAGAAGCCGGTGGTGAGAGAGAAAAAAAGGACAATGCCGGTGGAGTGAGTGGGCGGCCGGATGAAGCAAGGGAGAAGAAAGAGTGGGCGGCCGGAGGAAGCAAGGGAGAAGAAATAGAGGAGAGAGAGTGTGTGTGTGAGCACGATTGTATGTGTGTGCATGTGACATTTTTTTTTTTTTTTAAACCTTTTTAGAGTCCCGAGAGAAACCTAGGGGTGAGCTAGAATTATTAGGTTTTTTTTTTAATATTTTATGTTTGGTAAAAATTAGTGTGAAATTTAAATATTAAATTTAATTGTATTTTAAATATTTTAAAAAACAAAGAATATATATATAATTAAAGTTTTAAATATTATGTTTAATTAATTGTGTTTTTTATTATTGAAATATCTATTATATTATTTTTTAATATTGTTAATTATTATAATATATATATTTTTTAATAATTTATTATTGACTCTGATTCCACCTCGAGCCGGTCAAACCCATTGATCTCTGACCCCTAAACTCAACCGTGTCAATACCCAGGCTGGTTTGACAACCTTGCTTAGTACTATTGTGTCATACTATTAGGATATCCATTGGTTGATTCATGCTTACAAATTTTTACTTATTTTTTTTTAATTTGGATGAATAATAATAATGTTGAGAGTCAACGACCCTTGGGTTTATTGGCATTTGGGTCCCTGCGTAGGGTTTTCGTCTTGGGTAGAGTGTGGCTCCCCGAGTTTGAATCCCGGCTCACGCAGGTGAGGGTATTGTCCAATAGAGTGTGGCTCTCTGACATACCCGCCCCTATTTCTGACGCTTGTCGTTTTTATCAAATAATAATAATAATAATAATGTTGAGATTGTTTTTTAGTTTTTATTTTTTATTTTTATCTTCTCATTGATCAATGTAAGTTTTTTTTTTAATTTTAATAGTTTACTCAGTTTATGGTTTATTTAAGAATTGAATGGAGACGAGTAGGAGAGAATAGAAAGGAATGGTGATGGAATAGGAAAAGAAATAGAAAAAAAATTAAAATTAAAATTTTTTTTAGATTGGTAGCCAATTTTATTATTTATTTATTTAGTTAATAATAATTATAATTATTATCATTATTATTGATTTGATTTTTTTTCCCTGTTAGATTTGTTTGTTTCGAGATTCTACCAAATTCCAAAGTGAGAAAGAACGTGTTCCTTCTAGAGCCTTGTCATAAACATTTGCTAACGAGGGTCACACGTCCGCATACAATAAATATTACTTTTTATTTTATTTTTACCAATGGTGACAAGCACCACCCGACAAATAAGTGCTAAAGAGATATATAAATATAGTGGTGCACATAGCTTAACATCTTTTTAGGGATTTATCATTGGGATGGGTTAATACATGAGGTAATTAGGATTGTCATTTGCACCTAAGATGATATATCATGCATTATAACCCCACAATAGTAAATCTCTTTATCTTGCAACCCCAAAAAGGTGGAGAATACGGCTCCTCCTACAGGGACCCGATGACAGTGGATATATATATATATATACACAGTATATTAGCACAATACTGCAACACAAGATATTCGATCTTGTGTCACTCACCCACCCTTTATAGTGGCTTCCAATAGGCAATCTAGTGGTTATACACTTAATTTTAAGATGTATACATAAGTATGAGATTTTTCATGGGCATGTATATCAAGGAATTTTTTTATTTTTTTAACAAAAGTGATAAGCGTCATCAAAAGACCGTAAAATATGGAGATGCACCAATGGCTTAACGATCCCCTTGCAGGGGAGAAAACGTTGGACCAATAAACAGTAGTGTGCCCTGGTGTATAATGCATGAACAACACTGTGGGAGAAAAATTTTAAACCCTTGCTTCCGTATTCACTTTGAACTAACTCACCATTGGACCACTAGTGGTTTCTCGATTTCCTTTTCTCTCCCATTTAGAGATTAAAAACTGCATAATTGAAGTATCACCCATGGAAGGTTTGATGGGGTTGTGCCTTTTAGTGTTAAGTGTTGGGTGGAAAGCAAGGGAATTTTGACAGCTCCCGTTTAGCGTTAGGGTAAATTTCTTAACATAGCTTGCGTAACTATTCATGACTTGTTGTTTCGCAAATAGCTTATAAAGGCCATGTTTTGTTTTTTTTGTTTTTTAATTTAGGGACTCTGATCGGAGATGTGATTGAGGAGATCAGGAGCGGTGTAAAGGTCGAAAACCAACGATTCAGTGGTTTATTGATAGTCGGGTCCTCAATAGAACTTTTCACAAATGGTGAGAGTTTGAATCCTGGATAATGACATATTTTTGGGAGTGTGAGTGGTGGTTATGTGTAGGTGGTCACTACGACCATGTGTGCACGGGCCCGCTCCCACTTGCTCTGTCGAAGTTTATGCTCGTCCTTACCTTTTTTAGCAATCTAATCACTCATCTTGGCAAACAAAAAACATCATCTGTATAGTTGGAGTGAATCTAGACAATAAAATTCAACCGTTGCTCGAAGGTCATTGGAAAAGAGATTCAAGAGAAGGAAACGAGAGTGAAATGATAAGGATAAAAGGAAAGAAAGACGTGAATGACAAGGATAAAATTATTTTTATTAAAAAAATAATTAATGTAGGGTCTAAGTGGCCACAAAAAATTTGGTGAGGGTATTAAAAGGGCTTTGATTTTTTCAAAGCCTTATTGGTCACATTCAATATTCGAAAGACTTATTAGTTCTCTCCTCGTGTTATTGGGTAAGGGATTTAGAGAATGGGTCCATTTTTTATAATTTTTTATAAAATGAATAATTCGTTATTCACCGTGTGAGGTAGGGATTTGAACTTTTGATTTCACACGAGACTCTCATGCCTTACTATTAGGCTATTAGACTATTAATGTCAGCGCATTTTTTGTATTTCTCTAATGAATAAAGTCTTATTTTTTAAATAGATATATAAAAAAAATTCTAACAATATGTTATACTTATCTACTTTGTGGAACAATTTATTGGAACCGTTGTGACCGTCTAACTATTTATTTTTTTTTTTTTGGTTTGAATGTGTTTTCTACATGAGAATTCTTTTATTTCTTGATTTGACGCTACCAAATACCATTGACTTCATAAATGTTTTGATGAATTTACTTTTATTTTTATCTTCTCATTGATTAAAGTAAGTCAATTTTTTTTTAATTTTGATGATTTATTTTTATTTTATTTTATAAAAAAAAAATAGAGAAGAAAGAAAAAAATAAAAAACAAACAAATAATGGAAAACAAGGGTGGTAAAGAATGGATATAGGAAAGAAAAGCAAATAGCAAGGATTTAAAAACCGGACCAGATTGATTGAACTGGTTGAATGAAGAACCGGTTGCTAATCCGGTTTAGTCATGTAATTTAAACCGGGTACTGATTGAATCGGTTATGAATTGGTTTTGGACCGGGAATCAGCTAACCGGTTCGACCGGACCGGGTTTAAAAAAAATTAAAAACTTCAAAGTGGCATCCCATGATTCCCAACACGCTCTCATGGACCACTGTCTCACCCCCTTTGACCCTTTCTGGGTTTTTTGGTGGGGAATCCGACCCGGTAGTAGTTTGAGGGACCAAAACGGAGAAGAAGAAGAATGACGCGAGAATCCACTGGCTCTTCATCGTCCGCCAAATCAGTGGTCTCATCGTCGGCAAGAAGGGGAGCAACGGCGAGGAGCTGGCGATAGGATGCACCCTTGCGATCAGGATGACGCTTAAAACGAGATCAAGGGACAGATCATCACCTTCGATCGCCCATCCAATTTGCTTGTCATTTATACCCTTTGAATCTTCTCTATGGATGTCGTTTTTTTTTTTATTTCTCTTTGTTTTCCTTGATTTAGGGTTGTTTTCTCACAAGAGGGTAGTTCTAAGGTTGGTTCTCGCTGGAATCTCCGGGTTCTAAAGGCCAGTTGCATCAAGGACTTCACATTACTAGGCCGTGAAGATGATCATCTTGATCCCAAGAAGGGAGGAAGTTGCTTTGAGATTTGTCTTTGTTTTAGGCTTTTTTTTTTCTACGAAGTTCCAATCAATAATTTGCACATTACTTTTAATATGTTTTGTTTTGTTTTGATGTTCAAAATGATTGTTTGAATTGGGAGATTTATTAAATTTCTACTTTCCCTGTTTTTTCTGATTTTTTGGATTTTTTTATAATTTTATGATTTTTAAAATTCATTTATTTAAAAAAAAATAAAAAAAATAGAAAATTGTTGAACCAACCGGTTGGACCGGTTAAACCGCAAACCGGTTCATTACCGGTCGGTTTTTAAATCTTTGGAAAATAGAAATTTTCAAATTCAAATTTCTTATAAATGAGATTAAAGAATAAATAAATAAAAAATAAAATTTGTCAATGGCCGTATAGGTTTTCAATACCAATCTCAGCCTTAATTAATCTTAAAAATATATTAATCCATAAATGAATTACAAGATGAGTGCAATTACTTACATGAATAGGACCAAATTGAATATTAAAATCATAATGCATATTTTTAGAGTAAGCAAAAGAAAAATTGAATAATTAATACGCTTGTATACTAACACTGCATAAAGCACTTAAAAGAGAGGGAATAAATTCATATATAGGTTCAGTTCGTTGGTTTAATTAGCATGGATTCCTATTGGATTGAGCTCATGAAGGAAGAAGGATCAGGAGGCACAGGAACTGCAACAGAGCCTTCAAGCATTAGTGTCACCTTCTGCATTGAAGGTCTTAGTGATGGGTCTTCTTGGATGCACCAAATGGCAATCATCACAAACCTCTCCAACCTTCTCCTGTCAATCATGGCTTCTCTGTCACTTGCCACCAAGAGAAGATCTAACCTCCCATTTCTGTAGCAATCATAAGCCCAGTAAACTAGAATGACTTCCTTTTCCTCATGATCACTTGCCAACTCTTGTTTGAAGTTTTTTCTGCAGCAAATGATTTCCAGCAGTAATACTCCGAAGCTATAAACGTCGACCTTCGTGGTCACCGGCATGTTCTTGAACCACTCCGGTGCCACATACCCTTTGGTCCCTCGAATGCCGGTGCTTGTTCTTGTTTGATCAGCTCTCAGAAGCTTTGCCAGTCCGAAATCTGATATCCTGGCAACAAAGTTGTCATCCAAGAGTATGTTCTGGCTTTTGATGTCACAGTGAATAATGGGAGAAGTGCATTCTTCATGCAGATAGAACAGTGCTCTGGCAACACCTAATATGATCTTCACTCTCTTGTTCCACTCCGGCTTCGTTTCGCCGAAGAGGAAGCTTGCCAGTGAACCATTGCTCATGAACTCATACACTAACAGCCTGTTTTCCCCTTCATTGCAGAAACCAATCAATCTGACCAAATTTTTGTGGTGTGTCTGCCCAATTGATCTTACTTCTGCCATGAATTCTTTCTCCGCATCTTTTGACAGCCTGTCCAGTTTCTTAACTGCGACGTTGATATTTGCAGTTTCCCTTCTCAACACCCCCTTATAAACTATGCCGAAAGACCCTCTTCCAAGCTCTTCACTGAAGTTATTAGTGGCCTCAAGGAGCTGTTTGTGAGAAAAAGATTGATGGTTGAACCCTACAGCATCCAGATATGTTTGAGCTTGTTTCTCCTTCCTTTTGACAGAGAAGTAGAAGGCTATTATCAAAGTGTAAGCAAGCAGAAGCACGTTCATCAACACTGAGCCACCCAGAAGCGAAGAACCAGCAACAATCAAAGCCTTTGAGCACCCTCTCTTCAGGTTATCTTTCTGTTCAGCTGGTTGATTATCTCTGGAAATTGCACCATCCTTTGGTACTTTGATGAAGGCCATGGTACCCTGTCCTACACCCGTACTCCTGCCATTAGCGAGTGGCAGCCTCTTCTTCCAACATCCTTGATCCCTGAAAATAGCCACAGCACAGAAGCAATCTTGCAAACAATACTCCCGGCACTGCTCTTCACTCACATCACTATAGTGTTCATAGTCAATTCTTGGCCAATCCACGCTCCTCATCGCCGTGAGCTGAAACCGTGCCGAGTCATCTATATCGCACCGCTGCGGGGCAAAGTCCGGGGAGCAACCTTTGTACTCATCGCCGGAGTCAATGGGTGAGTAGCCATCAGGACACTTGCAAGTTGTTAACTCATCCTCAGCATCCATTTGGCAGAAACTATTGTAACCACAAACACCACTTCCGCAGCAATCATCGGTGACCATCCTCATGCAGCCGTCAGTAGGAACAAAGTTCCTGATACTCCACTTCTCTTTCCAACCAGTACTACTGTTCTTTGGGTAGATATAGTATCGAAAGACTCCATCAATATCCAACGTGGACCTTTGATAGAACTCTGACAAGGACGATGAGCTCAAGTTGGCCGAGATAATGTTGCCAAGTGTTTTATTGGCAAAATAGAAGTTGATATTGCCGGTGGTGCCGTTGAAGAAGAGCTGGGCTCCATCCGCTGCTTTATCACTAGACCAGTAAGCCTTGTACAAGTCACCGGTCGGAATTGCTACCTGAGAAAGTATAAAATTGCCGCTGTCCTGGAAAAGCGTAAACCGGCCTTTTGAGTAGTTTGTGGCTGCGAGACGTGACCGTAGTCGGGCGTTGGCTGACAGGACTTGTGTGGGGAGGATTGTGTCAGTTGGGTTCTCAAAGCTCTGCCAAATGGTGCTGCCGGAGCTGGCGTCAACCAGGACTAAGTTTCCGGTGTCAAGCAAGGCTGCATGGGAGCCGCCGGAAGTTGAGGAGAAGATGGTATCTCCAGCAGGGCCTGTTAGTAAGAGCTGACCATTAGAGCTGAGGTAGAGTTTGGATTCAGCAGGGGCTGGGTTGTCGCCATTGGCAGTCCAGACTATGGCTTTGTCTGCAGTCTTGGCGAACCAAATGGCCAAAAGAAAGAGACTGGTGGTGGTGGTGGTGGTGTTTGACGGTGTGGGAATGAAGCCGAAGGCGAAGTCTCCGGAGGGGGACAGCCAACTGGTGGTGGTGCCGGAGGTGGTGAGGGTGGTACCCAAGCTTATGTTTTTATATGATTGAGCTCTTGTTTGTTCTGGGAAATGGATTAGGATCACCAGGATGATCTGGCTGAGTAACACTAGTTGGACTAGTAATGGAGGAAGGTAAGAAGAAGATAGCATCATCTTAATTTCTCAAGCTGATGTTTTTCCCCCTTCAGCCACTAGCGCCACCCGGCGTGCGTAGCTGAAGCATGCAAGATCATTTGTAGGGGAAACTGCTTATTAGGAAGGAGTCAGCCTCTGATTGGGTAAACGGTAAAAGTCTTCTTCGGTTTCAAAGTTGTGTTTGCGTGTAGCTTTTTCTTAGTACACTAAAGTCCATTTTTCATGGTTTTTCTTCAATGTATTAAAACTTTTGTCCTGGTTGTCTCTTCTGTTGACACGTAGTTCATCAAATCAGTTACGCAAATCTCGGGATGAATCTTCTTTTTCTCATAGTTTCTTTTGTAACTACCATCAAATTTAGCCTAAAAAAACTTTTAGGAGCCAATGGATCATGGGAGCTTGCTTTTATTTTTAATTTTTAATTAATCTACTAATTACTTCTTTCTCCGTTAAGTTGTCTTTTTTTTTTTTCTGTTTTCTTTTGTATTTATTTTGATTTTAAGTTTTATAGAATATATGGTTTTTTTTTAACTATGAAATATATACTTTCAGTGTTCAATAATTTCTCTACAATTTTTTGCATATTGATCAGCACAAAATAAATGCAATTGTATTTTTTTTTTTTAAAAAAAAAATAAACTGCATTCATCGGAAAAAGATTTCAATTGCAATTAAATCCTATAATATTTATATTTGCACACTATGATATTTAATGTGATGTATGCATCAACATATATGTCTATAAGGACTTATTACATATATGCAATACATGATGCTTATGGGAATTTATCAATTAAGATGCAATTTTATTTATGTGATGGTTGTATATCATGATGATTTTTAATCCATTTTGACGACTGTGTCTCTGTAATAAATGTGTCGTATTCAAATTAATTATATAAAAAAAGACTGTGTGTATATCAAGATTTTTTCCTATTTCATTTGTATCACTCAATTAATTTTCTTTTTGACTGATATGACAAGCACCCCACAATTAAACATTGCTTTAAAAAAAAATATATCATGAACGTATATTAATCCTATATTTACTAGTTTTAATTTTTTTTTTGAAAAAAATGGATAAATCACATTCATTTAAAAAGAAAAATACAACACCCCAGAACAAACGGATGGACCAACAACAAACAAAACAAACCGACTAAACGTGGGCACAAAAAAAACCATCAAACCCAAAAACCGAGTAACAGCAACCCTCATAGAAACTAGCCAATACCATACTCAGATGCCCCTTCACCGGGAGTTGCTCCACTGCCACTGGTGGAATCTTCACAGAGACCTAAGAACACCAAACTATGACGGATTGTGGATATATGCTCCTCAAATTTCATCGGCTGGGAGGCAAAGGCTGAAAAAAAACCACGAGATCAATACATGTGCCACTTTCAAAATAACTGACCCAGAAAACAAAGAGATAGCACTAAAAAATCCACACAATATTTGAACCACCAAGAGCCTCACACATCCTCCATTAAGTACGGGGGCTCAGGTAGCCCAAAAGGCTGCAAGAAAGGGTTTCAAATTGCTTTTACAAACTGACAATGACGAAAAAAATGATTCACTGATTCACTGTCAGCATGACAAAGAACACACGTAGTGGTAGGGAGCTTGACCATCATAGCACTTCAGCTATCACCTTCCACCGAAAAAATCCAAACTTGCCATCCTTGTGAGAATCACAAGCCTAGTAAACCAACACTGCTCTCTCCTAATCAAGCCCCAATTCTAAACAGATAAAATTGCTATTTATTTAAACTAGTGGATTATATGGTAAATGGGCTTCTAAACTATCCGATGTTGATTCTGATTCTGATTCTGATTTTTTTTTTCAAGGTGAGCAAGTAGCTCGTTAAGAAAGGCAAGACTTGTACAAGCCTTAGCAAAAAGAGTAAGGACGGGTATACACACAGCCACTGTTCATACTCTTAGAAATATGCTCTCATCCTCAAATCGATCTCTTGCCACTTACAAAGAGTTCTTGTTGGGACTCTGATACCAATAAACCTTTTTGTCGTTGGCGATTTTCATTTCCATTTACTATACATGGATGTCCCAAATATCATTCATTCATTCATCAACTAAACTAGAAATTTAACAGCTGAATGGAAGATTGATCATTTGATTTTCTTCCTTTTTACAAATGAAATTGAACCAAGATGTGATCACACAACTCTGCTTGTCGACCTTGCACCCTTTGTTTCTTTCCTCTGGTAAAATGGTTTAAAGCCTGGATTCCAGGCCGTGACCCCGTTTTTTTTTTTTTTTTTTACTTTTTTTTTCTTCACTCTTCTTGTTCTTAAAGAGGTGAGAAAGCTTGGGTCTTAGTTGTTGCTGCTTGGCGAGGTTGGGACGAGGTTAGAATAGTGTGTTGTCACTAGCTTGTCAACAAGTTCTAAGGTAGGAGGCTTGATATTTTGATTGTTGTTCAGAACTCAATGCTCTAGTAGCAACTTTTCTTGTTATAATTGAACTTGCTTAAGTCTGTCTTATACCTAGTATTGTTGCTTAGAGTTTTTGCACGTTAAAGCTTGGTTTATGTATCCTTATAACAATGATCTTTGTTGCTTAAAGTTTAGCTTATTGTCTCAACCTTTGCATGTATGATCTCTTTGAAAGTATGTATATTTGTGACCTTTAATTTCCTTCTTCCTTACTTGTATGCGAGATATCTACCACATGCCTTATGTCACTAAACTAGTAAGCTTTGAGGCGTTATTATTGTTGAATTTCAAGATGCAGTTTGTGTTCCGTAAATGTTGAGCTAAAAACCTCTACTATCAATGTAATTATTTGTTTCCTTCATATTGTTAATTATTGTTGTTGCGTTAGGTTTTTGTCTCATGGGTTGTAAATTTATGCATGATTTTTGTCAAATCTCTATCCAATATATTGTATGTTGTACTTTGGGAATTATATACTATTTTTGTGGCCTATGACATTTGTATGGGTATTTCTGTATATCAGCTCTATTAGTTATTTGGTATATGATTTTTTTTATCTCCAAATGCGTTATGCTCAACCTTATATATGAATTCTGTTTTTTCTAACCAAGGCCACAAAAGAGAAATAAATGACTTCTAATATATGTAGTTAATTCATAGACTTATATTATATATATTAGAAATTTGATATATTTTAAATCACAATGGACCAGTATAATTGGAAAACGATTTTGCTAGCTTTGTGATTATATCTATGATAAATTACTTTACTCTGTATTTTGTTCAAATTTCTAATTATTTATATTTATGTTTTGATATTTGAAATGATTTTGCTGTTAGTAGTTGGTGTTCTTTCTGTGTAGTGTTAGAATTATTGCATTTGTTTGTTCTGGATCCTAAATCCTGTCTTTTGGACTTCATGTTTTTTTGAACTACATAATATCCTTAAAGACCGTGTAAATGGTTCTCTTGGTTGATATATTTTTCTACTTTGAGACAGATTCTGAGGCCCTGCAAATTTACAGGGTTCCAACTTTCTAGGTTTGCGTCCATTTATCTGTGAACATGTCACTGCTTAGGAATTACATTGTGTTATCTTACTTGATTTTCCTCATGAACTTTTGGTCAATTGGATTATGCTTGAAAAGAAATGTGGTTGAATTTAATTGAGTACTTATGATTGAATTTTGGTTGCTAATTATCTTTGATAAAGTGGTGATTCTTGGAGCTCAACTTGATAGGTTGAGTACTTTCGGGCTTTTTTTTTTAATGAATAAGTAGCAAGTATTGTTTTGACATGCAGGTACGGAAGTGGAACAATTGCAGTGCCTTATAGACCTCTTAGGAAAACCCCTATGCTTTGTAATTTTAGAGGATTGAAACCATAGTTTCTTCCAAAATAGACCACACCTAATCTGTGAATACTATTAATGAATAATATTTGACCCAAGTGTACAATGTATAAACATTACTGTCACAGGAGGATTCGAGCTTTTATCCTTCTCTTTGCACATAAGGCTGGTTCCCACATAAATTTTTGTTGACTATTTGTTGTGTTCTCTGTAATTTTGGTGTTTCATTGATCTTTGCATTTAAAGTGGTGTTTGGTTGGATGTAACTGTAAACGCGGTGGATTTGTAGTTTTAATGTAACTTGGTTTTAAAATTCAGTGTGGTCAAATGTAGTGTTTGGCTTGATGGATTAGATGGATGTGAGCACTCAAGGTAAGATTATCTCACACAATTTATTACATGCTAATTTTTTTTATTTATGTTAGTGGATATTATTTTAAACGATTATAATTATTATATGTTAATTATTACTAATATTAACTTTATTAATAGTTTATTTTTTAAATTTATTATAAAATTTCATATTAATTATGCTACTTTAATTTTAATAAACTATTAAATGTGTTATTAAAAATTTGTAAAATTTTTATTTTAAATTTTTAATATAATAGCACGAGCTCTTAGATTAACATATTATAATACAATACAGAAAAGTTAAAAAATATTACCAAAATCAACAATTTGCCATTCAAGATTCCACATTGGCGAACCATATTATGCTTGAACTCATGTATGAAAAAAATCATCTGAAGCCAATATTACAAACCATATTATAATGTGATGATAAATTTATAAATTTCCATATGAATAGTCCCAAAGATTTAATATCATCATTGGAAAGGAGTCCCTTTCTAGTCAAAGTCCATCCATCAGAGATAATAATGAAGAATTTATCTAAAACAGTAAAATCAATTATTTCCATGAGTGAGCATTGTTTTAAGCTTTTGATATAAACCCACCAGCAGAAACTTCCACAATGCCCAAATATAATAAAATAAAATTTCAAGAAAAAAAAACATGCACAACCTTCGACAACATCAAAAGCTTTGTTCAAGGCTTACTAAAAATTCCATCTGAACATTAACAGTTGCTCTCTTCACTGAATAGTGAATAGAGAACAAAAGCCTACTTTGACTGGAGAAGTTGAGCATCAACCAGCTAAGTAATGACATCTGGTTCGGCAGCGGTGGATTAGGGTTTGAAGAAGGAGATCGGTTGAGAGTGCTATGATTCTTCTCCAGCTGATTACAATTAATTCAAATTCGGGATTCAGGATTCAGATTTTTATTCCATCTTTGTCATGAACTTTATCATCTACAATTAATTCAATCTTTATCACAACAACCACTAATGAAGCACAAAACACCATGATCCAAATCACAACAAACACCATGAACCATATCGCAACAAAATAAGATCGTTAAGACAGGATAAAAATCACGTAAGAGAGGAGATTGATTTTTGTTTGTCATTGATGTTTTTAAAAAGAGAGAGAAGCTATATCACTGGAGAAGGAGATGCGCACCCAAGGGGTCAAGGATTAGACAACGATCAGACAAGGATCAAGGATCAATCCTCTCAGCAAGCTAAATTGGGACTAATGTTAGGATCATTCTTCTCATTACATTATAAAATCATATTTCTTTGCCATGAAAAACTCACTTTTCATCAATAAATTGATGGAATTATATTCCATTAGTTTGAGGCAATGATTTTCCGATAATAATATAACTTTTCAATGAAAATGATCAACTAAACACAAAAAAAAAATTCCCTTAAATAAAGATTTCAAAGAAAGTAACCAGTTTCTCACCTATCAATCACACCCGTAAAATATTCTGATTTATATAAATTTCTAAAATTTGACAAACCAAACTCTGAATTTTTAAAAAAATAAATAACTTGAATTACATATAACCCAAAAATACCTTAAACACCACCTAATTAAAGGGAAAAACCTAGTCCCGAGAAAATCCCAGACAGACCCCACATAAACTGTTAAATGTTGTCTTGACCAAGTCTCTTACTACTTTATTTATTTTCATGGGCAGGCTAGACTATTGGGTCTTCGCAAGATTTCATAATTAATGATGGAGACTAGAAGATGTCTTCCACCCTTTTTCCACGTAAAGGAAACAGTGATTGGCTAACCATTAACATCAACTTTTGTGAGACCCATGTCAGGACTTTGAGCAATTATAATTGGATCATTTGTGTGTATATTTCTTCCTTCGTTTTCTTTTTCTTCTGGTTTTTTTCCCTTCAGCCATCGGTGAGAAAAAAAGTATTCTATCTCCATCCACTTCTCTCATGGTGGTCCTGTGGGTTTGGTCCGATTTATTAGTGCACGGCCAAAAGCTTGTGGCTCCTCCCCCACTCCCTAATTCCATTATTTTGTGAATACGTTAAATTTGATTTGATGTGTTTTGATGCTATGAGAATTTTCAACTCCGGAACATTATATTGGAAAATAGTCCAATTCTTACTCCGTCCTTTTTTTTTTTTTTTATCTGTCACAAATTCATGTTCTTTTTTATCTGTTATTTTTTAACATTAAGAATCATTTATTATTTTGTTTTTAAAATTACCTTTAACGCTCTATTCAATTCTCTTCTTGAAATTAAATATAAAAGAGAAATGCGAAAATATAAATTTTTTTGAAATAACTAAAATCTTGGTATGTAAAATTCAGTTAACCATGACAAATATAAATTCTCTTCTCGTAGATCCTTCTTCTGGAGCGGTATTCTGAAAGCCTTGCCTGCCTTCAGGATCAATGTGAACACTATTGTCCATGATGGTAACACCACTCTGTTCTGGAGAGATAATTGGGTTGATGGTAGAGCACCTGCGGACATCTGGCCTCATCTCTTCCGTGTCGCGAATGACAAGAATGGTTCGGTTAGCGAGCTAATCGACAGGGTTATTCTGCCCCCTCTGGAGGGCCAACCTTTGCTCACTAGGTCTCCCTTTGCAGTTGTCAACCATGCCTCCTGGGCGGATAAGAAGCTTTGGCGTCTGTCCCCGAATGGTTTGTTCACTGTTAAATCTTTCTACAACTTCCTCAATGATGGTGGTCTTCGCTGTCCCCGAACCTCGGTCATTCTTAAGAGCAACTGCCTTAGGAAGATCAACCTCTTTAACTGGCTTGTTTGGGATGATAAGTTACTTTCCTCAGAGAACCTTGCTCTGCGCAGATGCAACCTTCTTCATAACACCACTTGTGTGATGTGTTACGCTGGATCTGAATCAACTGACCATCTCTTTGCTCGATGTCCGGTTGCCTCGCAGATTTGGCTTTACTTTGGGCATCTTTTTGAGGCCCGTTCGGGTCCGATCTCTATGCATGATTTGTGGGGTAATTGGAAATCCCAATTCAATAAGCCCTTGTCCCAGTTTTGGGATATGCTTCTTAGAGCCATCACCTGGAGCATTTGGCTCGAAAGAAATGCCGGCATTTTTAATTCCACATGTGCTTCAATCGGGTCTATTATGATTAAAATTATTCATTTGGTACTCTTGTGGATCAATACAGTGCCTGAAGCGAAGCGGGCCAAGTTGGAGGAACCAATCAAGAAGATCAAGAGGAGCATGGAGTTCCTCACCACCAGGGATTCTGAGCGGGAGGTCCCTTCTGAGCTTACCACCACCACGAGGGATATGCAGTGACTGACTTTAGTTTTCCCCGTTGAGTTTTGTTGTCTCACGGGTTTCTATCTTGTATCTTTTACTTTTTGTACTTCTTTTTGTCGCTCTCCCCACCTCTTGTGGGAACTGTCTTGCTGTTGTTGTACTTTCGTTTCTGTTATTTAATGCATGTGGTTTATCCACTTTTTCAAAAAAATAAAATAAAATAAAAAATAAAAAGAAATGAAAAGAGTAACTTTCACCTTAAGAGAGAAAAAAACTACTATATTGTTATTATAGAAGTAGTAATTATTATGTTAACACAGTCAAGAGAAGCTTGGCTTTCATTGATCCCGGGGAGTGAGTTTAGTCACCCTTGATGTTCATACTTGCACCGACTAGCTTGTTATTGTTTTTGCTTTTCTATACTCACTTAGAGACTCTTCTTTGTTGAACTTGTTCTTTGTATTTTGTGAGAGTCCCATGTTAGTCCTACCTCCAGTGGGCTCCTATCTGTAGTCTCTCATTATTGTACTTTTGTTCCGTAAATTGTGGTTTATCCACATTGTAAAAAAAAAAATAGTGGTGATTATTAAAAATAAGAAGAAATTTCGAAATATTTTGTGTTGTGATTTTTTTTTTCAAAACAACAAAAGATACACAAAAGGTATTATAGTAATTTGATAGTTTTTTAGTTCAGCATTTATAGAAATTAAACATAAACAATACAAAATTTTTTGTGATGTTAATTGAATATCAAACAAATAACAGTACAAACATTTGTGTTATACTTTTTATATTGTACTTACATGCAAATCAAACAGGCCCTGTGAGACCTTTAGGCACTTCCGACTTCAGTGGATTACTGTGGATCTAATTATTATTTTTTAAATAAGAGTTGGCTTTATTAAAAAAATATGATGAACTCCCGAAAGGTAGCTGGAAAGAATGGAGGATCACTTACCGAGGTCTGAACGAGAAGCGACCACCTTAGCAAGAGCATGAGCAGCCTGATTCGTTGAATATACTGGACTCAGATATCATTAAAACAAGATAATAACTAGCTAGAGAAGCCACAATAGTGCTACCAGACATGCTAAAACCTCTGCCAAAAGTAGAGTTAGAAGAAGGAGAAACAGGACCGAATACTACTCCATGAAATATACCAAGGTCATCACTAACAAGTGCACCATAGGCCGAAGAAGAGAGAAACATCCACATGACGTCCATATATATACTGCGTTAGTTTGTTTTAATCTGTGGTTTAAAAAAATCACTAAGGGAGATGAAACAGCGGTTGGATTTGGTTTCCTCGCAGGGGAAGCAGAGAATTCTCACTGCTCTCTGTTTTTCTCTCTTTTGCTGGGATTTTGAAAAGAAAATTGGACTAAGAACATTAAGAAGACTAAGTTTAGGCTATTTTTTTTTTTTCAATTTCCATCACTCAATTGGGAGTGGTGAAGTAGGACGTACAAAATAGACTTGGACTCCTTTTACCAGACAAAGATTACAATAGCATTCCAGCACTGAAACTTAAAAGCAAGCATAAAGGATGGACAAGGATTCCTATCTGAGTGGGCTCATGAATGAAGAAGGATCAGGAGGCACAGGAACATCAACAGAGTCTTTAAGCATCTGTGTTACCTTCTCCATTGAAGGTCTCAATGATGGGTCTTCTTGTATACACCAAATGGCCACCATTACAAACTTCTCCACTCTTCTCATGTCCATCATGGCTTCTCTATCACTTTCCACCAAAAGTTCCAGCCTGCCATTTCTATAACAATCACAAGCCCAGTAAACCAACACTGCTCTCTCCTGATCAAACCCCAATTCTAGTTCCAAGTTTTTTCTGCAGCAAATGATCTCCAGCATCAAAACCCCGAAACTATAAACATCCACCTTTGTCGTCACTGGTGTGTTCTTGAACCATTCCGGTGCAACATACCCTTTGGTCCCTCGAATGCCGGTGCTCGTTCTTGTTTGATCCGCTAACAGAAGCTTTGCCAATCCGAAATCCGATATCCTTGCCACCAAATGATCGTCCAAGAGTATGTTTTGGCTTTTAATGTCACAGTGAATGATTGGAGAAACGCATTCTTCATGCAGATAGAGTAAGCCTTTGGCGACATCAGAGATAATGTTCACTCTCTTGTTCCACTCCAGTTTCTCTTCGCCGAAGAGGAAGCTCGTCAATGAACCATTGCTCATGAATTCATACACTAACATCCTGTTTTCCCCTTCGTTGCAGAAACCAATCAATCTCACTAAATTTTTGTGGTGTGTTTGTCCAATTGATCTCACTTCCGCCGTGAATTCCTTCTCTGCGTCTTTCAACAACTTGTCCAGTTTCTTCACTGCAACGAAGATCCTATCCTCCCTTTGCAATACCCCCTTATAAACAGTGCCAAATGCCCCTCTCCCAAGTTCTTCATCGAAGCCATTAGTGGCCTCATGTAATAGTTTATATGTAAAAGAATGAAGGTTAGACCTGTTAGAATTTATCAGACTTAATTACGACATCTATGTCGTATATTATATGCGGAAGCAGGATCACATACCTCCAGCCATAGCAAATTGTTGAAGACGACGAGAGCCTCTGAGTCCACGCTTGAATTAACCAGGGACTCTTCCAATCTATCCCGTCCTCTCCCACCGATGGAGCTAGGTATTTGCAAGAACGATAGATTGGGGACCCCTGGTGCTGTCCTATATATAATCCTTACCATCAAAGGATTAACTCTACTTAAAATTTAAGTAGATCATTATCCAAAGTGCCAATTAGAGTTAACTTAGGACTCCTATTAGATAAAGTCATGGACCACTTTATATAGTTTGAATTCAAGTTGAATTAATATCATCACGAAGTTAATTCATAATAGAACTCAAACTAACATTCTCCCACTTGGTCCAACTTTATCATAGGTAACTTAATATCCATTAACATTAACCCATGAATCCGTATGTCCACATCAAAGAAATAAATTACACGAATCATGGCGGTAAGTCATCATTAAAACCGAGTATTACCTTCCATGCATTACGATGCAATCTCTCCCTTTAATGCAAAACCTATATATGGCATTTTATCATAATAAATAAGCCAGATGCTTATTCAGGTCCAACACAAGCAAACCAATAATGCATAAACTTAATAATTGTCATTCTCAAACTTAATGTATACACTTAAAGAGAAGACAAATAAACAAATAAATAAATGTTTAAGAGTTCAATACTTAAAGTGATATTAATTGTTCATAGAGAAGAACCAAGTCCCATATGTTCAACATGATCTCTAAACAATTTTGGCGTGATTCCTTTCGTCAAAGGATCCGCAATCATCAACTCTGTGCTAATGTGTTGAATGGTTACTTCACCGGCATTCACGCGTTCCTTTAGTGCCAAATACTTGATGTCGATGTGTTTACTTCGACTACCACTCTTATTATTCTTAGAAAAGAACACAGCAGCAGAATTATCACAATACATCCTCAATGGCTTAGATATAGAATCAACGATTCTAAGCCCTGATATGAAACTCCTCAACCAAATACCCTGAGAACTCACCTCGAAACATGAAACAAACTCGGCTTCCATAGTGGAAGTAGCAACCAAAGTCTGTTTTGCACTTCTCCATGAGATAGCACCACCGGCCAACATAAATATGTAACCGGATGTTGATCTCCGAGAGTCAAGACAACCAGCATAATCTGAATCCGAGTACCCAATGACTTCCAAGTCATCTGATCTTCTGTATGTAAGCTTGTAATCCTTCGTACCCTGAAGGTACCTCATTACTTTCTTTGCAGCTTTCCAGTGGTAAATCCCTGGATTACTTTGATATCTTCCCAACATCCCCACAGCATATGCAATGTCCGGTCTTGTACAGACCTGAGCATACATAAGACTTCCAACGGCTGAAGCATACGGGACGTTTTTCATCTGTTCCTTTTCCAAGTTATTTTTAGGACACTGGTCCAAGTTAAACTTGTCACCTCTCACAATAGGCGCAACACTAGGTGAACAATTTTCCATCCGGAATCTCTCAAGAATTTTATTAATATAGGCTTCCTGAGACAAACCCAAAACACCACGATGTCTGTCTCTATGTATCTTAATGCCAATGACATAAGATGCCTCACCCATATCTTTCATATGAAAATTCTTAGAGAGAAATCGTTTCACCTCATGCAACATACCCTTATCATTGGTTGCAAGCAAAATATCATCAATATATAGGACTAAAAAGCAAAATTTACTCCCACTGTCTTTATAGTATATGCATTGATCCTTAATGTTCTCAACAAAACCGAATGATGAGATAACATCATGGAACTTCAAATACCACTGTCGGGATGCTTGTTTTAGTCCGTATATAGATTTCTTAAGCTTGCAAACCAAGCTTTCATCTTCACTAGAGAAGAATCCTTCAGGTTGTTTCATAAACACCTCTTCATCTAGATCTCCATTAAGGAAAGCCGTTTTCACATCCATTTGATGTAATTCCAAGTCAAAATGAGCAACTAAGGCCATTATAATACGAAACGAGTCCTTTTTCGAAACTGGAGAAAAAGTCTCATTATAGTCGATGCCCTCTTTCTGAGTAAATCCTTTAGCAACCAATCTAGCCTTGTAACGCTCAATGTTGCCTAGCGAGTCTTTCTTAGTTTTGTAGACCCACTTACACCCAATGACTTTCGCCCCTTCAGGCAACTTGACTAGATCCCAAACACCATTATGTGCCATGGATTCCATCTCATCCTTCATAGCATCATACCACAACTTAGAATTACTACAACTAATAGCTTGTGAAAACGTTTTAGGGTCATCAGCGGCTCCAAAATCATAGTCAGATTCTTGTAAATACACAACATAATCACTAGATATTGCTGATTTCTTAATTCTAGTTGATCTCCTTAATGCCACATCATTATCTTCTTGATGAAGTTGTTGCTCAATAACTTCAGATTGATGTTGTGGGACTTGATCAACTGGATCAGCAGGATGTGGTTCATCAATGATTGTCATTTCGATGTCTTCCAAATCTTGATGGTTATCATGTGAAATAATCAATCTTTCATTAGTGTCCGAAGTTTCTTCATGATCTTCTTCAAGACCAAAGTCTAGAGGTTGATCACTCCCACTAATCAAGTCATTCTCAAGAAATTTGGCATTTCTTGATTCCACAATTCTAGTGCTATATGATGGACAATAAAACCTATAACCCTTGGACTTTTCAGCATAACCAATAAAATAACCGCTAACAGTCCTTGGGTCCAACTTTCTCTCATGTGGATTAAACACTCTTATTTCAGCTGGACAACCCCAAACACGCATATGTTGCAAACTCGGTTTCCAACCTTTGAACAATTCAAATGGAGTTTTAGAAACTGCCTTGGTCGGAACACGGTTTAATATATACGCTGCTGTTTTAAGAGCCTCAGTCCACATAGATCGAGGAAGTTTAGAGTTGCTAAGCATACTCCTTGCCATATCCATTAAAGTGCGGTTTCTTCTTTCAGCTACACCATTTTGATCTGGTGAGCCAGGCATAGTGTATTGGGCCACAATACCATGCTCTTCTAGAAACCTCGCAAATGGACCTGGTGCTTGTCCATCCTCTGTGTACCTACCATAATATTCTCCACCTCTATCTGATCTCACGATCTTTATTTGCTTACCACATTGTTTCTCTACTTCAGCTTTACAGATCTTGAAAGCATCTAGTGCTTCACTCTTATTATCAAGCAAGTAGAGATACATAAAGCGTGAATAATCATCAATGAAAGAGATGAAGTATTTCTGACCATGAGAGTCCATCTCTGGACTGCAAATGTCTGTATGTATGATCTCTAATAAGCATGAACTCTTCCTAGCACCTTTCTTAGATTTGTTGGTTTGCTTACCCTTTATGCAATCCACACAAGTTTGAAAGTCGGTAAAATCAAGAGAGTCAAGGATTCTATCATTCACCAACTTCTCAATTCTTTTTATGGAGATATGTCCCAATCTCCGGTGCCATAGCATGGAAGATTTATCATTCAAAACACTACGTTTAATACCAACATTTACTTGATCATGCAACACATTATAAGAAACATTATTTTGTAAATAAATTTGGAAAAGACCATCACACAATGCACCATTCCCAACAGAAGAAGAATTATAAAACAAACGAAAATATGTTTCATAAAACTGAAAGGAATATCCTAATGGTACAAGTTGTGAAACTGAAATTAAATTTCTAGAAAAACTAGGAATATAAAAAGTCTTTTCCAAATCTAAAACAAAGCCTGAATCTAAAACTAATCTGCATGTCCCGACTGCTTCTACATGTGAACGAATCTTATTCCCTGAATAGATAAATTGTTCACTTTTCGTCGGTATCCTTCGGCTTAAGAAGCCCTGCAAGGTATTAGAAATATGGATTGTAGTACCAGAATCAATCCACCAAGTGTTATGACCAACATCAACCATATTAGATTCATAACAAACAAAGGAAATTTCAGTACCTTTCTTCTCAAGATGAATCTTGAGTTTCGGACAATCCTTCTTCATGTGTCCTTTCTTCTTAAAAAAGAAGCGCTTAGACACCTTCTGGATCTGAACAGGTAATTTGACTTTATCCTTGTTCAGATTGGTTCGTCCTCTCTTCTTACCTTGAATAGCCATATGTGCACTTTCACTCTTTTCTAATAACAACCTTTCCTCCTCTTGAACACACATGGTCAAAAGCTCATTAATAGACCATTTATCTTTATGTGTGTTGTATGAGATTTTGAAAGCGTTATACTGATGTGGAAGAGAGTGCAAGATAAAGTGCACAAGGTAAGCGTCTGAAAAATCGATTTGTTCTAACGCCTTAAGTTGAGCCGCTAAGTCTCTTATCCTCATGATGTGCTCTCGCACACCTTTAACACTTGTGAGTTTCATGGATAATAATTTGGTCATGAGAGTGTTAGCAAGAGCCTTATCTGAAGATTCAAATTGATCATCAATTGCCTTCAGCAAATCTCTTACATGTGCACAATCAGGGATTGAACCACGGATACTAGCAGATATACGTGTCTTAATGTACATCATGCTCAAGCGATTAGATCGCTCCCACCATTCATACAAGGCAATAGCACCAAGAGTGCTATTGTCTGTCGGCACAGGTGGTTCATCCTTCCTTATAGCATAGTCAAAATCCATGCATCCCAACTGGAGGAGAATTAACTCCTTCCAAGTTTTATAATTATCACCCCTTAACATAGGAACATGACATTTTTTATCAAAAGCATCTGATTGCATAGCTACAATAAACAAAATAACATACATATCATACTTAATATTCAAGGCAATAAAACAAGTTGGTATGCTTACCAATGCAAGCCATACCCAAAAAACAAAACATGAATCAATTTGTTATCACAATCTGCCTGTGGGCAAAGATATAGATACAAATTAAATTCATAACCACTGATAAAACTAATGGATAATTAAAATTCCTTAATACCTGTGGGCGACTTAAGAAATAAAAATTAACCATTATTCTATCATGATTAATTACAAATATAACAAAATCCATGTGGGGTAAAATCATTATATCAAATATAATTAATCACAATTTGCCACCTGATAAAACTAATAAATAATTAAAATTACTTAATACCTGTGGGCGACTTAAGTAATAAAAATTATTCATTATTTTATCCTAATTAATTATGAGAAATATAACAAAATCCCTGTGGGGTAAAATTATTATATTAATCATAATTAATTACAATTCATGTCATTTAAGCTAGATGCGATCAATTACATTCACAATATGTAATATATAATTTTTTATAAAAATAAAATTATGAATATTGTGGCCAATTCATAATTAACAAAAATTCATTCGATCACATGACATACCAACTATATACATGAACAAATTCAATGTAAATAATTAATTATACAAATTATAATTAATACTTAATGCATGAAAAATTCATACAAACAAAATCCTGAAATTTAAATAAACAACTAAACAGGGATTTACATGCAAAATATACCAAGTAAAGCAATTTTGCAACAATACCCATTAAACTATTTTATTTAAAAGCATCATTCAAACTAATGAATTAATAAAATAAAATAAAACAATTAAAATTAATGTTAGGGAAAACCCTAACTTTCTCTCCATGGGCCGCCGCCACTGGCCGGACCGCCGCCGCCGGCCGTCGATGCGCGCGCGGCCAGGCCGGCCAGCGTGCGGCTGGCCAGGTCGCGCGCACCCAGGCCGGCGTGCGCGCCCAGCCCGCGCACGGCCGACCAGCGGCCCGCACGCGCAGGGCCAGGCCCGCGCGCTGTCGGCCTACGCGGGGCCAGCGCCTGCGCGCCCAGGCCGCGCGCACGGCCAGCGCGCGCAACCAGCCCGGCCAGCGATCAGCACCAGCGCGCGCAGGGCCAGGCCCGCGCGCTGCCGGCCTACTCGCGGCCAGCTAGCACCGCGCGCGCCCAGCCCAACGCTTGCGCGTGTGTGGCCCAGTCTGCCTTGATGGGTTCGGTTTTAGGCATAATACCCAAATTTTCAAACCCTAAATTAGCCTAATTTATTTCATTATAAACATGCGTAAACATTATTGCATTTAGTTCATACAAACCCTAACTCATGCATGTTTATTATAATTTATATGAAATAATGCATTGAATTTAAACAATGTGTAATTTGTAAATAACACATACATGTAAGAATTCAATCATGCTAAGCAGAGGTATTAATCAGGCTCGGATGCCAACTGTTAGAATTTATCAGACTTAATTACGACATCTATGTCGTATATTATATGCGGAAGCAGGATCACATACCTCCAGCCATAGCAAATTGTTGAAGACGACGAGAGCCTCTGAGTCCACGCTTGAATTAACCAGGGACTCTTCCAATCTATCCCGTCCTCTCCCACCGATGGAGCTAGGTATTTGCAAGAACGATAGATTGGGGACCCCTGGTGCTGTCCTATATATAATCCTTACCATCAAAGGATTAACTCTACTTAAAATTTAAGTAGATCATTATCCAAAGTGCCAATTAGAGTTAACTTAGGACTCCTATTAGATAAAGTCATGGACCACTTTATATAGTTTGAATTCAAGTTGAATTAATATCATCACGAAGTTAATTCATAATAGAACTCAAACTAACAAGACCCTCCTACACCCGCCAACGTCTCTGGATAGAATTGGTTCTGCTTTCTTTTTCTGGAGAAGTAGAAGGCCACCATCAAAGTATAAGCAAGTAGAAGCAAGTTGATCAACACCGAGCCACCTAGAAGTGAAGAGCCAACAACCACCATAGCCTTTGAACAGTACTCTTTCTTAGTTTTTTCATCATCTTCAGCCGGTTGTTCTTCCCTTGAAGTTGCACCATCCTTCGCTACTTTGATCAAAGCCTTTGCTGTGTTATCCGTCGACTTACCATTAGATAGTGGCAGCCTCTTCTTCCAACATTGCTCACTCCTAAATATCGCCACAGCACAGAGGCAATCTTTTAAACAGAACTCCCTGCACTCTTCTTCGGTGGTATTTGTATAATGCTCATAGTCTGAAAAAGGCCAATCGATGCTCGTCATCGCCACCAACTGAAACCGTGCTGTATCATCTACATCGCAACGCTGGGCAGCGAAGTTGGGTGAGCAGCCACTGTACTGGTCACGGGAGTCAATGAATGAGTAGTTAGAAGGGCATTTGCAAGTAGCTAACTGATTACTCCCCTCATCCGTTTGGCAGAAGCTATTGTAACCACAAACACCGCTGCCAAAGTAGTCACTAGGGATACTCCTCAAACAGATTTGAGTATTATGGGGCACACGGTCTACAATAATCCACTTCTGCTGCGAACCTGCAGTGCTGTTCTTTGGGTATATATAATGCCTAAACACACCGTCAGCATCCAACGTCGCCTTCTGATAGTACGTAGGCAACGACCATGAGTCTAGGTTGGCTGTGGTTATGGTGAGACGAGACTTATTAGTGAGATCAAAATAGACATAGCCGGAGCTGTCGAAGACGAGCTGAGTTCCATTGACTGCTTGATCAGATGACCAGTAAGGTTGGTAAAGGGTATTCTTGGGAATGGCTACTTGGGAGAGGCTGAGCTTGCTGTCTTTCTGATAAAGTCTAAACCGGCCGGTGGAGAAGTCATTGTTGGAGAGACGTGACTGGAGGAAGATATTGGAAGTAAGGACTTGAGTTGGGAGTATGGTGTCAGTAGGGTGGTCAAAGCTCTGCCAAGCGGGGTCGCCGGAGTTTGCGTCTACTAGGATTAAGTTGCCGGTGTCGAGCATGGCAGCGTGGGAGCCAGCGCCTGAGGCTAAGGAGAAGATGGTGGTTCCGTTGGGACTTGTCAATAAGAGTGTGCCATTGGGGGTGAGGTTGAGCTCCGAGCCTTCTGGTGCCGGACTGTTGCCATTGGCTGTCCAGACTATAGTTTTGTCTACAGTCTTGGGCCTGGCGAACCAAATGGCCAAGAGGAAGAGATTTGTGGTGGTGTTATCGTTGGGTGGTAGGGGAGTGAAGCCAAAAGAGAATTCACCGGAGGGGGAGATAACGCTAGTGGTGGTGCCAGAAGTGGTGAGGGTGGTGTCCGAGCTTATGTTCTGAGCTCTTGTTTGTTTTGATGAACTCATGATTAGGAGTAGCAGTTGCAGTATTATGAGTAGGAGGAGAGTTGCAGGTGGTATTGGTTTCATGTTTTCTTTCTTGGAGATAGACGAGTGGATGATGATGAGCCGTGGATTAAAGAAAGGAAATGGTTTTTAAAAGCTGATGAAGGGTTTGAGTCTTCAGGTCAAGCGTCAATAGGTCTCTTTTGGACGGGTCCACAGTAATGAATGAAGAATGAGATGTTTTGAAAAGATCAAAATCCTTTACTTTATATTGGTGTCAAGGTGTGAGTTTCATCCAAATTTCTACGCGTTTTGCTATGCTGATTTTCCAGGTGGAATCAAGTCGATGTAGTTGATTTGGTCTCCTTGCCTCCAGTTTTTCCCCAAGGTTGATGCATTTGTGTACTCTTCAAAATAGTTTTGGCAATTCATCTCTTATATGATAGATACATCAATTAATAACCAACAACATTATTGAAACTATATTTTTTTGTAAAATTATGCGGAGATATATATATTTATTACTGGAAGACTCATTGATTGAAGTAGTTCAGCTTACTATTCAGAACGGTTGTGTTACTACTGTTTGAATATTTCAGTGAGATCTCAAAAAAATGAGGTGAAAACTTTATGATTAAACACTAAACGGGTGGTTAGTAGATAAGTACTATACTTTCAACCAAACAATTTGAGACAAGTTATAGACATATCTTTATATAAATTTAATTTTTAGAATTAATTTAATGGAGTTAATACTTGTTTATTTATTTAGTTTTGTTGATATTAATAAAGATTGGCTATTATTTAGAAAATGTAAATTTTTAAGTTTAAAAAATATTTAGCTTTTATTAATATTGATTATTAAGTCAAAAATTATAATTAAAATAAAATATTTAGTTGTTAGTTTTTATACTATCTCATTTTGTATTTTGTTGTTTTCTTTTTATCCACCTCTCATGGATTTGGTCTCTATTATTTATATTCTGTTTTATTGTTGTTTTTTCGTGTAACCCTTTTATTATTATTCTCTATATTTTCTTTATGCAAATAGTTTTTCTATTTTTTTTCTTTAAGAAAAATCTCTCTTCAACATAACATTTGTTAAATATTCCTTTCATCCCACAATTTTCTTTTTTATTTTTTCATAAACAATTTTACATATTTGCAGTTGGGGGGAGATGGACCTCGAGCAAGCCATGTATTGTGCTTGCCAGGCTAGCATGACTCTGTGGCCCCACTTTATTATTTTAAATTCTAATGTTAAATTCGGCGGTTAGGTTTAAAATTTTTTTTTTTAAACTCTTCCTGCCTCTTTACCATCTTCTGTCATAGTCTTGTTATTAAAGAAAAGTTAGATCTAGCTTATTTTCTTGTTTACGTATGGTGTCGGGGACGAGAAAGAGGGAAGGGTCTCATGGTCAAGGATTTGGTTTCACTATTATTTTTAAGGTAAGGATCTAATTTCTAATTTCTTTTGATTATTCAAAAATTCTGTGGTTGATATTATGAGATTAGAATATTCTGGACTTGAATCAATGCTGGTATAATAGCTTGATTGAAAATTTGAGGATTTTTATTTAGGTATTTAAAAAAAAATGAGATGTTGTCGCCATCAATGGGAGAGAATCCACTTATTCTTAGTTGTGTTGTTGGAGTATTTGATCTGGTAGTTTATTAAAGTATATTTAGGGCTTGACTAATTGAAATCTTGAAATCCTTGGTTGATTGTAGTGATTATCCCTTTTGATACGGTCTTTGACAAAATTTACAATTGAAGATGCCATCCATATTTGGGTTTGTGGGGATAAAATTGAGAATACATAAGTCTATAGTGAAGATAATGAATTCTTGAGGTTTTCTTGAAGAGCTTTTCTTTGGGATGTGATTTTTCTGAGAAATTGGATGGCTATAAGTTTGATAGGTTTAAAAAAAATTCTTATAGCATAGCAAAGATATCTATTTAATTTGGAGATCTAGAAAGATAATTTGGAAGATATCACAATACTAAATTAGAGCTATTGATCTTGTTTAGCTGACTACCAAATTTCAGAATTTGTGCATATAAGTATCCTGTAAATTATAGGTTTTAAATTCAGGTGACTCAGACATGATTTCTGTGCAACCGTTGAGAATTTTTTTATTTATTTCATAATTGTAGAGTCTGATTTAGATTTAGACTTATATACAAAAGTTGTAGAAGATGATTGTATATTCAGCTCTGCCAAATTTCAGAATTGTTACCCATTTAATTTGTGAGATATGATTAGATTTCTATAGGTGTGCTCAATGGCATTTTTGCAGAAAACATGAAAATTGATTAGAGAATTTGATGATCCTAGAGGTTGAATCAAGACTCATGTTTAATAAGAAAGTTGTTTAATTTTGAGTTAATTATATGCTCCAGAAGTTTGATCTTATTTGAAGTTATATATTGTGGGATATTTTTTATTAAAAAATGCATGTCTGAAATTGCTGGTTTGCAAATTTATGATTTTTAAAAATGATCTCTTAAATTATGTAGATCTCAAATCATTGTAAGATTTGAATATGTTATAGATGTAGATGTCTAGTTTTCTCAGAAGATTGAAATTTCTTATTTGGGTTAGAATTCGTAAAGTTATGCTGATTTCAATCTTAACGGTCGTTGGAAAATTGGTTATTAGTCTTAACTATTGTAGCTTTGTTAGTGTCTTGAAAATGTTTTTGCATTCATGTGAATTTTAAAATTTGGTTTGTCTGTAATTCTGATGGCTTATTCCCAAATATAGGACTTTCTAAGAAAACTCGATTGGTGTGAATTCGAAATCTGGTCGTTAGACAGGTAAGTATCCCACATATAAATTCTATTACTCGAAAATCCTAGTTTTTCGAACTTCTAGAATTTTTGAAAAAAATACTGATTATTTCAATTTATATTTTGAATTACTTATTTATTTATTATTTATAATTCACATGCAAGTATGTAGATTTGCAAATGAATTTGAAATTATTTCTATCTCAAAACAGGATCATCAAATTTTTGTATTCAATTTTGATAAATATTTGGACATACCGTATTTTGACATAGTAACTTACAGTCCCCAACTAATTTTGCAATAACCCTATCATTGGGGTTAAACATTGATTGTATCAACATGTACTTGTGAAATAGAAATTATAGTTTCCTACCGCTTTTCGTCAGTAAAGAATGGAGGACTACTTACCAAGGTCTGAACAAGAAGCAACCACCTTAACAAGAGCATGAGCAGCCTGATTTGTTGAATATACTGGACTCAAATATCATTAAAACAAGATAATAACTAGCTAAAGGAGCCACAATAGTGCTATCCGACATGCTAAAACCTAGGCCAAAAGTAGAGTTAGAAGGAGAAAAAGGACCGAATACCGCTCCATGAAATATACCAAGATCATCACTAACAAGTGCACCATAGGACGAAGAGGAGAGAAATATCCACATGGCATCCATATATAGACTGCTTTAATTTGTTTTAATCTTTGTGGTTTAAAAAAATGTTATATTGCCGATCAATATAGTCAGCAAAGAGAAGAGTAAAGTGGAGCTAGGAGATTCGGGTGGAGGACTAAAAAGCAAGGACACGTGTTGAAGAAGCAGGCGCGAGAACAGGTTAAGTTCTAAACACTGCGGGTACGTGATATTGGCAGAGCAACTAAATATAAAGAAATGGTCTGAAGAAGGGAAAGGGGGCTAAATGTTGGTGGAGTGAAAACCCTGGTTTCTCTCAGCTGAGAGCAAGGATTGGAGTTCTTTATCTTTCTATGGTTTGCTACTTCCTTTCAGTTGTATTTCCCTTGCTTCCTTCTCCGGGTGAGACTATTCTATGACTTAATTACTTCATCATCTACATCGCAACGCTGGGTAGCGAAGTCCGGTGAGCAGCCACTGTACTGGTCACGGGGATCAATGAATGAGTAGTTAGAAGGGCATTTGCAAGTAGTTAACTGATCGCTCTCCACATCCGTTTGGCAGAAGCTATTGTAACCACAAACACCGCTGCCATAGTAGTCATTCGGGATCCTCAAACAGATATTGATATCACGGGGCACACGGGTCTGCAATACTCCACTTCTGCTGCCAACCTCCAGTGCTGTTCTTTGGGTATATATAATGCCTAAACACACCGTCAACATCCAACGTCGCCTTCTGATAGTACGTAGGCAACGACCATGAGTCTAGGTTGGCTGTGGTTACGTTGAGACGAGTCTTGTTAGTGAGATCAAAATAGACAGAGCCGGAGCGGTCGAAGACGAGCTGAGTTCCATCCACTGCTTGATCAGATGACCAGTAAGGCTTGTACAGGGTATCCTTGGGAATCGCTACTTGGGAGAGGTTGAGCTTGCCATCTTTCTGATAAAGTCTAAACCGGCCGTTGGAGAAGTCAGTGTTGGAGAGACGTGACTGGAGGAAGATATTGGAAGTAAGGACTTGAGTTGGGAGTATGGTGTCAGTAGGGTGGTCAAAGCTCTGCCAAGCGGGGTCGCCGGAGTTTGCGTCGACTAGGATTAAGTTGCCGGTGTCGAGCATGGCGGCGTGGGAGCCAACACCAGAGGCTAAGGAGAAGATGGTGGTTCCGTTGGGACTTGTCAATAAGAGTGTGCCATTAGGGGTGAGGTTGAGCTCCGAGCCTGCTGGTGCCGGACTGTTGCCATTGGCTGTCCAGACAATGGTTTTGTCCACAGTCTTGGCGAACCAAATGGCCAAGAGGAAGAGACTTGTGGTGGTGTTGTCGTTGGATGGTAGGGGAGTGAAGCCAAAAGAGAAGTCACCGGAGGGGGAGATGACGCTGGTGGTGGTGCCGGAAGTGGTGAGGGTGGTGTCCGAGCTTATGTTCTGAGCTCTTGTTTGTTTTGATAAACTCATGATTAAGAGTAGCAGTTGCAGTATTATGCGGAGGAGGAGAGATGCAGGTGCCATTGGTTTCATGTTTTCTTTCTTGGAGCTGGAGATAGACGAGTGGATGATGAACCGTGGATTCAAGAAAGTAAATGGTTTTTAAAAGCTGATGAGTGTTTTGAGTCTTCAAGTCAAGCGTCAAGACGACGGGTCCACAGCAATATTATGAATGAAGAATGAGATGTGTGAAAAGATCGAAAGGCTAATAAATAATTTTCCCATTCCTTTACTTTATTGGTGTCAACTGTCCAGTGTGAGTTTCATGTCATTTGGAGTTGGCGAAGGACCTCAAGCAAGCCGTGTATTGTGCTTGCCAGGCTGGCACGACCCTGCTTCTCAATCATGTCAGCTCAACAGCCCCACCTACTATAGGTTGTGGGCCCAACAAGAATATTGCCATCCCACTTTTTAAAAAAAATCTAAAATATCTAAAATTTTAAAAAAATTATATGTACATGAGAATTTTAAAATATGTCAGACAGCTTTTTTTTTTTTTTTTTTTTTTTTTTTTTTTTTTTTTTATTACAGCTAACTCCATCAATTCTATTCTATTTTAAAACATATAATTCCTGCATAATAATTATAATTTTTTTTAACATTTTACGTTTTCGTGTAATATATTAAATTTTTATTTAATATTTTTTTATTTAATATTATGTGTTCTCGTTTAATATCTGACTTTTTCATTAAATATTATATATTTTTATTTAAAAAATTTAAAGTCATTTTTATCAATGTCAACATGAACAATATTTATGTCAACGGAAATAAGATGTTTAAAAAAAAAAAAGACTCTAAAAATACTCAAATCATAGGGCTTTGTTATAAACACATTAACTTCAAAATAGACTATTTATTAAAAAATATATTTTTTTATTTTAAAATAATTATGTATCCAAAACTAATGCAACCTTTGTAAATATTATAAATTACTACAATGACAGAATATCTCCAAATATATATAATAATTATTTTTATTTCAATGTTTTAGATTAACGTATATTTTGTTTAGAAACTTATTTAATAAAAATAGTTTAATTTGCATGTCTTTTTTTTCACTTATATATTCCATACATCGTTATATATTCTTTTATACTAGTAGTTAACAATAATTAACTTAGATTTTGTAACGTCATGAACATAAAACAGCATTTAAAGCTAATGAGCTATGGACACGTACTATTCCATTTCCGATGATTTTTGGGCCCGCGCGCGCCTTTTCGCCTACTCCCGCCTTCTCCCTATAAACTATAATAGAGATCCTTCCTCTCAAAGACTCAAACTCAAACTCTCATTCTCTCCTTGGAAATCCCATGGGCCATGGCGAAGGGAGTGAAGAAGCGAAAGCTAGGGAGCAGCACGGGATCACCGCAGCCGTTTCGGGACCAACCGGATTCTCTTGGCGTAGAAGAGCGCCGTGTCCTGCGCTCTCGTTACATTGCCATAAAAAAATTCATCAATGGTACTGTTTATAGATTCATTTTTCTTTTGCTTTTTTTGTTTTATCTTTGTTTTGATTATGGTTTGTAGAAGAAGGAGAAGATATCATGAAAGGGAGCTTGGAGAAGTTCTGGCCTATCATGACTCATGTGGACACTCTTTATAAAATGGGTATTAATTTCCTTCACTCATTCTTGTAGCTTCCTTGTGACTGCTCTCTCTTGTATGATTGGTATGAATGTTAATTTTACTTGATTTCTCTAATTACAAAACAAGCAAAACTAATGTAAAAATCACAACTTTCCAAACCAAATTATCTCCTGGGATTTTCTTGACAGTTTTTCAAGTTTGGCGTATTTTTCTATTGGATTTTGCTTTTTTTTTTTTAAGCTGTTCTTGTTCTGTTAGAATAAGCTGAAAACTGAATTTCCTCTATTAATCAACAAAGTTATTGAATTCACCAACTTGTTGGTTTTCACAGTCGAGAAACCCAGAGAGCAAGTTGCCGATGCAGTTGCACTACTTGATATTGCTAACACTTTGGTTACCTCAGTGAGGTCTCAGACCAATGGAGAACTCACGCCATCTGATTTTTTTACTTCATTGATCAAGAACTCTGGGAAAAGATATGGAGGATCACTTCTTGGAAACGTTCCAAACACAAAGATTTGTGTAGATGTTGGCCTTATTGTTGCTCCTATCCTCAGGATATCCCCTGCATTTCACACCATGTACGCATGATGAATGTTTCTTTTATTCACTATTCTGTAATTTCAAGTGTCTTTGATTCTCATATTCAATTTTTGGTATATTGGTAGGTTTAATTTACTTGAAACTATGGTTTTATATCAGGGTTGGCCCCATGAATGCTGATGTAAAACAGCGCAAGACTAGTAGTGTTTGTGGGCAACGAACAAGGCCTGCTGGACGAGCTTATGCTAAAGAGGTTAGCACTTGCATTAGTTTGTTTCATAGGTAATAATTGGTGAAACATATATGCTAAAGAGTGTGTATGTTGATTAAATTGCATGCAATTTGTGGCAGCTTACAGACACTGAAGGAGAAAAGAAAGTTGATACTGATATGAACATGATAACCATGTTTGATATCTTGAGAAAGAACAAAAATATTCGGCTTGAGAATCTGGTTTTGAATCGTACTTCTTTTGCACAGACAGTAGAGAACCTCTTCACGTTGTCATTTTTGGTAAAAGATGGAAGAGTTTCCATTACTGTTAACATGAATGGACATCACATAGTCTGTAAGAGTAGTCTTTTTCTCTCATGAACAAGCTGTGTTCATCTTTCTTTTAGATTGAACTTAATTAATTTCTTGTAAATTTTCTACCAGCTCCTAAGAATGCTCCTGCTGCAACATCAATAATCTCCAGGGATGCCTCTTACAACCAGTTCATATTTCGCTTGGATTTTAATGACTGGAAGGTATGCAATTAAACAACCATTTCTAGTATTTCAGTGATGTGTGCTTGAAAGGTTGTGGTGATTTCAAGTATATTTCATTGTGTGCAGTTGATGATTAACATTGTTAAAGATGGCGAGGAGGTGATGCCTCACAGAAATTTCCAAACAGTATAACCCAGCGAGGCAGTGTCTCGCATTGTTCGACAACACTTTGACATACAGAAGGAGGAGGCTCTTTATTAGTTAATGAAGAACTGGTCTCATGCTTTTGTGTGTGTATATATATATGTATGTTTTGTAAGTACGCAAAATGCAGGGAAGTGTTTGTTTTGGGGTACGTTTCTGGCATCACGGTTGCAAGTTAATGTGGTTTTTGTTATTTTCCATATTTTGGCAATGAATGAGATGTTAGCCCTTCTGCTAAATGTTAATTCAAATCTCCTGTAAACAGAAACAATATATTATTCAATATCATATATGGAAGTAGCACTGCTCTGATTTATAGACTTGTTTTTCATTCCAAGCTCTAAAGTTCAGTTTAAAATGATAATGTTAAAGCACTTGCATTCCAAAGTACAAAGTTGTTTTAACAATTCAAACAAAAGATTCACATTGTTCTGATACAAAAAATTTCAAACAAGCTACAGCAAAAGGATGAGCATAATAGCTCAATGCATCTACAGGAGTTATAGGGTAACTCTTTAGCTCATTTACGGATAACAGCCGCTAAGTGAAGAAAACTGGAGGGTAATACTCTGAAACAAGATGTGAATATCCATGAGCCTTGGTGGTTTATATTGCAAGAGTTGGACTGTCAAGTGCTAGTCCCATTGTATTAAGCCCGTTGTCAACATAAACCATAGAGCCTGTCACGGCAGAAGCCAACGGGGACACCAAGAATGCAGCTACATTACCGACCTCATCTGCATCAAATTTTTGCTACTTGTCAGTCAAATGTTTATTAGGATATTATAGAAACTTATATCTGGATTGTAGGGGATGATAAATTGACAAACACTGAGAAGCAGATTTTAAATCACCTGCAAGGAGCTCCTTCTGCAAAGGAGCATTGGCATATGAATAGTCAATCATCTTCTCAATGAATCCAATTGCTTTGGCTGCTCGGCTACCCAATGGGCCTGGAGTGTCATGAAAGTTAGGGTTTTTACTGATAAAAACCGGAATATTAATAATCACATTGCTTCATTATATTCACTTCATTATAAGGATAAAAAAAAATAACCCATTATTCCGATGACAATATATTATCAACAAATTTATCATCAAATTTGAGAAGCCCCGAATAACTACACTAAATCACTAATTTGGAATGTATAAGAAATTATAAGTACCTGCAGAGATTGTATTGACTCTGATTTTGGCTTTTCGTCCTGCTTCAAATGCCAGTACCTGCATAAACAAATATAGGATTCAATGAATTCAACATAATGAAACAAAGGAGCAAATTTTGATGCTGCAGGGAATATAGAACCTACTCTGGTATCACTCTCCAACGCTGCTTTTGCTGAACTCATGCCTCCACCATACCTGAGACGTAATGCGCACTAGGGTAATACGTCTACAATGAAGCAAGCTAATAATTCTATGCGGCTTGAGCCAGAGATAGTGTGTACCCTGGAATGGTCCTTTCAGAAGCAATGTAAGTCAAAGAGATCGAGGCCCCACCTGCAGTAGGCAAAATCAGGTTCCACTCATGCTCAAATTTAAAATCAAGCAAAGAAATTATTGTGATTGCATGCATCCGCAACTGTGAGCAGAAAGTTTGATTAAATCCCAGTAAACACAGAGCAATTAAGCTGTTCGGATGAAAAGGGAAAAGTTTATATATTTGTAGTGATGAAGATACCTGGATTCATTATTGGAAGGAAGTGCTTCAGCAAAGAAACAAATGAATAACTTGATGCTGAAATTGCAGCAAGGTATCCTTTTCTAGATGTCTCCAAGAGGGGTTTGGTGACCTGCACAAGAACATAATCACATAATCATATAATCAAACTGAACCAAAGAAACAAAAGAGGAAGGGTAAACCATACCTCTGGTCCATTAGCAAGAGAATGCACAAGGATGTCAATGCTTCCAAAATCCTTCTTTACAGATTCAGCTACTTCCTACATGAGCGAAAAATGGCTGAACAATTAGAAGGTGCACAAGATTGATCAAAGGGCATCAATGATATAGGTGTGACTGAGTGGAAAAGCTTTATCATTTGATGAAGAAATGTCCTATCATTAAATCTATTATTCAATAACTACCATTCTAGAAAAAAGATATAAACATATGTACTCTTACCTTAACAGTCCAATTTGAAGCTCCAGCATAGCGCTTGTTTGATTTAACCTAGAGAAATTTGATCAGTATTAGTGCTACATTGTCATTCACCTATCCTACAACAACCAAAACTGATGGAAGCATAAGGGAGAAGGCCTTATTGGCTTTGCATCATACATCTTCAGGTACATCCTCTGGAGCATCATAAACTGCATCCAATGGATATACTTTCACAATTTCCATAAGAGAACCATTTGGCAACCTACACAATCCAAAGCATTACTTTCTCAGATCTATATAATTATGATTAATGCTGCTACCACTAAATAAAGAAATGTCCTCCAATTATTAAACAAGGGGAACAGCACACAAGTTGCTTCAGAAGAACATACAATCGGGACTCATCAAATTTCCCACGTCTTAAGCTAGTCTCAAAAATATTCAATGCCTGTGTAATGATGCACGAGAATAATCAGATGAGCTCATAAACTTCATTCATTACCAAAAAATAGTAAGATCAGATACATACAGGAACCCAAGTGCCAACAAGAATTTCAGCTCCAGCAGCAGCAAGAGCCTTGGCAATCGCCCACCCATAACCATTGTCATCAGCTACTCCAGCAATAAACGCTCTCTTGCCTGAGAAATTTAAGTACATGTGTAAGTAGAAGCCCTGCTTAGTTTTAAAGTTGTTTATGATTGCACAGAAACACATTAAGGAAGATACTAAAAGGTCAGTCAAAAGAAAATAATTTGTTGAGCTCATATAAATAGACTACATGCAACAAAATATGCTGGAGAAGAAGTACTACATAACATTTTGTAAAAGAGAAGGTAAACTAGAATCAGCAGACAGTCATGAGAATGGAAGAACAGGGAAAGCAAAAGGATGTCAATAAGAAGGTTACCTCTTAAATCAATAGGCAGTGCAGGGGCACTACTTTTCTCGTTTTCTGTAGACATAGCCCTTGTCACAAGGCTGTTGAATTTCAATGAAACTGAAGTGCGACTTAATGCTAGAGGCTGGGCAGAGGAAATATGCAAAGAGCTCTTCAACTTATTTGCACAAGTAGACACTGTTTTATTGAACCCTGAAACTGCCATCCCTGATGCCAAAACCATCCGAGAAGAAGAGATGCAGGGTCTAGCTGCCACCATTTGTAATCCTGCAGCCACCATTGCCACCATCTTTCACCAGACTGATTCCCCAATGCACCACTGCGAGGAACTACCATTAAAATCATCAGACAAAGATGCCACATCTCATAATACATGAAAGGATGCCCTGTGGAGCTAAAAATAAACAAGACTGCAACATTTACTAATATATTTCAGAAGAATTACAATGGCCAAAGGAGGTAAATATCATTGAAACTCCAAAACTATAACTTGGAAACTCAAAATGCAAACATTCCAGGCAATGAAAGGGCTGACAAGGGACCGAAATTCAAAATGTAAAGAACTGCACAGGCCAAATGGGAAATGAATTAATCACCGGAAGTTACCGTTTTTATCATTGAAAGGCCTATAATAAACAATTCAAAGCCGAATTCTTTCTACTAAAAAGAGACAGGCTTAATATCAGCAGCATTCAGAAAATAAGAAATTCAAGAGAAAAATACAAACAGAAGCCAAATCAAGCAGCATTTCTAGTTAAACAATTTCAACTCACAACAAACCATGAAATAAGTACTAAAAGAAACATATTTTCCTTTTTCTTATCGATGAATCACAGCATAACTAGCTTTTGCACACCTCCTCAAAGGCACTGAATTTCTAGACAACCTCCAAGCTATAGAACAAAACAGTAAAGAAAGGAAGGAGACTAAAAAAGGGAGCTGGTTGAATTCAAGGAATTGCTGCTTCCTTCGGAGAGATCGGGGAGGAGCTCAAGCTCGAAACCCTATCTAGGTTTTTGGGTTTGGAACTCCGTTTTCAAAATGGAAGAAGCCGTGAAGTTCGTGAGGGCACTGATGGCCACTATCATCTCAGTTTGTATATCTCTAGACAAAAATGTTGATCTCGAAGCATTCCTAACCGCATGATGATGGTGGCGAGCATGACGAACAAAGGGTGATCTGGCCATTGGAGTTTGACAGCAAAGCCATCAAGTGACACGTTGCCTACTCAGTTTTCTAATTTTATAGTAAAGCACCTGTTTAGAAAAAAATGATTTCTTTTCTAAAAACAAAATATAGAGGTTACCTTAATCTACTAGACTTGAGTCCCATATAAAATGTAATACTATATAGAGCGAAGAAATCACACAAACCAGCCACACGACTGATATGGATAGTGACGTGGTTCCATCTTCTTTTTTTTTAACTAAAAAAAATAAATAATAAAAAAAGAATGCGTACCTGTGCCCTAGCTTGGAAGAGAAAGGGCCGCTTCAGCTCCCGGCCGTCGCGATCCTACCCCGCTCCCGAGCGGCTCTTTCCTCCCTCGCTCTCGACCGCAGCTTCCCTCTCCTCTCTCGTCTCTTTGCCCTAGCTTCTCTTCCAAGGCCGGCCGCCACTTCCCTCTCTCTTGCGGCATGAGTGCCCCACAACTGCTCCCCTCTTAGTTCCTAGTTCCCATCCATCACTCCCCTCTCTGGTGCCCTTGTCCGAGAGTCTCGGCTCGTTTTGAAATCAGGTACAAAGGCAATGATGATGCCCTAAAAAGTTCTCTCGTGCCCTCGTTTCGGTTGCCTAATAGGCTATCCAAGCTACTATACCGTCATTGTAGAGAGACGAGGGCACCAGAGAACTTTTTAGGGCATCATCATTGCCTTTGTACCTGATTTCAAAACGAGCCTAGACTCTCAAACAAGGGCACTAGAGAGGGGAGCGGTGGACGGGAGCTGGGAACCGAGAGGGAAGTGCCTGCCGGACACTCATGCCGCAAGAGAGAGGGAAACGGCGACCGGCCTTGCAAAAGAAGCTGGGGCAAAGACACGAGAGAGGAGAAGAAAGCGACGGGCGGGAGTGGGGGAGGGAAGAGCCGGGAGTGGGGTAGGATCGGCCGGGAACTTTGGAGGGAAGCGGCTGCTTCTCTTCCAAGCTAGGGCACAGACACGCATTCCTCTTTTTATTTTTTTATTTTTTTATTTTAAAAATTAAAAAAAAAAAAAAGATGTAGCCACGTTGGCTGGTTTGTGATTGCTTGGCTCTATATAGCATTACCCAAATATTAATGTATTTGAAACTATTTTGGTTTATTAAGAATACATTGAAAAAATACATATATTCAAATTTTCATATAGTTAAATTTTAATTCACACTTGATCTGTTAACCGAATCATATAAGAGAAACAAATTTAAATCTTAATGTAAAAAAATAAATTCAAACTTTAATACACATAATAAAACATGTGTTAATAGTTACTTATACCTTAAAAAATTAACTCAAATTTATATTTATACAGCTCTTAATACGTGTTTTATTTATATTTTATTAAAAATTTTAAAAAATTAAAAATTATTTATTTCTCATGCTATGACATACATTTGACATCATATGTTTCATCGGTAATAGAAAAAATTGTTGTATGGTTTACACATGACAACTGTGTTAACTCTTGTGAAGAATTAAGTACATAAAAGATGAATTTCATGAGCATCTTATCCATTTTCCATCACTGGTCCTCTCAAATATTCGAGGTCTCCTTCCGGGAAAGGTTTGCCTCCAATCTGCATACTTGATCATATAGGCCCATTTTCTGCATAATAAGATGAAAATAAAATAAATTCTTGTCATTATCTTCTTCAGAGTAATCTTTTTTTTTTTTTTTTTGATAATTTTACTGCATTAATTGAAAACTAAATAATTGCTATAGTATTCAAACTTTTCCGGGATAATTCCATGGATATCCTCTTTCTTATCCCATCTCTTAATTAATGTTCAATGAAAACAACAATCAAGAAACTCTGCTCTTTGATTAATGAAACAGTAAACACATGAAATAACAAAAGTTTCTGATAAGAGACTTAGGTAAATTCTGACTTCTATATGTACAGAACTTGGGAGATTAAAAGTTTTAAAAACAAAGTAGTGATGCAACAATCATTTGCTAACCTTCTTTCATTTTCCACAAAATCAGGGGGTTCTGCTGCAGGTGATGTAGAACATTGGGACAGGATTTCAGAATCAGAGAGTTGCTGAAGTGAAAGAACATATTGCCTCCACCCTGAAGACCTATGTCAGAAGAAATGACTGTTGTTTATATCAAAGCAGTAGACAACAAGAATGCACTCAACCAACTAAAATGCCAACTGATTATTTTCTCTTCTCATTCTTTTGTTAAGTGTAAATTTGAGGCGGATGGCTAAGCATCAGTTGTACACACTTCTAAACCACAAGCTGTCTGATAGGTGTTCGAATTAAAAAAATATATGCACAAGAGAAACAAGATGGGAGATTTACATACCAAGAGCAAGCTGCAATCTGAAATCTATCTTGCTTGGTATCATATGTTTCAAGTAATTTCCCTTCCCAGCTAGAATCCATAGAACTAACAGTAACCCTCACCCTCCTGACAATTTCATCTGGAACTCTTGATGTACTGACAAATGAAGCAGGAAAAACTGATCCAGATGAAGTATCTAGCTGCACATAACAGTACACATCAGAAAAAACAATGTGTGGAATAGTTTGAGCATCTTCACAGTTTCAACACTTACAAGACTACTAGGCATAAAACCATGATCTGACTAGATGAAAGACTTACGGAGATTGCATTTATTATTAAAAATTTTCCACCATTCCATTAAATTTCTTTGCCAATCCATCATGAGTAATTAAATAAAAATGAAACCGCTTTGCTTAAGACTAGTTATATCATTCTGCACTTGCTTGATCGTTCAATTATGAACTTACAATCCAACTAAATCCACAAACGCTTGACTGCTAAAAGGCAAAGGACAACAATTCAAAGAACTCTGTTTGACACATGAATGCATAAGAAATGCAGAAAAAGAAGAACCAGAAGCATAAACATCATATGTTTTCTTTGAATGTAAATCTCAAAAGCCAAAAGATGATGTCTTTACTTCCTCAGGAAAGCAAGGCCATTTATTGTTGAACTCAAGGATCTTATTTCATGCAATGCAATAAAAGGTTAAAAGTTTGGTCTTCACTAACCAGAAATCCACCAATAACAGGGTAAGCATTTCCATTTTGATCTCTCTTGGTATTATGCCCAAGGACACATAGTGTTTGGACTTGAAATCTTTCTGGACGACAATGCAAAGCTTCCAAGATTTTAGAGCACAATGGTAATGAATAGCCATCTGGGTGCTTGCGGTATTTTGATCCAGTAGCATCATCAACAAACTGCACAAACCAAGAAAAAAGATAAGTACTATGTTATTTTAGCTCAAACAATAATCAACTTTACTATATGAAAGGCAAAAGTTAAGATCTCAATCGTTAACTCCACTGGGTGCATCCTCAAAGCCACCAATAAGATGAACCTGCAGTTCATATGTAAATTGTTTTGAGTATCTAATTCTTTAAACAAGTGAGAACCCGCATCAAATTTTATGGTAACCAGTGTAACAGTTCAATAGGCTCATAAGAAGAAAGAAACACAAACATCCAATATAGGATCTTCATCATCTTCAACAATCATGTTTAGCATTTGTCTGAGTCCCATATCAACAACTTCAACAAAATCCATGTGTGCAACAGAGACCCTGCAACAATTATGTAAAATCACACACTGATCAGAAGATGAACGCAAGCAGAACATTATAATCCAGTCCACTCACATTCCATTTCTAGAATTCCGGATCACAAGGCCCACACATGTCGTAGCCTCATCCGTGCCCACAAGCTTCAAGCAGTTATAAACAAGTAGAATCAGGCATTTGGTCTTGAATGGTCACAACATTTCCAAATAAAACACAACAATACATGATACCAAGCCTTCAACTTTTTATCAAAAAATGCAACAAAAACATGTTTGTACTCAAGAGCAAATAGGGTAAAAGTAGAGCAAAGAAAAGAAAGGAAACTTCATGATACAATCGCTTCATTTCTCAATCCAAAAACAGGATTTTAAAAAAAAAAAAACTAGCTTTGATGATAATCAAATAATTGAGAGTAATCAAACAAAAGAAACAATTACATAGCATTCAAAAATTCAACAGCAGAAACAGTGGAATGGGAAAACATAGGAAGGACGGCATACATAGTTAAAAAAAGTGTCCATTTTGATGCTTTGCAAGATGAATTGGTGACAAAAGCAAGGACAAAACAAGACATACATGAACAAGATTGGGATCCACAGTGGCATACTCGTGCTGGAAGACATAAACAAGCTTTAACGGCGGAGATTGCTCATCCGAGACGGAGAACTTCCACTGTGGAGTGGCTTTAAGCCTCTCGGAGGCCGAGATCAACGCAGGGAGCTCCAGCAAAGAAGCTAGCATTTCTCTTCCCGGCGGCGATCCCTTTCCTTCCGGCGAGACCGAGATCAGAACTCCATCCACAACGATCATTCTCACTTCGATGAAGCGTCAACAAACGAAGTCAAAAGTTATACCGTGAAGCTTTATTTTTACATATTACCCCCTAACATTAGTTAATATTATTCGGATCCCATCATTTCATAAATACAATTATATTCATGAAAATAGATAAAAAAAAAATTCATCGAAAACCAGTCCCAAAATACAAACATTAAAAAAAAACATTTATTACAAATTAAAAGGCAAAAAAAAAAAATCAGGTGAAACCATCACCAGTGCCGTGAAGTTCTGGGTGGTCACTAGCAAGAAGGTCGGCCAGTGCTAGTTTCGAGACCGATCGGACGAGAGCTGATCACACCAGGCTCGAGATGGTCAAAACCCGGAGCAGGGGCGGCCGACGAGAGCCGGTGATCGTCGGAATGACCGTGTCCTGCTCGTACTTGTTCACGGGCCATTGCATTCTGTTGTTTTGCCTCCAGCTTCTCTGTTTCTGCTTCCCGAATTCTCTCCTGCTTCTTCCTCTCTGCCTCTTCCTTTTGTAGTTCACTGTGCGCTGTCATCTTCTCCATCTTTGAAACAATAATATATCTCTCATATGTTTAGATACCATACCAACCAAATTAATTAATCTTGTATTTATATGTGTGTATATATATAGATATACCTTTTCTTGCATGGTGGCCTTGGTTTTTTCCATGCCGGACTTGGCTGAAGCTCCAATATTGGCTGCTGTTTCCTTCACTGATGCCATTGCGTTCTTCCCTGCTTGCATGTTGTTGTTGTTGTTTGTGTGTGGTGTGTTTGTGTTTGCGTGACTGAAATGAAGTTATAAACAAAGTAATGCAAAAAGAAGGGGCTATGGCCATGACACGTAGTATCATGGAAAGGACACGTGTATGTATGTGAGTGCTCGCTCAGTGTTCTGCGCTGAACGTGGTGCATGCAGGAGTTGGCACGGTGGAGGAGAATGAGATGGCTGAAACTTTCTCTGCTCTATTTTATTATAAAAAGAAAGAAAGAAAATTAATTTAATTGCGAGAGAGAGGCATCTGCTCTTGTTATAATTAAAGAGGAAGTTATCCGGTCCGCTAATCATGGCGTTCAAGTTCTCAACTTTGTAACAGAGTAACAGACAGACATGGAATTAAATTGTCCAGTAACTTCTTTTTAAACAGAAAGCATGAAACTAGCTCAGATCGACATTAATTTCAAGCCTTATTTCTCATATTAATCAAATCACCAAGTGGATTACATTTAAAGCTAACGAGCACAATATCACAACTCAATATGTAACTACAACCCAAAAAAAAAAAAAAAAAAGGGAAAGACTATATGAGAAATTCAAACTCAAACATTAGTAGTGTTTGTTTGTAGGGATTTTGAGTTACATCTAATTTGAGTTACCGAGGGTCATTTGACATTGTTTTTATTTTTCTATTTTTTATTTTTATTTTAGATTTATTTTGTTTTTATTTTGTTATCAACGTTTTAAAAACAAAAATATTTTTGAATACCAAAATTGTATGTTTGAAAAAAAAAAACACAAAAGCAACAAAAAAAAAATATTGTAAAATATTGTATTATTTTCTTAATTTATATTAATATAATTTTTATAATTTTTTATATTAGTACACAAAATTAAATTGTATCAATAAACAAAGGTATTTTTTATATATTTTTATAAAAATATAAAAATAATGAGATGTCAAATTTTTATAAATTTGTATTAGTGACAAAAAAAAAAGGAACGCATGATATATAGATTTTTTGTGAAAGTTAGGAAAATTTAAAAAGAAAAAAACTAAAGGAGATTTTACAAAAGAAAATATAAAATCTCTAACCATCTTTATCTTAAATTTCCTAACTATCTTTGAAAAAAAATTACAAATAAATCTAAACAAAATATGGGAGAAAATAAATTTTGAGATAAAAAAACCAAGAAAAAATATTATAAATAAAAAAAGAGTTGAAGATCTTGGAACGTTTATCTAAACCATTAATGCTTATGAGAAAAAGATTAGTAATTAATGTCTTTAATGGGTTAAATTAATATTTTGGAAACGTTTTCAAAATAGTGGTTAACATAAAAATTGTGTTTCCACTTTTTTTTGAAAACATGGATATTGTTTTCAAAATTTTTGGAAATAAAAATAGCTTGGCAAACGTATTTTTCTTATTTTATTTCCAAAATTTGAAATTGGCAACAAAAGTAAAAATTTGGCAACAATGTCAAACAAGAGTTTTTAGAAATCCAGTATTTAATTCAAAAAATGATTCTAAAATCCCATGTAATTCAGATTACATCCAATGAGGAATTTGATTTTACGCCTGACTTGTTAATTTGTAACTTATATGTAATCAAATAAGGAAAAAAACAAATATTGTCAAACATTTATGGATACTTTTGTTGAGTATAAAAATTATAAAATCTAATAATAAATTTAATAATTTTTTAATAACTTATTTAATAACTAATTTAATAATAAAATTAATAGTTAAGTGATAAATATCATAATTAAAATCACTAAATAACACGGTAGAAATGTATGAAAAATTCATAAATACTTTTTTTGTTGGGTTAATAATTATATTTAAAAATTACAAAATATAATAAAAAAATTTAAAAAAATAATAATAATTTTAATAACAATGTAATAATAAAATGAATAGTTAAACTAATTAATGCCATAGTTAAAATCATTAAAATAACATTAAAATATTTGATATATAAAAGATTTTTAATTCCAAATTGACAAATTTTTCTAACCAAATACAACATCTTATAATACAGCATCAATAGTTACATCTAACCCAATACCAGATTTGACTACACTGTATTTTAATTGTAATTTTCTTTGGAAATGAATGAACAGTAAGAATGATAAGGTGAGTTCTGAAACATGCAAAAGAGAACAAATATATGTATATATATATATATAATAAAAATGAATAAATCATTGATTTATTGAATAAAAAAATTGAAACATCCAACCAAAAACAATAAAAGAAAAGTACAAGCACAAATATTTCTCTTCACTCTATAGCAATACTCTTAGTAAAAAAATTTATTATCTCAGTTTGATATTTAAAATATCTAGAAGATATATACATAGTTAAATTATAATCACCTCATACAATATTTGGCCGATTTAATAAATTTATAAGAGTCATTAAGCCATCATAATTAGTATATTACCGTATTTGTTTGTTTTTAACACTTCTTTATGAAATGGTGCTTGTCGCTTTTTATATAAAAAGAAATAAAAAATAAATCTTTAAATCTTGTTTTGGATTTAATGAATGATTCAACTCCAGTTGAGTTGTTGGATTATACTTCCAAAATATAGAACAAGTTGTTAGTTAGATGGTGGAATAAAAAATTATGCTATTCAAGTAAAATAATTGGACTAGCACTTTGATTAAGTCCTGAATGATGGCTGTTAGACTAGCCTGTCGCCACTCGGTTTAGAGGACTTGCCAATTTGTTATTTTCCTTTAAAGTAGAACTGGTGGGATTCCACCGGTAATGGCTCCCTCGCGTTGCCCAACTTGCCTATTTATTTATTCTCTTCAAATGCAATTGGCAACCCTTTGCCAATATATTTCTTCACTGACTATATATATATTTTAAATGGCCCCCATCGCTTTGCCCAACTTGCCTATTAATTTTTTTCCGTTCAAATGCAAATGGCAACCATTTCGTCAATTTTTTTTCTTTACTGAGTATTTTTTAAATAAAAAATAAAAAATAAACCACATTGATTCAAAAATAAAAATACAATCTATTATTTTTTCAATAAATTTATGATTTATTTATTTTTATATAAAATATAAATATGAATATGAATATAAACTGTTTACAACCATATTAAAATAAATACAATAACAACAATCCACTACAAGTATAGTCTGACAAACAAAAAATAGAAAAAAAAAAAAAAAAACATGCACAGTAAAATAATAAAATGTTAGGACACAATATATAAGTAGATCCTAGAACATTTAAGTTAAAAAAGCTAAATGTTAATGGGTTATACAAGCTCACCAAAATTAGAACATGCAGTGTCATGAGAACTCCAAGTTAATATTTGCTATTATAATTGAGTCTTTTAGTCTTCCTTTTTTAGTTTTAAAAACTGTATTAATCTATGACAAATATATGACTAACGATGTCTTCTAGACTTCAGGCATCTTCAAAATTTTATTATTTATTTATCAAATATATAATTTAGCGGCTCAAATTATATCTCAACAAAAAGAAATACATGGAAAAAAAAATTTATGTCCCAAGGGGTACTTCTCTGCTCATGCATGAATACCTCACGTGTTCACATTGTTCATCGGCTCTCATGTATCATTTGGTTCCAGTCAACACGCCACAAGCCACATTACCTCAGACTTGTGAGTTCATGCATTTTAATACACCTCCTCAGTCCTTATATATCCGATGAAACAAATACCAGAAACAAGACACTGCTTAATTGCAAGAAGACATGATGACTACTAATTATCCTGATTTCATGCTTAGTATGTTCATTATGTTCATAATTAACTTTATCCTCTTACTGTTCCATCAACACCCTGCAGTAGTGTCAGCTCAAACAACAAGTACATATCAAAACATAAGTTTAGACAGCAGTCTCACCACTACCGGCAACAACACTGCATGGTTCTCTCCCTCCGGCGACTTCGCCTTCGGTTTCCTCCCTCTCCCAACTAACACCTCCCTCTTCCTCCTCGCCATCTGGTTCGCCAAAACCAACAACAGCACCATCGTCTGGTACGCCAATGGTGACACTCCAGTTCCCAATGGCTCCAGACTAAAGCTCGTAACATATGGTGTACTCATCCTCTCTGACAATAATGGCAACTCCATATGGACTTCCAACGCCTCCGGCAGTGTCTCCTACGCCGCCTTGCTCAACACCGGCAACCTCATCCTTGCTGACAGTGACAACACTATAACATGGCAGAGCTTTGATCACCCTCAAGATACTCTCTTACCCACTCAAACTCTCCCGTTGAACAGCCAGCTACGGTCGCACCTCAAAGACGATGACTTCTCCGGCGGCCGTTTCGTCCTTCAAATGCAGAGCGACGGGGACGTCGTCATGTCCCCTTTGGCTCTCCCCACTAATTCCCTTTACGAGTCATACTGGGCCTCCTCAACAGCCGGGGTAGGGAACCAGCTCATCTTCAACAGCTCCGGCGATCTCTACCTCGAGTTCACAAACAAGACTCTGATGAAAATAACAAGCAGCTCGGTTTCCACAACCGAGTTCTATCAACGAGTCACACTGGACCCAGATGGTGTTCTCCGGCACTACGTCTACCCAAAAAACAAGACAAAGACCAAGATATCTTCAAAGTCATGGTCGGATGCAGCTTGGACGATCGTTGACTACGAGCCGTCAGACATCTGCATGAGCTTCGGCAGTCGCATCGGATCCGGAGCTTGTGGGTTCAATAGCTACTGTTTGATTGATAAGAACCATCGCCGGAGTTGTGAATGCCCTACATCGTACTCTTTTGTTAACCCCGACAACCCATTCTTAGGCTGCAAACCAGACTTTGCGCTCCCGAGCTGTAGCCAACTAGGCAACAGCGGTGAGCAAGAAGGGATGTTCGAGATGAAAGTGGTGGCGAACACTGATTGGGTGTACGGTGATTACGAGAATTATGTGTCTTTCGATGAGGATCAATGCCGAGACAACTGTTTGAAGGATTGCTTCTGTGTGGCTGCACTTTTCAGTGGCTTGGGTAATGGATGTTACAAGAAGAGGTATCCTTTATCCAATGGGAGGTCTGGCACTGATATCATGGGAACAACACTATTAAAGGTAGCAAAAACTAATTTTACTGCCACTTCTCCTCCTCCTCCTCCTTCGCCTTCCATTGATCAGCCTCCACATTTTGGTCCTGATAATCACAATACCAGCAAAGACCATAAAGTTTGGATTGTTGTTGGCCCCTTGTCTCTGTCTTTATCTCTGCTCATCTTGTTTGTCTGCTTTGCCAACTTCATGACAAAAACAAGAAGAAGAAGAACAACAACAACAACAGCAACAAAATTTGGTCATGGCAACAACTCCAGCGTCTCTGAGTCGGATACTCTGAGATGTTTCACATTCAGAGAGCTCGAAGAAGCCACCAGTGGCTTCACCAAAGAGCTCGGCAGAGGATCGTCCGCCATCGTTTATGAAGGAATAGTGTTGCAGTCACGTATAGCAGTGAAAAAACTCGACAAGAACTTTCGAGAGATAGAAAAGGAATTCATTGCAGAATTGCAGTCCATCGGCCGGACACATCACAAGAACTTGGTTCAATTGTATGGTTACTGCAACGAAGGCAGCAACCGTCTCTTGGTATATGAATTTATGAGCAATGGTTCATTGACAAGCTTTCTATTCGGACAAGGTACTGTTAAGCCGGCATGGAACAAGAGAGTAGAGATTGCCATGGGGATTGCCAGAGGTGTTCTATACTTGCATGAAGAGTGTAGCTCTTCAATCATTCACTGTGACATCAAACCACAGAACATACTCTTGGATGATGATCTTAATGTTAGAATCTCTGATTTCGGGTTAGCTAAGTTACTTAGATCAGATCAAACAGGGACTTTGACAGGGATTAGAGGGACTAAAGGCTATATTGCACCGGAATGGTTCAATAACATGCCCATTACCAACAAGGTTGATGTCTATAGTTTTGGAGTGATACTTCTGGAGATTATATGTTGCCGGAGAAATGTGGAGTTTGAGAATAGTTGTGAGGAAACGGAAGTGCTTGTTTATTGGGCATATGATTGTTATAGAGATGGGAAGGTGGAGTTGTTGATTGGGGATGAGGATGATGATGAGGGCATGACTGACATTGAGCAATTTAAGAGGTTTCTGATGCTAGCCATTTGGTGTGTTCAAGAGGATCCCTCAAAGAGGCCGACGATGAGGACCGTTAATCAAGTTTTGGATGGTGTTGTTGCTGTTCCTGCTCCCCAGAACCCTTCTAGTGATTTCTCCAAGTTATTTTCAAGATGTTCAGAGAAGAGAAACATGGAAATTTACTAAAAAAAATTATCATAATTTTTTGTTTCTTTGAATGTTTGTTAAAAAATTATCATTTGTAAAACATGGTGGCAGTTTTTTTTTTTTTTTTTCCATTGTTTTGTTATGTTTTCATATACTTTTCAGTATGTGTCCTGTTTTTTTTTTGTCTTTTTTTCAATAAAACTGTGATTTATTTACATTTATTGAAAAAAAAAATCATTTGTATTACAAAACTGACAAACTACACTATTGACACCATTCGTGATTTAAACACCTGACATCCTGTGTTTGATTTTTAGGTTAAATCAATATTTTAACTATATATATATATATATATATATATATTCGTTATTCATAGCTATTAGTTTAATCTTTTACGTGCTGCCGAATATGGGGCCAAATAACTATTACAAGTTTAAGGCACATGGGATATTTAGAAAGCTCTTAACATGTTGTATTTGTGATTTGCCCACTTTAGTTAAAAATAAAAACAATTGTGATGAAATTATGTATGAGATTAATATTGTGGTTTGAAGCCATGATTTAGTTTTTCTCACAAGTTTAAAGTTGAGTGTTTGAATCTTTGGTTGAACGTTTATAGTTTCGCCATAATAATAAAATTTTTAATTTTCATTGATATAATTAAAGGTTAATTTTCATTGATATAATTAAAGGACGCAAGGATGACTATGCAAGTTATTTTTCTCACTCCATACATCCGTGTGTGTGTGTATATATATATATATATCTTCCATTTGATTAGTTATGTTTTTAGTAATAATACAAACATACACACATATTTTACATATTAACTTATGTTGTATATTTTGTTTTAAATTATATATACGAATTTTATATTTTGAAAATAATATATTAATCTAAAATATTATTTTATTTATGCCTCTCTCAATGATATTCAAAATCCTTGAAAGTGCAAAATATCCAAACCAAAGGGAATATATTATATATGAATGAATTAATACCTAAGGTGAGCTCCAAACAACCTTTGGTCGGGGCATTTTTGGCGATCCCATCACCCTCAGGGAACTATCAAGGACCTCATTCTATTTTTTCTTGTTGGAAAATAATAAATAGGTTTACTTTATTATAACTGAGACATGCAATCAAATTGTGTCTCTCAACACTCATAAATAAGATAACTTTATTGACAGTGGACTCGATGCCTAGTTATAACCACCGTGCTAAAAAACTAGTTGTCCCTGAAAGATCAACCTCTTTCAATTGGTTGGCATGGAACAACAAAATTTTTACACTTGAAATTCTTTTTTGCCGAAAGATGCAACAAACTCTCAATAGTTATCTATGTTCTCTGCCATGCAGTCATTGAAACTATTGACCATCTCTTTATCATCTATCCCTTCATATTGTTCATATGGAGGCACTTCACTCGAATCTGTTGGCACCCCAAACTCCATGAGTTTCTAGAGGGTCTCTAGCGCATTTGGCTTTGGTAGCTAAACTCTTAAAAAAAAGCCTTTTGGGAGCTTCAAGTAAAAGCAATCATGTGGTATATTTGACTTGTGAGAAATGATTGCATCTTCAATTGTAAAATATTTTTTAATATTCCACTTATTAGGAAAATCAATCATATATTTCTCTTAAATATTTTTTCATGTTCTATAGTTAAAATCCAAAAAAGGGAAGCACTTGATGAAGCTGTGAAGAGGAAAATCCAATTTTCAAGGTCTTCCACACATAACAAGTGTGGTCATTACTCCCATCCAAACTCGACTATTGGCATATAACTCTATAGCCCCATCCAAACTCGACTATCGGCATATAACTCTATAGCCCTTAAGGTTTGGGGCTGTTATATAGTTTTGCTTTTGTTCTTTTTGTTGTTTTATGTGCCTCAGTTTTTTATTTGTTTGCTTCCATATCCAGTAGACATTGGTTCAATTTATATAAATATTTTTTTTGATAAAAATAGATAAATTACGAATTTATTAAAGAAACGGTTTAGTTTATAGTCCACATCTGTATTTATTTTTTTTTTAAAAATCATAATTTATCCATGTTATTTTTCTTAAAGGCCAATCTAACCAATAAACCTCGTGTGTATAAAAATTTAAAGTTGCGTTGTTTAACACGAATCCATCCATAAGTTTCAACAAAAACCAATAAAAATTTTGATTTATCTTATTAAAATTTAATTTGAGTTGAACACTTGAACCATGATAAATTTAAATTAAGCCCAACCCAGCTTTGGTCAGCTTTAACCTAGTTGGTCCACCTACCGTCAATCATCATCTAGAATGCAAGAGCCAATTTGATTTGTATTAACTATTATATTATTTACACTTATAATTGTTATATTTTATTTATTATTTATATATATATATAAAATAAAAACCAGTCACATGTGAAGAGCAAGGGCATTATCGAGAATTGATCATACAATTTTTTTTTAAATGATCATATAGTTTTTATTATAAATAAAATTATAAAATCCCTTCCAATAATATCACAACAAAATAACTTAAAAAAAAAAAATCAAAGGAAAAGTAAAAAAAAAAAAAAACCTAACGGTTCCGAAATTTATAAAATAAAAAATGAGGTTTTTTCTATTTATGTTATAATGTGTGATTTTTCAGATTTGTAAAAAAAAAAAAAAAAACCATTACCAAGTAACTCAAATGAGTAAAATCATCATTTCATTTAAAAACTAATTTATATGAAAAACTAATTATATATATATATATATATATAATTTTTTCAAAAATTCTATTAAATTAAAAAAAGACTTAAATTTTAAAATTCAAATAAAATCATATTTTTTATACCACATGATAATTTTTATATAAATGAACGACTTTGCCCCTATTAAAAATGATAAAGTTAATATCATTGATAGCTTTTCTCTTTTTTTTGCAAATATGAGAAACCACACATAATAAAATAAAAAAAAAACATTTTTTATTTTGCAAATATATGAAACTACAGTTTTCTTTTACTTTTCCCAAAAATCAATTATTATCAATATAATAAATCCTGAAAAATACACGAATTATATATAAATATAAATAGAGCTGAAGGGCATTTCTGACATTTACTGTTTCATTCCAGAGTTCATCTCCCGTGGTTGATGGAAACGCCGGATGCGGTGTCACCTGTCAGCGTAGCCTTCAGACTCGCCGTTCAAACGCGAATTTGCGCGTCTGAAATCCCCAAATTACCCACCCACCCAATTTCTTAATAAAATAAATCATAAAAATACTCATCCATTAAAACAATAGATAATTTAAAAAACTTTACAGAAGACTAATTATTCGATCTCTATCAGCCGTTGGATCAGAATATCTTCCAAAAGAGTATTTTAAGAAAATATTATAGCATTCTGGAAAGGAGAAACCTGTATAGGGGCATTTTGGGAATAAGAGCACCCGCTTAGTCATAAACATTCTAAAATAGCAGCGGCCTCGTGCACCTTCTTCATCATCTTCTTTCTTCTTCTTCTTCTTCTTCTTCTTCATCTCCTCCTCCGATTCCGATCGGATTTCGCTCGTTTCGTTCCACGAGGTACTATTTTTTTATATTTGTTTTTGCATGATTTTTCGTTGTTTTCGATCGGAGTTTTCTTGCTGTTTTTCTCTTGTTTTTTTTGATATATATTTTGTTTGGGGTTTCGGGAAGTATACGGAGTTTGTTCATTTACTTAGTGAATAATGCTCCGTAATCGGAATTTATTTCTAAATTTTTGTTGTAATTTTTGTGAATATATCTATGCTGGCTTGATTTATCACGTTTCTGTTGTCTTGATTGTTTTTGCAGATATACGATGGGGTTTCTTCGCGGAATCACGGCACTGTCGAAGCTCCGATCTCGCCTTGTAAGTGATCTTCATTTGGTGCTGTTCCTCGAAATTCCGAGCGTTTGATTGTTGTTTGCAAATTTTTTATTTGAATTCTTTTTTTGTTTTTTTTTTTGTTTTGGAAAATGGACGATTAATTGTTGGGATTTGATAATCCAGGGTCAGCAAACTACTCAGCTAGGTTCAGTCCGGTGGCTGCAAATCCAGAGCGCTTCTGATCTGGTGAGTTCGAATCCTTTATATATATATATTGGTTTTAGAAAATGATTCCTTTTTGTAGTCATTCTGGTTATCCTTCCAGAGCTCAGGTTTGTGTATTGTAATAGATACATTAGTTAGAATGCTGGGAAGATGCATGTGAAGTTTGTAATCCATGCTAAGGTGGTGGTTGTATAGTCAAAATAATCGATGTTTGCATGTTAGGATTCTGAAACCAGCTTAATTGTACAATTAGATCTGTGTTATATAAGTTTTCAGGTTGTGTGATTTCTTTTTTCATGTTGGCACATGGGAGTGAATTAACTGTTGCGTGAAGTGGATGGTATAAATTGATGCGAGATGTTATTTGCTCTAGCAAGTGACAGTTTAACATGATCAAGATGATTGCTGCATTCTTTCTTTCGACTACTTTGCACAATTTTGTGGTTTGGAAATGTTTTATGAGTTTTGCTGTTATAGATTGACATTGGATGCCAGTTTTTTATGGAACTCATGGTTTAACTGGGCTGGGTTTTTATAGTCATATGAACCTGATTATGACATAATAATTATCATGTAATAATTGGGTTAATCCCCTTGCCATGATATTGACATGCATTAATGTGTTTGATTGATTGGGTTTATAGTTCAGTCTGTGACTCTATATAACTTAGACAATTCAATCAGATAATTTTAACAGATGTATTAAAGAAATCTCTTTGACAAATTATGCATGTGCATGTATAGTGTTAATGTTTGTTTGTGTTATGTCTTGTTAAAGTGTGAACTACCTACTTATAAGATGAGTTGTTCTTGTTGTGTTGTATGAAGGTATTTATTAAAAGTGGCATGTTGGTTTTTAGAATTTTGGCATGATTATTTTGTACTTTAGTCCTAGTGTTTGTGTTGGACCTATCTCCCTAATACCTTCAGGCACACTCTGACAACTTAACTACCTGCTAGTGTGAATTGCTTCGCCTAGTTTGACTCTGCGTATTTGCTGTTATGCATTCCTTTGTGTTATTCCTATTCGTTTTCTTTGATTTATAAGCCTCTAGATAAGTGGATTGTGCTGGTGGATATTTTGTAGATCTGAAATATTTTGCATTCATCATGCAGGACCTTCGTTCTCAATTGAAGGATCAAATTCCCGAACAACAGGTTAATCATTTCTTTCACTACCTTATTCATTTTGTATATAGTTTTTTTTTTTGTGCAAATATATAAATGTTTAATTTGGTTTCCTATGTGTTCATGTTTCATAGCTATTCAATCTATAAAGTAACCTTGAATCACTCTGTACAGCAAGCATTATGTAACTTACATTTGTAGGTTTAATTCCTTTGGTAACGTAGCAAATATGCTTGGAATTTCATCCTATGGTTTCACATTAAGCTGAATGCTTGCTTTATCATGTTACAGGAGCGCTTGAAGAAAATAAAATCAGAATATGGAAAATTTCAGCTTGGTAACATCACCGTTGATATGGTACGAATTTTTTATATTCATAGTTCTGTCTTGTATTTATGCGTGCTAGTGATTGTTTTACAAGCATTTAGGTTTCAGATATTAAGGAGCAACTTCTAACCAATCAATCATTACCTGTGGGTTCATAGGTAATTGGTGGAATGCGAGGAATGACCGGATTGCTGTGGGAAACATCATTACTTGATCCAGATGAGGTTTGTTCCTTTATTGTGCCAACTGAGTGAGAACTAGGTCTTAATAGCTAATCCATCAGAAGTAACTGAATAGTTTTGATGGCACTCAGGGAATTCGCTTTAGGGGGCTCTCTATTCCAGAATGCCAGAAGCTATTACCTGCTGCAATCCCTGGGGGGGAACCCTTGCCTGAGGGCCTTCTTTGGCTCCTTTTGACTGGGAAGGTAATCAGCCGTTTTATTCTTCAAATATCTCAAATACCTGATTCATACTTGGTTGTTCAGTTGGAGTTTGTTGCAGTGGCTGTGTCTCTAATAAACATCATTTTTAATGGCGCTTAATGACTCTGAGCATAAGTTTAGTTTTTATCCATTGCAGGTACCCAGTAAAGAGCAGGTTGATGCATTATCCAAGGACCTGCAAAGCCGTTCTGCGGTTCCAGGTATTTCTATCACACAATTTTCTGTTAATATTTGAGTCTTTTGATTGAAAGTGCTCATATATATATAACTTATTCAGATAACTGATTTACATGGACATCCTGCCAATTACTTTGCAAGTCTTGAGTCCGTCTGGAAACTCTAAAACTTGGTTTCATCATCCAATTCATATTCTGAATTTACAATTTTGTTTTTCAGTTCTTTTTAAGTCTTCAAAGAGGGAATTTGTTGATAATACCTGGGAATAAGCATATCTATATGGCTATTTAGCTTATCTAAGTAACGGATTTACATGATCTTCCTTCTAAGTGTAACGTAATGTGACAGCTTTCAATTATCCCTAACCATTAATAAAAAAATCAGTTCCTCGAATTTTTAGCCCTCTTCTTTCTAGTGAGATACGTTGTTAATCACTTTAGACATACTTCTTAACAATCTCTTTAACAAACTTATTTTCCTTCATCAATTAGCAACAATTAAGTAAATTTTTTCTTTGGTATTGGATGCAGATCATGTGTACAAAGCGATTGATGCTTTTCCTGTCACAGCTCATCCAATGACCCAGTTTGCAACTGGAGTAATGGCACTGCAGGTTAATTTATGTGGCTATATTTTATTATATTGGATTGGGATCATTGTTGATGTCTGAACTGGAAATTTCTAGACATATACATGGAAGCAATGACTATTGTTAGATATCTATAGGAGAACTTCCTAATGGATAAACAATTAAATCTTCCTCTAGTAGGCCTTTAGTTCTGATGTATCAGCTTCGACATTTGCGTCATTATGCTCTGCTGATAGAATATGTGGTAAATGTATGATAGTGGTAAAATGTTTTAAAGTGCTTTCTTAGCTTCCTTATGTAACATTATAGTTAAATAGTTTGACAACTTCTGTAATTTGTCTGTACTTTCAGTGTTGAATTTTGTTTGTCATTCTGCATGAAAAACTTGTTTCAACTCACCATATCATGTAGAAGCAAATTTGTGGTTAACTACTACATGTTTTGTAGTTCAGTTAGTAACAAACATAGTCTGGAATTAATAACAAGTGTGTGCCTTGTGAAACATGGTCTAGTTTATATACTCTTCAGTGACACCTGAAATTGTTCGGTGATTTCCATTTCTTCAGATCTGCTAACTGATTTTCTGCACTTCTTTGTTAGAACTGGTGCTTTTCCTTTTGCCCACACATTTGATAGACATGGCATTGTTGTGTCATTGTGGTTTTTGATGCGAAAACTATTATGAGAGACTTGAGAGTCAGAAAATCAAGAAGAAGAGGAAGCAAATATTCACATAGTAGTACAGAGAACGGAATTGCTGATAGATTTGAACAGATACTTGCCTCTTCGTCTTCTTCTTCTTCTTATATTTTGGAATGCTTAGATCTGACCATCTAACTAGGTGTTGGATTTTCTTTAATTGAGCATACATACTGGCTAGCTGAATGATATGTGAAGATTTTGACTGTATGAGTACCTGTTATCTAGCAATTTGGCCCCTCCAGTTGTGTGGTTGGTCATTATTCTTCAGCATGATTATTAGAGTTGGGGAAGTTTCGATGAAATTATTGAGTGAACATTTGCGTACTACACAATGTTTCCCACATCCCAAAAGATGATAGAAACTCACTTTGGCCAGAGATAATTAGTTCTCAATTTTTTGGTTAGATTTGGCTGTTCTCTAGTTAATTTTCCCTTGTGATTATTTCAGGTTGAAAGTGAGTTTCAGAAGGCATATGATCAAGGGATACCAAAGTCAAAGTAAGTCCTATGATGTGCATGATTATATCTGCAAAATAGTGGATTGTACTCACCATAATGGTAAAATGACCATTATTCATAGGTTCTGGGAACCAACATATGAGGACTCCATGAACTTGATTGCACGAGTTCCAGTAGTGGCTGCTTATGTCTATCGAAGGTAAGTGATTAAGGTCACCCTTATGGTACCCTGTGAAGTTTGATTGCTAATATCTGAGTTAGTTCTTATGGATGGATTCTTCCTTGTATATTCCAATTCATGATTTGTAAACATCACCTGTATGCTTTTAATATTTTTGTTTGGAACTAGTCTTTGTAGAACTGGATGGCTGCTCTATTATGATTTTCCAATGAGTTATATGTCTACTTAATGTGTGCATACATGGTATTTTCTGTATTCTAAATACAATCATTTCAGAAATATGCAATCACTATGCTATCGAATATTCTTATATGTAACGTAGTTATTTGACTGGATTTTTGTACATTAACACATAATTTTGTTGAATTGATAAAATGCCGCCATTAATTGATAAATGTTTCTGGCTATTTGAACAGTAACTTATGTTTAGTACTTTGTACATTAATTAGTAGCCTATTTATTGTGCTCTGAAGGGTCTATAAGGATGGGAGAGTTATATCAACTGATAAATCTCTGGATTATGGTGCAAACTTTTCTCACATGCTTGGGTTTGATGATCCAAAAATGCTGGAGCTGATGAGGCTTTATGTTACAATCCACAGGTGACTATTCCATGTTAAATTTCTTTATTTTCTAAATAATTTGCTCATTATGTAAATCTAGCTATTTGCTGACATTTTGATTTGCATATCTTCTTTCAGTGATCATGAGGGGGGCAATGTTAGCGCTCATACTGGTCATCTGGTAAAAAAACAGTAAATTTAGTATGTTCATATGGTTTGCATGTTATTTCAATTTTATAGATTGCATGTATAGAACATCATTATGCTAGTGTTAAGAAACTGCCTGTGTTTACCAAACATGATGTATTAATTTTTATGGATTTTATCAAATACATGGTGGATTAATTTTCAGGTTGCCAGTGCACTTTCCGATCCTTATCTTTCATTTGCAGCTGCCCTCAATGGTTTAGCTGGGCCACTTCATGGGTTGGCAAATCAGGTAATGCTGTTGGTTCATTTCCCTCTCTAGTAATTGTAAACAGCTAGATACCTGCATATCATGGTTGACTTTCTTAGCAATAACAAGATTAACTATAAATTGGACTTAGTTAAGCAGCTCAACCATCTTGCAGGGCTCCTTTGTGCTTTCTGCTCAGGGGCTTCTGGTTTATGCTATTTCTGCCCAACCAATAAACAGTTGATAAACCCTTGGTTGAACTTTAACTGTATATGTAACTTGTACATACCATTCATTATGCGAGCCTCCTCTTCCTTGGCTGAACTTTAACTGTATATGTAATTTTTACATACCATTCATTTCTGCAAGTCTCCTCTTCCGTTTGGTTGTCATTGTGCGTATCTCTGGGGTTTGTGCTTTGATATTTACTGATGCGAACAAGTAGTATACTCAATATGGCATATGTTTCTGTTCAGCTTCCTCCTCTTAGCCTAGTTAATTATGTGCCCTGATGTTTTAGGTTCTGTCTCATTGGTCAATTTACTTTCCTTGTTTTCTAAGCTTATACCTAATGGCTCTCCTTGTGACCCTCTTTACATTAAGTTGAAATTATGCTTCTAGACACACACACACTTTATTTATTTTAACAGAAGTTTTCTACATAAAATTCTTTTATTAATCTATGCATCTATGTTTTGTAATACACTGTGCATAGCTAAGCTGTGTTTTATTTCCTTTTCTATTACATGCATTTCAGGAAGTCCTGCTATGGATCAAATCCGTTGTGAAAGAATGTGGTGAAAACATAACAACTGAGCAGTTACAGGAGTATGTATGGAAGACATTAAACAGTGGGAAGGTAGGAATTTGTGCCAGTAGCCTGAACAATGGCTTTCTTGCGTCATTAGTTCATACGAATTTACTATCTTAATTGTTTATTCGTGCTTTATGATATCACGCTATGGAGTTGAGAATGTAGAATTCCACCTATAAGCCTATCTTACTTGGGGATTTCCCTCACGTGGCTTTTGTGAGACCAAGAGCTGTGGATTTTGTGAGGACGAAAGTTCAGCTATCGTCCAACAAGGCGAACGAGACAGTTTGACCTGTTCGCTTGTTTTTTTAAGGAATAATCTGATTCTGGGTGACGTTGTTGCTTACCATCGTTTTCCGGTAGGAAAAAACAACGTCGTATCCCGCTAAATGGATAGCTGTTTATATAATTAGATACGAATTTCAACTTGTCTGTGTTGATTGATTAGAAATTTGTCCTTGCGTTTCACATTTTATGCCATGCGCACAGGAATCATGGATTCTTCCGTACTTTTTTGTGTTGCCAAGATACTTTATGATTATTTTTTTTGTCCCGGTAGCTTTTAGTGTCGTCACCTTATCTCACGCTGAGCGATCCCGGAATATTAGCTACATGGACTTGTGCTTGTGGCAAAAATCCAATTTATCTATTCGATTTAGTTACTAATATATATATATATATATATGTGTGTGTGTGTGCATTTACTTAACCCCTGATCACGTAGTACAGCATGTCTTGTAACGTGTGTTTGATGTGCTGGAGTTGGAGAGCGCATAATTATTAAGTCTGACTGTGCCTAATGATTGATTGATTGATGTACTGAAGCCTATGGTTTAATTGCTAGTATTAAGTTTTCAATTTATTTAATAGCTTATAAAATGGCATTGTATTTTGAATGTAGCATGTCTTTATCAAGTTCTCAATTCTCGAAAACAGGTTGTCCCTGGATTTGGGCATGGAGTTCTCCGTAAAACTGATCCTAGATACACTTGCCAAAGAGAATTTGCATTGAAACACTTACCTGATGATCCACTTTTCCAGCTGGTTGGTCCTATTCAAACCATCTCATTCTGTTTTTACCCCCTAATGTATTATTGGTATACTGAATCCTGTAGTGTACTAATTAAAACTCTAATGTCCACACTGCCTACGCCTGCAGGTTTCAAAACTGTATGAAGTTGTGCCTCCGATACTCACGGATCTGGGCAAGGTATTCTAGCATCTTTTGGATGTCATATATCTTCTTTCTTCATTAGAATTGTATACCGCTGTATAAAATCTTCTGAGATTGTCCCCTGCTGAAAGTCTGTATTGCCTTTCCAGGTCAAGAACCCATGGCCCAATGTTGATGCTCACAGTGGAGCACTGCTGAACCATTTCGGTTTAACTGAAGCTAGGTGAGACCTCATCACTAGGCACAGTTTCACTCCAAAACCTACTCGCTTTATCTCCTGTCCTAACTATAAACGGATCTTGCAATGACATAAAATTTTATTTCTGCAGATACTACACTGTTCTGTTTGGTGTTTCCCGAAGCTTAGGAATATGCTCTCAGGTTTGTCTTTGCTCTCCGTCACTATGTTCTTCACATGAATTTTTTTTTTTTTAAGAACTATCCCATTTGTTTTCTAAAACAAAATTATTATGCAGCTCATTTGGGATAGAGCTCTAGGGTTGCCTCTTGAGAGGCCCAAGAGTGTGACCATGGACTGGCTTGAAAGCCACTGCAAGAAATCTGCTTAATGCCTGCAAGTGTAGTTTCTGCCAGAAAGTGTTTACATTTTAACACATCTCGCTAAACATTTTTTTGAAAAGGCTATGTAACTTTCGCTGTAAGTTTAAAGATGATCTTCCAGAATCATCTCGGCAACTTGGTCCATTTTTGTTAAATTTTTACAAATTTTAATCTAAATAAGTGCATTGTTGTCTGTTATTGATGCACAGTTTCTGAAAAATTTGGGATTACTTTTCATGATATATATGTTCTGAGAAATCTTGCGGTTGAATGATAATCTTTACAATAATGTTGTATGTATATTTATCTAAGGCCGTGATTTTACTGGTTCAATGTTATTCTTTAATTTAGTTTATAAAAAACTCTTAACGCTTTGATGTAAGTGATCCAGTTCAGTACTCGTGTCCATTCTTTATTCTGTTCAGCTTTTTTTTTCCCCTTGTGTTAACATTCGTTTGAACAATTAATTTTTTTTAAAAAAAAATTCAATTACTACTAACATAATCATTCAAAGCAAGACGCAAAGCAGAAGTGCTTGCAAGTTATTGCAAGGCCTCAGAAGCACTGCTGCCATCATTGGGACACACGTGCCCACACATTAAAAACTAGAGAAGGTCTACATTTCATGATAGAAGTTCAACGACTACACAATCCCTTATAAAACCACAAGCAGGACTATGATATATATAGAAACTACACACAGGCTCAAAGGCACTTATTACTTATTAGACAGTATAATTAAGAAAACTAGAGGTGCAGTGATAAGTTAAGGTCCAGGTTGATCAAGCTGATCAGGAGGAGCAGGCAGAGCAGCATGGCTGTTCTCAGGGGCAGGAAGAACAGGAAGAGCAGGCGGAGGAGCAGCAGGGCTGTTCTCAGGAACAGGCAGAGCAGAAAGGGGAGGAAGAGCGGTTTGGTTATAGAAAGGAGCAGGATTAATGGGATGCTGATAAGGAACATAATTGGGCATTATGACTGGAGGAGTAGGGCTAACAGTAAGAGTCCATGATTGAGCAACATTCCAGCAATAATTCCACCCCATATAATCATAACTCAGCACTCCATTGTTGATCACCTGCACAGGAACCATGATCTGATAATAAGAAATCCCTGATCCATATGTTATTGCAGGCTGCTGCATCATCTGTGGATACCCTTGTCTCCCTCCATAAGGACTAGTGCTGTTCCTAAATGGAGTAGTCCTCCTCATGTTCCTATGGACCCTCTCAGCAGCAGGAGGAGGAGGAGGAGGCCTAGGAACAGGAGGAGCAGGAGCATGCATCACAGGCAGAGGAGCAGGAGGAGCAGGAGCAGGGATCACAGGCAGAGGAGAAGGAGGAGAAGGAGGAACAGGAGCAGGGATCACAGGCAGAGGAGCAGAAGGAGGAGCAGGATCTGGGATCACAGGCAGAGGAGGAGCAGAAGGAGGTGCTGATGATTGGTTCGGTGCCTGAGGACAAGAAGCCGGCACATCTGCAGGAGCTTCCTGATCCGGTGAGGACGGTGAGCTTGTCATGGTGGATCACAAGGAAAATTAAAGCAGGAGAAGAAGATGAAGGAGAAGACCTAATGTGTTCTTATATACATGTAGATAAAGAAGGGGGGTGATGCTGGATGGTGGCCAGATGGCGTGAGTTCTTTGCTTTCCTTTTTTGTTGTTTTTGGAGTTTTTCATAGAGATTTTCATTGTATATATATGTATATGAACTGAAATATTATATATTATAAATATATAGATAGATAGTAAACCCTAACTTAACCTATTGTTGATGCATATATACTTTCCAAGTTGCAGTTTTACTTGTCAGCGGTGAGATGAAACTCAGGGCTTGCTTTGTAACGGTGTGCGGAGGACGGAGGGTGAGCATCTATCTAAGTTTTTCTGGCACTTGGGTGTTCTTTGGTGCAGAAACAACAAAGAGCGTTGCATGCATGCATGCAGCATATGCAAGGAGATAAAATTTGCAAGCTATATATATACATATTGAATTTTGGATGCTTGTGAGTTACTTTTTAGGGTTAGAGAAGGAGAGAGAGAGAGAGAGAGAGAGAGAGAGAGAGAGAGAGGAGAAGAAGAAGAAGAAGAAGAAGAAGAAAGGACAGGTGGCAGAGCCTTGGTGTGGAGCCATAAAGTTAGAGATGAGAGCCATGCATACCTGCTCTATCTTGTGTTATACAAGTGTTTACAAAAAGAAGAGGGTTTGGTAGCCAGGATTTGGATAAGTCTTTTGCTCTTTCTTCATTTTTTGTTTTACTGTAGCCAAAAAATAAATTTAATTGGATAGTTTTTTATGAGTCAAAAAGCTATTTATTTATTACACATCAAAATCTATAATTTTGTAATAATTTATACAGTTCTTCGTCAATATTTTAAAGATAAATTTAAACCTTTGCACATATGCTATCTAAGATGTATGGAGTAAAATTTTATGATCACGGCTAAAGCCAATGCTTAATCCGGATGATTTGTAGCACTAATCTCAAATTCCTTGAAGGAGGTGAAAGGTGCCAAAGAGTTCAAATCATAAATAGAAAAATTAATTTCTTGGGAGTTCGGACCCCATACAAACTCCACTAATCCAAAGTGAGAGTATACAAAATTAACATTAACTTCATGCATGTCTCTTAATTAATCCAGGGCATTTTTAAAAAAAAATTATGATCACTTTAAACGCAATTAAGATTTATTTAAAAAATCAACAATTTAATATTATAAATTTAAGATTTTTATGTTAGTGGGGCTTCTTTTGTACTTACCCGGCCTTTAATTATAATTGACCGGGTAAAAATCATAAATCACAAATCAAATTTTAATTATTTTCATATTTTAGATGATTGCAGATTCATAATTTCTATTAGGGCAATCTTTTAATATTAATTACCTCAGACAATGTCGTAGAAACCTCTGATTAAAAAAAAAAGTGTGAATGAGAAATAACTGAGTAAATATAAAATTAATTTTTTATTAATTTTAAAGAGCATATGAACACATGATCATGAGCGAGAATATAAAAGTTTTAAGAGAGCTATTTTTTTATTATGCTCTTCAAACTCCTTTTTTAATTTTCATAACTTGGTGACGCTCTTGATTCCTTTGCCAAAAGCATATTGGAAGACATTTTTTTTAGCTCAATGACTGTGGCATTCTTTGATTTCTTTTACGTGTGTTTGTATCTTGACGCATCACACAACTCTTAAGCTGCGATCACTCCGCATTTATGAGTTACCTCCTTAGTCATCCTTGTTTCTTTTATCGCAGAAGACTTTTGGCGCTTTGTGCTTGTGAAATCTTCAGCTCTCTGACTTGTGAAACTCCTTAGGTCTTGGACTTCTTTGTGTCATAAAACTTCAAAGTTACATGAGATATTTAGGTCTTGACTCTTCGATGCTTTTGAGCCTTGACCATCAAATCTTCAAGTCGTAGCCTTCAACATGATTAGGTCATTATCTTGACAATTTTGACTTGCTTTTAAAATGGATTTCAAGCTGTAATTATGAACTTCATTTCCGTTAACTAAGTCATCAATTGAGTCATCCAATTCATCCTTGCGAATGAGACCTCACAATGGGTTCCAAGAAAATTTTTTGTCAACACCTTTTTTTTTACTACTCCAATGAGTGTCAATGGGAGAATTTTTTTTTGTGAAGTTTTCATTTACTCTTTCTTTAACTCCAAGAAGAGAGATTTTTTTTTGTGAAATTTTCATTTACTCTTCCTTTCACTCCAGAGAATGTCAAATACCTTGAAGTGAGTTCAAGAAGGATTTTTTATAAAATTTTTCTCATTTACTCTTCCTTTCACTTCAAGGAGTGTCAAAAGACCTCAAAATGAGTTTGAAGAGATATTTTCATAAATGTTCCATTTACTCTTATTTTCATTCCAATGAGTGTCAAAAGAACTCAAAGTGAACTTAAAAAGAGATTTTTCATAATTTTTTTTTTTACTCCAGTGAATGTCAAAAGTCCTCAAAGTGAGTTCAAAGAATTTTTTATCTCTACCCCCAGAGTGTTAAAACCTCAAGGTTGGTTTAGAGAAATTTTATAAAGATTTCTTTTTACCCCAAGAGTGTCAAGACCTTAAGATGAGTTTTAGAGAGCTTTTATAAAAAAATTTCTTTTTAACCCCAGGAGTGTCAAAGATCTCAAGGTGAGTGTTAGAGAATTTTTTAAAGAATTTCCTTTTACCCCCAAAAGTGTTAAAGACCTCAAGATGGGTGTTAGAGAAATTTTATAGAAATTTCTTTTTAGCCCCAAGAGTGTCAAAACCTCAAGGTGGGTGTTAGAGAGCTTTTATAATTTTTTTTTTTTATCCCTAAGAATATCAAAGACCTCAAAGTGGGTGTTAGAGAAATTTTATAAAAATTTTCTTTTACCACCAAGAGTGTCAAAGACTTCAAGATGGGCGTTAGAGAAATTTTATAAATTTTTTTTTACCCCCAAGAGTGTCAAATTTCTCAAGGTGGGTGTTAGAGAAATTTTATAAAAATTTTCTTTTACCTCCAAGAGGGTCAAAGACCTCAAGATGGGTGTTTGAGAAATTTTATAGAAATTTCTTTTACCCCTAAAAGTATCAAGACCTCAAGGTGGGTGTTAGAGGGTTTTTATAAAAAATTTCTCTTTACTCCCAAGAGTGTCAAAGACCTCAAGATGGGTGTTAGACAAATTTTATAAAAATTTCTTTTTACCCCAAAGAGTGTCAAAGACCTCAAGATGGGTGGGTGCTAGAGAAATTTTATAGAAATTTTTTTTACCCCCAAGAGTATCAATACCTCAAGGTGGGTGTTAGAGAGCTTTTATAAAAAATTTCTTTTTACCCCCAAGAGCGTCAAAGACCTCAAGGTAGGTTTTAGAGAAATTTTATAAAAAATTTAGTTTTAACCCCCAAGAGTGTCAAAGACCTCAAGGTTGGTTTCAAAGAGATGCTCATAGGATTTTCCAAGAAGAGGCACTGTAAATGAAAATTAAAAAAAATACCCCACACCAATAAACTCATCCATCATATCTCTTCTTTTTTTCTTTGCTCATCCTTCATTTTTTTCAATTTTTTTTACAAAAATACTCCGCACCAATAAACTCATCCTACATATCCTTTTTTTTTTTTTTTTTTTTTTTCTCATCCTTCATTTTTTTTTAGGAGAAAACTATTGGATACCATCATGTTATTTCTTAGGTCCAAACATTTGATTTATGATCTAATATCCTTTTTTGGAAGTTAACACCCAGACAGAGGTTTTGATAAACATAAGAAAAAACATATGTGCAAAACCAAGGAGATACTCCGAGAACCTTACTGAAAGTTCGCAGCTAGTAGCACCATCAAACACTATATCCTATGTTGGAAAGCCACCAACTCCCAGAGTAATAGCTTTTATAGGCAGTGATGCAAGCTTCCTCCATCGAATCCTTTGAGATGCCCTTGTTGCAAATATTGGCAAATACTCGCATATGTTTCATGTCATATTGAGTCAGTGACCCACAATGAGATTCAAAAATTTGAAACATTGATTTCAAACAATCCTAATCATCAACTAATGCCTTGCTAGATATGATAAACACTATATAGAAACTAGACTTCATGAGGAACAAGTTTGTTATTGAACTCAAATGTCAAAAACTCTTCTATAAACGAGGAAAATTCATAGAAGGGAAGAAGCTTCAAAGAACCACAAAAAACAACTCTCTAATTTTTGAACTAAGAATACAACAGTTATTTAAACAGAAACTTTAGTACAAAAAAAAAAAAAAAAACACGGACTAGCTTAGTCATCTAGCTACGTGTTACAACCCGGTGCACCTGACCGCTAAACCTTGCTTGCCTCTAACTAACGCGCACCTCCTTGATGATCAAATCCTGGCCATCCGTTAGAGACCAAATCTTAAGGTTGCCTCGAACTTAAACCAATCATACAGATGAAGTTGATCACCACCGTTCATTCTCCCATCTCAAACATCAACAGAAATGCCTACCATTCAAACTCTCGAAATGTCACTCTTTCCCTTTGATCACAAATTATTTACATCAGGACATTCCTGTAACTCAAAACCATTCTTCAAAAAATCCAACTTCAATCATTCTCAACAAGATAGTCTTACAGTTTTGAGGATGGAAGGACCGATCTCTAATCCAAATATCAACTTCCCAATGAATTCTACGTTGATATCTAGATGTGCTATGTGTGTCATAGTCTCTGTTATTTCTTTGAGAATTTCCTTCTCCCTTTCTAATTTGTCATCCAATCTCTCATAGCTTCTCCAGAGGAAGAGCAGGCCAGCATCCCTTTGGTTAATGACCCCCACAGAGGTGGCTCGGATGGTATTATTAGTAACGTTGGAGTTGGTCGTGCTGAAACCTTGGTATAGATACAATTTCTCAGATTTCATACTCTTATTTCCATACTCTATAACATGTGATCCCGCATTATATGTGTTATAGTTAGAAGTCCTTGCTTTCACGTTCTGATACTGTTTTATTTTTTAATGATCTCCTCCTTGAGGTTGTGAGCATCATTGTCCTTCATCCATGAAACCCAGGAGGTAAAGGGGGATACATCCCTGGACAATAAGTCCCCCAGCCACTCTCCTCTGTATTTGAGGTTGTTGTCACATATATATTGAGGTACTTGGGCATTAAACCTTCAAATATGTTCCCACTTTCACATGATTCTACATAGATGAAAATTTTTTTGTAAGTACCAGCTGCGTGCTTCTTCTTTAGGACATTAATGAACTCATATGCGAGAGTGAATGGCATAATAGGGATTCCCAGTACTCCAAGACCTCCATGATCGGAGAAATAGATAAAGATACGATCATTTGCTTTACTATCCACAATTTTACCACTACCACCTTCAACAACACTCTTTGTTACCCATGATAACCGCATTCGTGCAACTTACTAATTGTGGTAGTTGTTCTTTTGTTTATCTAATGGTTGTGATTTGGTTTGTTATTTTGTTATTATCAAGATAGATTGGTATTGTTAGTTTGTTATTTTGTTTTGATTATTATAAACATGTGGGGCTGTTAGTAGATGATAGCTGAACTATTTAAATAGAAATTCTAATAAGTTTAAGGATGTACTCATCTTTCATTGTCACAAGTTCTGAATAATTAAATTGTTCTTTCTCGTTAGTTCTTGATCTTCATATTTGTTTTTTATTTTATAGTATCAGAGCGAGGTTGAGGGCCTTTCATTCTTTATTCTTCTCATCTATCAAATTTATTTTGTTGGAAAAGTTTGAAAGTAGGAGAGGGAGTTTTTGTTTATCATCTATTGCACTATTTGTTATTGCAATGGAGGTTTCAAATGGAGGCAATACTTAGAATGGAGTGGAGAAACTTGTAGGCACTAACTACAATATCTTCATGGTCAGGACTTATAGGAGCTAGTTGTTGGTGCTAATACTATTCCTCATGATGTTCCTGAGAATGCCAAGTCATAAAGAAAGTGAAAGATCAAGAATGGCAAGGGTCTCTTTGCTTTGAGGACATCGACTAGCAAAGAGTTCATAGACCATGTTCGTGATGTTAGTTCTCCAAAGAAAGTTTGGGAAACGCTCGAAAAGTTGTTTACCAAGAAGAATACAGCAAGACTACAGCTGTTGGAGAACGAGTTGGCAACATTAAAACAGGAAGATATGTCAAGTTTGGAATACTTTTTACAAGTTAAAAGTATTTGTGCTAAAATTTCAGAGATTGATGCAAATGAGAAAATGAGTGAAGTTAATTTGTGTCGCTATCTTGTTCGTGGTTTGAGGAAGGAGTATGGGCCTTTTGTCACCTCTATATAAGGGTGGCCAACACAACCTTCTGTCGAAGAATTAGAGAATCTATTATCTAATCAAGAAGCTCTGGCAAAGCAGATGACGAAGAGTTTTGAATCTGATGCTGTTCTCTTTTCAAAAGAAAAGACAAATTCAAAGAATACTCTCATGAGTAAGAACAAAGAAGAATACTCAACTGCAGACAAAGATGGCAACTCACAAAGTAAGAAGCCTATCAAATGTTTAAGATGTGGGAAGATTGGGGATATTAAGAAAAATTGTCTAGTAGCTTACCAAGGCCAATGTCGCATGCATAATAAGTGAAGAAGATGATCCACTCAAGTGGGAGCATTGCTTTACTGCAGAGTCTATTGAACAAAAATCAACTCAAGCTTTTACCAGTTATGTTGACAATAAGAAGAAGGAGTGGATTATTGATTCCGGTCGTTCTCACCATTTAACCGAGAATGATACTTTGTTTTTAGAGGTACATAAACATCATGGTGATCGAGTTATTGTCACTGCTGATAGTTCTACTCATCCGGTGGCAAAAGAAGGTGTTGTGACCATCGATGTTGCTGATGATACAAGCACCAAAGTTGTCAAGTTACATGATGTTTATCATGTTCCAGGTTTGATGAAAAATTTAGTTTCAGTTTCTCAAATTAGTGATTCTGGAAAATATGTATTGTTTGGGCCAAAGGATGTGAAGGTGCTTGATAATGTGAAAGAAATATCTGCTGATGTTATTTTTGCTGGTGAGAAAAAAGGTTTTGTTAAGTCAGCAAGTGAAGCCTATATAAAGAAGACAAGCCAAATTGATAGTGCCGCTATCTGGCATGCTCAGTTAGGGCATGCAGGCTACCAATTATTGCAATTGGTTTCTTCTAAATAGCTGATAGATGAGCATGCCAACTCTAAAGAATGTTTGTGAAGATATGATTTGTCAAGGTTGTTAATATGACAAATCTCATCGGCTTCCTTTCAAAAGTTCATCAAATCAGAGATCTACATTATTCGAATTGATTCATATAGATTTGATGGGGCCTATAAAAACATCAAGCTATAGTGGGCATCATTATGTTATGGTGTTGGTGGATGATCACTCCAGGTTCACTTGGGTAAAATTTTTTGAAGAGAAGAGTGAAGCACTATCCAAGTTTGTGGAGTTCAAAGGTGCCATTGAAAAGGAGTTTGGGAAAAAGATAAAATGCCTTCGGAGTGACAATAATGGAGAATACATGTCAGATGGCTTTTTCCAATATTGTGATAAAAATGGTATTCTTCGTCAGATGGCTTGTCCTAACACTCCTCAACTGAATGGTGTTGCAGAAAGGAAGCTTGGCCATCTTGCTTCAATATGTCTTTCATGCTGCATAACAAGAATCTTCCTCGGGAACTTTAGGTAGAATCTATGTAATGTACATGCCATGTATCTAATAGGTTGCCTTCTTAGCCAGGTACACAAAAATCTCATTTTGAAATTGTATATGGTGAGAAGCCAAATGTTAATTATTTTCGGGTGTTTTGCTCTATTTGCTATGTTTATATTCCTAAATCTAATAGAACCAAACTTGACCCAAAAGCAAAGAAATGTGTATTTGTTGGCTATGATTCTTATAGGAAGGGTTGGAGGTGCATGGATCTAAACACAAAGAAGTTTACTATTTCTAGAGATGTAGTATTTGATGAAGTTTCATCTCTACATAGTACACCAGAAATAGTTGCTCTTAATGATGATCAAGCCAATATGGAGCTTCTATTCCCTACAGAAAATACACAAGCACCTTGTGATGAAGAAGCAGCAAACAAATCACCAGTTCAGAATGTTACAAGAAGAGAAAATGCTCATCAACAATCTATGAGAAGGTCAATAAGGGAGAAAAGACAGGCAGACTATCAGGATAAGTATGAGGTAGAAATTAAGAATTGTTCAGAGACTTCATGTTTCTTTGCAGTAGCATTAACTACAAAAGAACCAGCAAATTATAATGATGCAAAAGGATGTCCAAACTGGGAAAGAGCAATGTGAGAAGAGATCGAAGCTTTAAATAAGAATGAGACATGGGAGTTGGTCCCCAAACCATAAAAGTGTGAGCAGTCACTTGCAAATGGGTTTACCGAATGAAGAAAAGATTAGATGGCACTATTTATAGGTTTAAAGCTCACGCCTAGTTGCTCATGGGCTTTCTCAAAACTATGGACTGGACTATGAGGAGGCGTTCAGCCCAGTAGCGAGAATGGTGACGGTAATATCACTTATTTCACTTGCCGTATTTAAAGATTGGAAGTTGTGGCAGCTTGATATAAAGAATGAATTTCTTTATGGAGAGTTGGATCGTGAAATATTTATGGAGCAACCTAGGCTTTACATCCATGCAATTTCCAAACCATGTTTGCCGATTGAAGAAAGCTTTGTATGGCCTCAAACAAGCCCCACGAGCCTGGTATGGTAAAGTTGCTCAATATCTCATCTTTTGTGGTTTTCGAGTTTCTAATTCAGATTCTAGTTTATTTATAAAATTGGAATCAAATGTACATCTCCTAGTATTACTATATGTTGATGATATGGTAATTACGGGAGATAATGAGTCAAAAATCTCTAATTTGAGAAGTGACCTTTCTGTTCTTTTTGAGATGAAAATCTTGGGGAAATTGGTTGTTTCCTAGATTTAGAAGTGATAAAATCATATCAAGGGTATTTTGTTTCTCAAACAAGCTATGCAAAGAATCTTTTGGAACATTTTGATATGAGGGAGTCAAAGAAGAAGGCTACTCCAATAGAGCCAAATCTCAAGTTGAAGAAAGATGAAGGGAAGCTATTGCAGGATGCGAGGAAGTTCAAACAACCGATTGGAAGCTTAATTTATTTGATAGTCACAAGGACAGAAATTTTGTATTCCGCTGGTGTTTTTTTCGCAATTTATGCAAAATCTTAGAATTCCTCATCTAGATACTACAAAAAGGATTTTGCGATATATAAAAGGAACTCTTGGTTATGGTCTTCTATATACTAGGTGCAATGATTTTTTGTTGAGTGGATTTATAGATGCAGACTGGGCTGGAGATACAAATGACCGTCATTCAACTTCAGGTTATTGTTTTAATACTGGTTCAGCTATAGTTTCTTGGTGCAGTAAAAAGCAAGAATTATTGCTTTTTCTAGCACTGAAACCACTACAAGAGTTATGATTTTTAGTAACAACTTTTTTGTGACAATCTATTATTTTGCCACAAATATTAGGTTTTTTGTGTCAAAAAAGTTAACCGACACTATTGTTTAAATTGATTGTGACAACTTATATTTTTGTCACTATTACAAAGATAATTGTGACAATGTACTATATGTCACAATTAAGTCATCACTACTAATATATTAATAGTGGCAAAAAAATTTGTGTGTCCAATGTTGGTCACTAAAAGCATATAACATTTAGGCTGTGTTTGATTGGCAACATGGAAAACGGGTGGAAAAGAAAATTTTTCCGTGGAAAATGAAAAAATAGTCGTTTGATTGTCATTATTTTTTAGCTAGAAAATAAAAAATTTTCTATGGAAAATTCTGATTTTGTTGTTTGATTGCATCAATTTTTCATGGAAAAAGTCACATTTTTCATGGATTTTTTTTTAAAAAAATTATTAAAATTTTTTTAAAACATATTTTAAAAAAACATTATATATATATATATATATATATATTGATTAGATATATATGGCATAATCGAATCAAAGCATACCAATTGAGAAGATATATATGTATATTTTGATTAGATATATATGACATAATCGGATCAAAGCATACCAATTGAGAAGAACCCTAAAATAGTATCTCTTGAGAAGATCCAAGCAGCCTTGTTTATCTCGATGGAGATATAATTCGAGAAATTCACCAAAAATTCACCAAGAATCTCTCTGGGATGAGAAATGTCTCTCGCTCGGCAGAGATCCGATGTCGTGGCGCTGCGGGGAGGGAGAGTAGGGATTTCTGGGAGGCTTGGAGGAAGAGGAGAAACTAGGGTTTTTTTGTCTTTTTACGTAAACCCCTATTTATTTTTTTTTATTACCAAAAAGACCTCTCTATTTTCCCTGGAAAATTTTTCCTGGGGTGGAGGCAGGAAAAATTTTTCACCGATTTGAGGGAAAATAGGGTCACGTGACAGGTTTGTGGAAAAATTTTCCACGGAAAATTTTGGGAATCAAACACCCTAAAAAACTGGAAAATCACCCGAGGAAAAATTTTCCATGGAAAAAAAGGGCAATCAAACACACCCTTAGTGTTAAAACATTCTTGATGAAAATGATGTGTAATTGTGACAAGACATATTATTATCACTATAATTTTTATTTGTTGTGGCAAAAATGTTTTCTGTCACTCAACATGTATTTTTTGTTACAACGGTTTTGTCACAAAAAGTAAAACCATTTATTGTCTACTAAATATTGTCACAAAAATTAAATTTTTAACTATGTTAATTGCCACTATAGTTTTGATTAATTGTAATGTCTAATTATTTTATCACATCTATAATTTCAATTGTAACAATTTAGTATTTATCACAATTATGCATCTTATCTTTTGTGCCAACAATTTTTTATACAAAACAATTTAAACATGTAGTGTCTACTGAATGTCTCTACCCAATCTTAAGATTTTGTATAGATTTTTTAAAAATTTATCAGGTATGTTAAGTAATTATAGATAAAATTTAAATGGTTTTTAAAATTATAATTTATCTAATATTCAAAATTTATATTATAAGGCTTAGAAAACAGCCTTTAATTTCGATTATACCTAGGATTTATAGTATAAGAGAATTTTTTTAAAAATTAAAATCAAAATTAAATAGATATTTACCAAATCTTAAAAAACAAAATCTGGATAATGTAATTTTTTAAAAAAAAAATAAATTTTAAAAAGTTATAAATCTTCAATGAACTTAACCTATAAAAAGAACGAAGAAGATGAAACCTTGAGTATTTATGGGCCTAATAAGATCGGTGGCAACGGTTTGGTTTTACATATACATATGCATATCATTGATGGTCACAAGATTTGCTTCTTTTCTTTTTTCTTTAATTCCTTTACTTAGTTTATGCATTGTTCTTTTGCTTTATCTTCTTCATCATCAAAGTTAGGATTATTGGAATTTTTCAATGATGGTTGTTAATTTGCTATTGTTTTCATTTTTGACACTTTGAAGTTTAGGTTCATAATAGGTATATGTTGTTTAGATTTTGATTGTATAATTTTTTTTTTCTTAATGATTGTTTATCTATTTAAAACAACAATAAACCAAATGCAACACGAAATTTGTCTCTTCTCAATTGAGAAGAAATAATGGTATAAAAGTTGTAATTAAATTAGAATTTTTTGAAAATTTTAAAATTATTTTATTACATTCTTATATTTTTTTTTTCTAAATATGCAGAATAAACATCAAGAAGAGGAGAAAATGCGTTAAATTCTAGCAGAAACTGAGGTTGAAAAGCAAAAAAGAAGATTCAAATGTAGAGTAGTGTACTTCATATCCAAATTTGCATAAGAGAATAGATTAGGATAATATTATAATTGTATTTTTGGATATTTAAATTTTTAATTTTATATATTTGGAATAAAAATTTTGTACTTTTTATTGAAATTTATCTATTGTTATATAGTATAAATACTTTTATTTGCTTGTGTGGCAATATTTTACTACTAATGTTTTTTTTTTTTTTTTTGACAGAATTATATAAGATATAACTTTATATTTATCACAAATAATTCTATTTATATAATTTTTATTTAGTGACAACATATGATACCATCTTTAAACAACATTAGTGACTAAACATTAGTCACCAATAAAAATAATGGTGTCAGAATAAAATAAACTATTGTTGTGACTTTATTCATCACTATTTTTTTGTGTCAATGATATTATCACAAATAGTAAAGTTTTTGTGACAATATAATTTTATCACAAATACCAATTTTTTAGTGACAACAATTTAGCCACAAAAATTTCACTATTTTTGGCTACATAATTTTATCACAAATATTAAAGTTTTTAGTGACAATAATTTGGTTACAAATTTTTTGTGTAATTATGGAAAAATTTCTAAAATGGTCACTATTGTATTTGTAACAGAGATATTTGTGACAAGAGATGACGACCACAAAAATTGGTCACTATTAATAATAGTAACAAAAATTACTATTTTTAATAATGACTTTGGTTATCATTAAAAATATAAGTTTTTGTAGTGAGCTGAGTATGTGGCAGCAACCATGGCTACACAAGAGTGTATTTGGTTGAAGAGGTTGACTGGGGACATGTTACGTGAAGTTGACTATGTAGTTCAAATCAAGTGTGATAATGAAAGTACTATTAAACTTGCATTAAATCCAGTTTTCCATTCAAGAATGAAGCATATAGAGGTGCGTTATCACTTTTTTTGAGAAAAAAAATTCTAAAAGAAGAAGTTAAGCTATTGGGAGTTCGCACTAATGATTAAGTGGGTAATATATTCACTAAAGCTTTGGAGAAGCCCAAGTTTCAACTTTTCCGAGATGCTCTGGGAGTTGTAAGTTTACACTAAGGGGGAGTGTCACAATTAGTGCAACTTACTAATAGTGGTAGTTGTTCTTTTGTTTATCTAGAGGTTGTGATTTGGTTTGTTATTTTGTTATTATCAAGATAGATTGGTATTGTTAGTTTGTTATTTTGTTTTGATTATGATAAATATGTGGGGTTGTTAATAGATGATAGTTGAACTATTTAAATAAAGGTTCTAATAAGTTTAAGGGTGTACTCATCTATCATTGTCACAAGTTCAGAATAAATTGTTCTCTCTCGTTAGTTCTTGATCGTCATATCTATCTCTATTTTTTATTGCACCACATACAGATTCTTAGCAGTGACTTGAGCCTTTGTATAGTCCTTAGGGACGCCGGCATAAACATCTTCTCCTTAGGGATGATTGATAGTGATGCCAGGCCTAGGGTTTAGCATGTTATGCGCCATGTCATCATACATGAACATCACGATGTTCTTCTCCTTCAATCCCCCTTTTTACAACGAGTCATAAGCATGGCAAACATCTGCCTAATGGTGATAATTCGCATAACCACTTGAGCCTGCGACAAGCACGGCCTACCGAGTGCCAACCTCATATTCCTCCTCCTCCTCCTCAATAGGCATCCGAATCATGGAGTCCCACCGGCCTCCAATGACGAAACCTAGCAGGAGAAAAGCCCCAAGGATACAGTGGATGAACACCGCCATAGCTGGGATGCAATGAATGAATGAAGAGGATGCCAGGGAGAAAGTCGAGGAGGGGATTTCGATCTGGGAGGGTGACGGCAGGGACGCGGTTGAGGCGAGCGGATTGGAGGTACTCAGTGTGTTTGAGATGGTGATGGCAAAGTAAAGGAGAGTTTCAAGGGTGTAGAGATTGCCTTGCTTGGATCGGTAGGCAATCTCGACGGAGCATGGGAAGGAGTAGTCACCACCGAACCAGAACTCCTCGTCGGAGCGGGTAATCTTCTCCCCCTCGCCGCAGGAAAGAGGATCCATGGAAGTGGAGAGAGAGAGAGAGAATCCATGCTAACTTTCATCATGGAGGAGCATGTACGTGCATGTTTTTTTTAATGCATGAAAGAATCAAGTGGGCCCTAGTGCATGGTTTTTTTTAATACATGAAAGAGTCACGGAGAGATGGGACCCGCTGAAATGTAAATGCATGGATGATCATCATGTTCATCTTATTATTATTATTATTTAAAAAAAATGTGGCACCTTTCTTTTGGTATCAGAGTCTAAATACTCTCTATGGGCCTTCCATCGTTACCTGTCAAATAGATCAGCTTTCTCCAACCTCTTTGACCTCTCCTTCTCATCTTCTTCTCTCTTTTTTTTTCAGTCTCTTTTTTTCTACAGTATCCTCTAACTCCCCGTATGTTGGGAGATCTTTTTTTTTCAAAATTTCAATTCAAAATTTTTTTATTTTAATTTGAAATTTTTTTTCTTTTTTTATTTTTTTAATTTTAAATTTTAGATTTCAAATTTTTTTATTTATATAAAAAAATTCATATATATTTTTTTTCTTTGATATTTCCCCATGTGACAATGGGGGTGTGACTTTTTTTTTATTTTGGCCCTTTTATATCTTTTTATTTGATTCTTTTTTTTTATTTTTTATTTTTTAAAATTATTTTTTATTCAATAGAAAGGCTTTTAGATGGCTAGAACTATGATAAGTATACTTTGTTTTTTGTTTGTTATATTTATATTTTTATATTAGAGAAATTTAAATGTAAAAGGCCTAAAGTGTGGAATAATTAAATTTTTGTTAGGAGGTTATTTTACCTTTTTATTTTAATATTTTTTATACTTTTTAAATTTTCACTCATTATGTATTATTTTATTAAAGTTAAAATATATTTTTTAATTATATAGACAAATCACTCCAAAGACACATAATTTTTATTATTAAAACTTCAACCATGTATTATGAGGAGTTGAATCTTCAACTCATCACATGAAAATCAACATGTAGGTTCGCATGAAAATCAAGTGATTAATTTAACTTGTAGGTTGTTGCCACTGTGACAAATACACTTTTTTTTTTAGTTAGTACATACTAGACCAATAATTTATAAACTTGTACATACAATGCAATAGCTAAACAAATCATAGTAAAAGAAAGAAAGTAAATTTAACTATAATTTTTTTTAAAAACTTGACCAAATCCATTTATAATACTCATTCCAATTATTATTCCAAAAGCAACCATCATCATCATCGCTGTCATCGTCGTCATCGGATAATTAATCATCATCATCATCATCATCATCATGCTGCACAAGGGTACTTTGAGGTGTAGTCCTAGTACTACGTAGTAGTAGGAGGCTAGGAAGAGGCACAGAAAACTGCTCCCTTCTCTTCAATTCCTAGTATATCTATAGAAGTTGTTGCTCACGCTGAAAGTTCTTGTTAGAGATGATGTTGGAGGAGCGAAATTATACAAGTTATTTTCAACTAAAACAATATAGGAGGAAGAAGCACAGATGCATAAACTATATAAGGCAGCTGTAGTTGAGAAGCAGGTACTACAACTCCGAGACCGAGAGGTATGATACTATGATGCCCTAGGTGATACACTGATACACAACGCTGACATTCCTTTTTTTGGTCAAATATTGTGGGGTGTTGGGGAAAATAATGTTATTATATAAAGATAATGAATTTGAGATCATTTTGTGCATCATAAATGCATTGTTTAAGTGACCATAATTTGATTATTTGGTTGTGCTGTAAGTTTCATCAACTTTCATGAATTTATATATAATTCTTTTGTTTTTTGGTTTTTAAACAAAATTCTTCTTAGTTATGAACAATGGAGGAGCAATAAATCACAAATTAGGGGGAAAATTTAATAAATCAAAGTGCAAATATATTTAAAATTATATAATAACATAAATTAAATATTATATCTAGTTTATATATATATAAAAAATCTTTACATAAACAAACATTACAAATGATCATCAACAACAAACTCAATGAATCTTCTGATTTAAAAATCAACAAATAATTATATTATCTATATAATTAAATATATTTTGTTCAAAGCTTATTACTAAACAATCAACTAGAACTGATCACCAATTATATTACATAGATGAGTTTTCACAATCTTCTGATAAACTAACATGCCAAAAAAATATGATATTGATAGGACATCAAATTTAAATGTTTATTTTCAAATTAAACTTTATAAAATTAAATAATTTTTTTATTTTAAGCTCTAAAAAAATAAATGTTTAATTTCATATTATACCCTATAATATATATACACACATTTTTTTACATTTGCAATACAAAATTCAAAATTTATTTTCATATTTTTAAAAATATATATTATTAAATATATTTAATTGAAAAAGAGGAGTTACATGGCTTGGCTACTGGTTATGAATGTATATGGGAGTGTTACTGTTTATTCACAATAATTAATCCTCTGGATTGCCTTGAATTAGGAACATTGTATATTAAGAGAGAAAGTGAATGTTTTTTTTTATCTAAACCAGTAATTTCAATCTGTGTATATTTAATTTTTTTGTGCTACACATTAATTTATGAAATTATCTCTTTCTATTGGATAATTTGTTCAACTTTTTTAAGATGTTGTGAATATATATGCATGGGACTCTAGTTAATTTATAAAAAAAAATGTTGATTTATTTGTAGCATTAATTTATTTACCATTATTAGTTGGTCAACTCTCGGTCCATATTAAATGATATGTTCACTATTTGAATAGTTTTGAGTTATATACACTAGCGTTTTAGCATTTATTTGATTGGTTCTCTTCAAAATGGGTCATTGGAACATGATTATTTTCATATATGTAGCAATAATTATATATATGAAGTTTGCCCTAACAATTTTCATACTTAACCATTTTCTTACTTTTTATGTAATTATAATAATTTATTGCATTTCATATTTAAAACATTTTTCTTCTTATCAGTATACTTATAAAATTCTTACTTTTAATATTAGTATAGCGCAATATAGAGTATTTGTTTACTATATAAATTTTCCCTTTAAGATATCATTTATTGTTGAAATATGGTGTCTTTTAATTTGCCATTTTATGAAATTGTATACTACACCGGTAATTTGTTAATTGAATTCTTTTTTTTTTCTCTCTCTCTCTTATGAGAAATGTGGTTAACTAGCTTGAGAATCTTCTTAATAGGTGTTTATTTAGGAGGAGTGACCTAGAATGAAAAAATGAAGGAAAATAAAATTAATATTACTTCCAATAACTCCCGTGTTTATTTTCATAAAGTGAAAGAAATTTTAAAGTGAGGAAAAATGAAAAATAAATGGCTCATAAAATTTCACATTCTTCGTTTCGGTGAAAAAAATACTGAAGTAGGGTAAATCAATTCAGTTCAATGGCTTCCCCCACTAATTTTCTCCAAGGCAGATGTTACTTATGCAAGTTTAAAGAAAAGATGGTGTGAAGATGATGGGTGCGTCCATTTTTGCCCCTGATGACTCGTCCTCACTACTAATCCACACTGTCGACAACCACCTTTTAAATGTTTTGATAGGTCAATTTCAACACATTCTGTTGAACAATTCATGCTAAAAAGTTGAGAATGGTAGGGTGTTCCATGTTCGTCAACCTTCAGCAATCGTCCAAAGCAAATTAACTCCATTAGTTTCAAATATCTCCCCTTCCTGTAGTTCAATAAGAAGATGATAGTAAAGTTGAGAATCCAAACAAATGAAATGCCAAATTAAGTTTTTCAAATGTAGGTTGATAGTGTTGTCCCTCACTCACCAATCACCATATACACATGACCAGTGGGAGACAAGATTAAAGAAGGAAAAAGGTCGCTGGTGTGTGTTTGAAAATAAATAAATCTCAAAAACTTTGCCAGATAAAAACCTCAAGAGTGTGCAGTTTAGGTGACAACCTGAAGCAGTGGAGGCAAGCAGCCCTTGTCTGTCATGTGTCACGTGCAATTAACCTGTTTTTTATGGCCCAAGTTGTCTACATGTGTGTGGTCCTTTTATTTATTGCCAGCTCATGCACAATTATTGCTCTGAATTTCACCACGCTATATATATATATCCACCTACCATCAATCATCATCAACATCATCATCATCAATGTGATTCATGTTTCTAGATGAAATTTTGATTATGCTATCTATAGAGTGTATTATTTACATTTATGGAGTATTTCTTTTATCATATTTAGAATTATTTATCTTATGGGCTTTTTTATCATTTATTTTTACTTTATGAACTTCGTCTCTTATATTTGATGAATGAGCTGGATGCATTATCATAGTTTTTCTAACTAATGATTAAGTGGTACATTGGTATTTAAGTTTTTATTAAAATTTTTTATATATAATGAGAATTTAAATCATAAGTGAAAATAGATTTTTAAGAATGTAAGTAATGATTATGTATAGATAGTTATAACTTTGATGTATCCATGATTTTGTACCTATTTTGCTCCGAGGCTTAGCACACCTTGTTTTTTTTTTAAAAAAAACACTCCATTCAATTTTTCAATAAAAAAAAAAATTATAAAACATGCATTCATGAAAATAATAGAGAATTAAAAAAACTTTATAAACGAGTATTTTATTCAATTTTTCTCAACCGTTGGATCAGAATACCAGCAAAAGGAAATCTGGGAGATGGGGCATTTTAGGAATATTAGAGCACGCGCCCAAATTACAAGCTTAGACATAAAACATTAAAACATTATAAAAAAGCACAGCAGCTGCAGCAGAGCAGCCTTCTTCTCCATTCTTCATCTTTATCTTCTTCTCCACCCATCAGGATCGGATTTCTCTGCTCTCCTTCCGCCAGGTACTACTTTTCATATGATTTTTCTTTGTTTTCGATCTATCCGATCGGACTGTTCTTGCTGCTTTTCCTCTGGTTTTTGAATTTTTTTTTTTGTTTGGGTTTTGGGAAGCATACGAGGTTTGTTCATTTTCTTAGATCGGCTGTTTGATGTGCAAATTTATACATGTAGTTCACTGTAAATAACTCTTTTTTACATTTAAAAAAGAGTTACATTTGATCTCAAGTTTTTACAGCATTTCAACTTGCAGTTAATGTGGCTGTAGAAGTTGAAATGCTGTAAAATAATCCACTGCATACATACAAGGACTGGGCAGAGGAAAGTCGCAGGAGGTGTTGATGATGAGATCGGAGCTGAAGTTAGATTCAGTGTGGAGGCTGCTGGTAGAGGGAGAAGTGAAGTGTGGCGGCGGCAATGGTTTTCTTTTCTCCGGGGATGCTGAGGGAACTCCGGTGAGAGGGTTGTGGATGGATGAGCATGGAAAAAGAAGCGATGATGATGATGATGATGATGCTGGGGAGTGATGGAGAGGAAAAAGACATGGATACAATGGAGTGGTGTTGATGATGTCAGGGGCAATGGAGAGAAGGGTAGTCTCAAGATGGGAAGATGGACGGCTTGGATTCGAGATCAGATATCAATTATTGTTTGGATTGATTACCCATAAAAAGTTTCTATTAAATTAGTTAGAATTTCTGATAAAGATATATTTGGTTAATTAATAAATATAAAAGTACATGTTTTCTGGGTATATACTTACATTTGATGGCATTCATTAATGCGGTCATTAAATCATAATCTAACAATTAATAGTTGTAAAAGTTCTTTATTGCACGCTAAATACGGGACGGTGGAAGTCTAATTACCACTGTGGAAATCTATTTGGTCAATTATTTTCTATCAAATAAATTTTTATAAATAAAATTACATAATTAGTGCTAATATAATTTATAGATAAATTTCAACATTCGTGATTATTAAGTAAAACCCAGTAATAGAATTGTGAATGCATTATTTTCAATTATAATAAATCATTACACCATCTCACTCACTTATGATTTAATTTATAGTAACCAAATAAACTCTTTTAGTATATAATTATAATGCTTGGTAATCGGAATTTACTTCTAAATTTTTGTTGGATATGCAGCAGCAGCAGCAGGCTTGATTTATTATGTTTCTGTTGTCATGATTGCTTTTGCAGATAGACGATGGGTTTTCTTCGCGGAATCACGGCACTGTCGAATCTCAGATCTCGCCTTGTAAGTGGTCTTCATTTGGTGCTGTTTCTCGAAATTCTGATCTTTGATTATTGTTTGTAAAATTTTTTATTTGAAATTTTTTATTTGGAAAATGGACAATTGATTGCGGGGATTTGATAATCCAGGGTCAGCAAACTACCCAGCTAGGTTCACTCCGGTGGCTGCAAAGCCAGAGCGCTTCTGACCTGGTGAGTTTCGGTCTTTTATACACACACAAGCACGTATGTATATATACGTAGTATATTTATACATGTACACATGCATATGTACATACATACATGCATACTGGTATTAAATGATTTTTCATTTTTTGAGTCAATCTGGTTATCCTTTTGGAAGTGTACTTCATTCCATAGGTCAGGTCTGTTTATTCTAATAGATGCATTAGCTAGAATGACGGGGAAGATGCATGTAGAGTTTGTAATCCATACTATGGTATTGGGTGTATTATCAATAATAGATGTTTGCATGTTAGGATTCTGAATCCTTTGCGTTTTTTTATATTTTATTTTAAGGTAAACAACCAAAATGGTTCCCTTACCTTTAAGTGTGTTTTTATTTCGGCCCCTCAGTTTTAAAAAGTTACGATTTGGTCTCTTATCTTTATTTTTTGTTACGATTTAGTCACCAGAGTGCACACCTGTAACGGGCAGACGTGTCACATTTCATCCATATCAGCAACCTTATAATGGCAACTTTGACACCAGCAAGGATGCCAAGTCATCATCTTCAATCCCTGGAAATTGTCTCCTTCCCTTTCCCATTGCCGAAACCCTATTCATAAAACCTTACTTAAAAATCCGGTGGTGGCTTTACAGTTACCTCGAGGAAGAAGAAGGTCAGCGACCACAGATCTAGGCAGTACCCACGTGGATGTTAGTCATCTTCAAGCTCTGAAATCTTTCAACTACCTCCATGGCCCATCCTTCCAAGCTACTCCATCTTTTCCCTTGCTCTCTTCCCTTTTTTCTCCCACCATTAACTCTCTCACTCCCTCCTTCATCTCCTCCATCTTCACCACCCATTTGCACACACTTTCCTCAGCTTCAAGCTCATCAACGATCATCTTCTCATTGAGTGTCTTGATCAACGATCATCGGCCACATCAACATCAACATAGTGGCAACCATGCTTTTCAGCACTGAGTTCCACTCACAATGATTCACAAACCCTCCCACTGCTTCATGTTGAAGCACGCCATGTTGCGGTGCCCCACTAGACTATCTTTCCTCTTTTTTCGGTTATCCTCTTCGGCAGTCGCCATGAAGCATCTCTCACCACCCAAAGGTATTCACACTCCCCCACCTTCTCCAACTGCTCCGCCGTTAAGTGTATTTATGTCCCGAACACCACGTAAACCATTGAGTTCATTTCCTTATCGTTTAGCCATTAGAGACAGTCACCCTCGTCGGCGAGAGTCGCCAAAGAAAATATAGATAAATAAGCCATGCACGAGCTCCATTCTGGAAGAATGATTCAAAGAGTTTAGTGTACTCACATTCAATGAAGGAGAAGTTGATGATGATTCCCCAGCTGTTGTTGCCACTTATGTTGTGTTCAGTAAGGAAGAGAGCTGTAGGGTCATTATGGTTACTGGAGTTGAGAAAAATGCCTGGGACTTGATGGCGAGAGATGAGAAGAGAAAGAGGAGCACCAAGTACGTGGATGAGCTAGTGGGAGGAGGTGAAGGACTTGGTGGCTAGAAAATATTAGAGCTTGAAGAGGACTGACTTGGCATCCATGTGGGTGTCCAAGATGGGTTATGAGGTTGTTGATTTGGAATAAATGTGACACGTCATAAGCTACGTTTGCTCGCAGTTAACGGCATTCACTTGGGTAACTAAATTATAACAAAAAAAATAAAGACAAGGATCAATCGTAACTTTTTAAAACTGGGAAACCGAAATGGAAACACACTTAAAGGTAAGGGATTTAGTTGTTTACCTTTAATTTTATCATTCTTAACCTTGTGTATCTAACATTTCATGATTTTCGGATTTTTTTTCTTTAGACTAAGCTAACCTATAATATATATATATATTTTTTTAAATCTAATTTAGCATATCATAAGCGTTATGCTTAGTCTTGTCCACGGCTTCTTTAGTTCCTTTATAAGTTAATTTATATACTCTTTAAATTTTTCTCACTCTTATTCTTTTGCCACTTCTTAAAACAATCCCTACCTTTTTAATGCACTCACTTATCAAATTTCACATGTTATTTAAAATCAAAGTCTTAAGTTATTAAATATTTTTATTTAATATTTGATCAATTCCAAAATTTTTACATCTAATTTTTAACAATTCATATTTTTTTCACTATATTTTTTAATTGGTTATTTGAAGAATGCGCATTTCTTTTACAACATTAATTTATTATTTTTTGAATTATAAATAAAAAGTTATAAAATTTATTTATAATGGTGCTTTTTTTATCTCTATTCTTTTCTTTTTGCTCCCAAATTTAAAATACAGATGATGAATTCTGGTACCCATAAAAAATTAACAAACATCTTATAGTTACAGGCCTCATTTTCAGATTTGGCTTTAAACTTTTGACCAGTTAAGTTGCTTCTTTTTAAAAACATGCCTTGTCCTAACAACCTCAAACGCTCTTTCCTTTAGATCTTTTTGTACGATAAAACCTCTATTGCTATACTTATTTTTATTTACTTACCAAATCTTAAACCGTTATCCCCAATTTTTTTTTTTTTTGAATCTTTCACCAGTCCACTTACTTTCTTGTAGGCACATTATATTATCTACTTTATGAGAATAATATCTGCTAATTTATAAAGTTTTCTTATATGTTCTTTTATAATCCAGATTGCTATATGATGTTAATGAATCTAGACAAACTTCTTTACCCGCCCATGTCCAAAATGATGTCGGTGCCTTGGCTCATATTCCACGACATTTGGACATCAATGCAATAGGTCATTTTGGGCGTCAATCTAGCCCACTCTTTACTCATCGTTCAGTCTATGGCTCTATATAACTTAAGCAATTCGATTAGATAATTTGAATAATTGTATTAAAGAAATCACGTTAACAAATTATTCATGTGCATGTATAGTAGAGTTCATGTTTGTTTGTCTTGTTAAAGTATGAACTACCCTATTTATAAAATTAGTTGTTCTTGTTGTGTTCTATGAAGGTATTTATTCAAAGTGTCATGTTGGGTTTTTTGAATTTTGGAATAGTTTGACTCTGCGTACATGCTTTTATGCATTCATTTTGAACTTATGTAATTCCTATCCTTTTTATTTGATTTATAAGCCTCTAGATAAATGGATTGTGCTAGTGGATATTTTTTGTAGATTTGAAATATTTGGTCATTCATCATGCAGGACCTTCGTTCTCAATTGAAGGATCAAATTCCCGAGCAACAGGTTAATTATCTCTTTCACCACCTTTTTCTTCATTTTGTACATAATTTTTTTTTGCGAATATATATATATATATTGATGTGCTGCAGAAACAATTTCCCGAGTTTTGTTCACAAAATCCTTGTGTATCACTGTTTCCTGTGTGTTTATGGTTCATAACTATTCAATGAATAAAGTAACTTTGAATCAGTCTGCACATTAAGAATTACTAAACCTACATATGCAGGTTTAATTTCTTTTGTAATGTAGCAAATGTGCTTGGAAGTTCATCCTATAGCTTCATGTTAAGCTGAATGCTGGCTTTATCATGTTACAGGAGCGCTTGAAGAAAATAAAATCAGAATATGGAAAAGTTCAGCTTGGTAACATCACTGTTGATATGGTACGAATTTTTTTATATTCGTAGTTCGGTCTTGTATTTATGTGTGCTAGTGATTGTTTTACAAGCATCTATATGTTTCAGATATTAAGGAGCAACTTCTAACCAATCAATCATTACCTGAGGGATTTGTAGGTACTTGGTGGAATGAGAGGAATTACTGGATTGCTGTGGGAACCATCATTAGTTGATCCAGAGGAGGTTTGTTTCGATACTTAATCTTATGCATCATGTAGATACGATCACTTCTCATTTTGTGTTTTGTATTTCACAGATAACAAAGCTTTTCATTTTAAATGCTGTTAAACTGTGATGATGGTCTTTGGGCCATCTGTGAGAACTATGTCTTAAATGAGAATCTGCAGGGAGTTACTGAATATTTTTAATGACACTCAGGGAATCCGCTTAAGGGGGCTCACTCTGCCAGAATGCCAGAAGCTATTACCTGCTGCAAGCCCCGGGGGGGAACCATTGGCTGAGGGCCTTCTTTGGCTTCTTGTGACTGGGAAGGTAATCAGTGGGTTTATTCTTCAAATATCTTGAATACCTCTGTTCATACATGGTTGTTCGGTTGGAGTTTGTTGCAGCAGCTCTGTCTCTAATAAGCATCATTTTTAATAGCCTGTAATGACTCCGAGCATAAGTTTATTTTTTATCCATCACAGGTACCAAGTAAAGAGCAAGCTGTCGCATTATCTAAGGAACTGCAAAGCCGTTCTGCAGTTCCAGGTTTTACTATTGCACAATTTTCTGTTAATTTCTGAGTCTTTAATTGAAATTGCTTATATACCTGGGGATTAACTTATTCAGATAACTCATTTACATGGGCATCCTGCCAATTACTTTGCAAATCTTAAGTCAGTCTGGAACACTAAAGTTTGGTTTCATCATCCAATTCATATTCTGAACTAACAATTTCATTTCATGGTTTTTCTTAAACCCTTCACAGATCAAAATTGCTGATTGGATAAGAGTCCCTTTATGGTTATTTAGCTTATCTGAGTAACCTATTGTCATTTTTCTTTCTATTAAATGTAACTTAATGTGACATGCAGATTTCAATTATCCCTAAATAGCAATTCGGTTCCTCAAATTTTTGGACCTCTTCTTTGTAGTGGATTACCTTGTTAATCATTTCAGACATACTTCTGAACTAACTCTTTTTTCAAACTTTTTCCCTTCATCAATCAACAACAATTAAGTAAATCTTTGCTTCTGGATTGGATGCAGATCATGTGTACAAAGGAATCGATTCTCTTCCTGTCACAGCTCATCCGATGACACAGTTTGTTACTGGAGTAATGGCACTGCAGGTTTGTTTATGTGGTTATATTTTATTATATTGGATTGGGATCATTGTTGATGTATGTCTGAACTGAAAATTTTCTAGACATTTCTATGGAAGCAATGTCTATTGTCAGATATCTATATGATAACTGCCTAATGGATGAAAACAATTAAATCTTCCTCTAGTTCGCCTTTAGTTCTGATGTATCAGCTTTGACGCTTGCATCATTTTGCTCTGTTGTTAGAACACACGGTACAGGCCTGACAATGCTAAAATGTTTTAAAATGCTTTCTTAGCTTCCTCAAGTGGCGTTATAGTTAAATAGATTGACAACTTCTGTGATTTGTCCATATATTCAGCGTTCAATTGTGTTTGTCATTCTGCATGAAATACTTGTCTCAACTCTGTCATATCATGTGGATGCAATTTGGTTGTTAACTACTACATGTCTCCTGGTTCAGTTAGTGGTCAGGATAGTCTGAAAGAAGTAACAAGTATCTGCCTTGTGAAACATGGCCTAGTTTATATAGCCCTTAGTGAGATGCCTGAAACTGTCCTGTGATATCCTTTTCTTCTGATCTGCTAACTGATTTTCTACACTTATTTGTTAGAGCTGGTGGTTGTCCTTTTTTTCACACATTTGAGTAACATGGTAATTCTTGTGTCAATGTGCATGGTTTTGGATGCAAAAACTAGTATGAGAGTCAGAAATGATGACGAAGAGGAAGCAAGTGTTCACATAGTAGTGCAGAGAATGAATTTGCTGAAAGATTTGAGCAAATACTTGCTTCTTCTTCTTCTTCTTCTTCTTCTTACACATTGCATTTGGAATCCTCAGATCTGACCATCAAAATAGGTGTTGGATTTTCTTTAATTGAGCATACATACTGGCTAGCTGAATAATATGTGAAGATTATGACTGTATGAGTACAATTTATCTAGTTTATCAAGCAATTTGGCCCCTCCAGTTGTGCAGTTGGTCATTATTCTTCACCATGATTGTTAGCAGATATTTCTATGAAATTCTTGATTGAAAATTTGCATACAATACAATGTTTCCCACGTCCCAAAAGATGATATAAACTCATATTTTGACCAGAGAAAATTAATTCTCATTTTTTTTAATGGTTAGATTTGACTATTCTCTAGTTAATTTTCCCATGTGATTATTTCAGGTTGAAAGTGAGTTTCAGAAGGCTTATGAACAAGGGATGCCAAAGTCAAAGTAAGTCCTATGATATGCATGATTATATATGCAAAATACTGGGCTGTGCTCACCGTAACGGTAAAATTGCCATTATTTGTAGGCTCTGGGAACCAGCATATGAGGACTGCATGAACTTGATTGCACGAGTTCCAGCTGTGGCTGCTTATGTCTATCGAAGGTAAGTGACTAAGGCTGCCCCTTACGTCTCCCCATGAAGTTTGATTGTTACTAGTGCTCCAGAATTCATTATCCTTTGGTTTCTGAGTTAGTTTTTAAGAGATGGATTTTTCCCTTGTGTTTTTCCAATTCATGGTCTGTAATCATCGTCAATATGCCTTTAATGTTTGTCTTTTGAACTAGTTTTTGTAGAATTGGATGGCTGCTCTATTATAATTTTCTGAGTAGTTATACTTCTATTTAATGTGTGCATACATTGTATTTTCTGTATTCTAAATCATATCCTTTCAGAAATATGCAATCACTGTGCTTTCGAATGTAGTTATTTTTCTGGCTTTTTGTCTATTAATGCATAATTTTGTGACAGTGATAAGATACTGATCATGAATTGATAAATGTTTCTTTTTTTTATCAGATGAGTAATTTATGTTAGTACTCGGTATGTCGATTAGTTGCTTATTTATTGTGCTCTGAAGGCTTTATAAGGATGGGAGAGCAATACCAGCTGATAAATCTCTGGATCATGCTGCAAACTTTTCTCACATGCTTGGGTTTGATGATCCAAAAATGCTGGAGTCAGTGAGGCTTTTCCTCCTTGTCCACAGGTTACTATTCCATGTTAAATTTATTTATTTCCTAAATAATTTGCTCATTCTGTCAATCTAGCTTATGTTCTGACTTTTTGATTTGGATATCTTCTTTTAGTGATCATGAAGGGGGCAACGTTTCTGGTCATGCTAGTCATGTGGTAAAAAACAGTAAAATATAGTCTGTTCGTATGCTTTGCATGTTTTTTCAATTTTATAGAACATTATTATGTTAGTATTAAGACACAGTTTGTATTTACCAAACATGATAAATTAATTTTTATGTTTTCATTGACTGTGGATTAATTTTCAGGTTGCCAGCGCTCTCGCAGATCCTTATCGTGCATATGCAGCTGCCATGAATGGTTTAGCTGGGCCACTTCATGGCTTGGCAACTCAGGTAATGCTGTTGTTTCATTTCTCTCGCTAGTAATTATAAACAGCTAGATATGTGTGTATTATTATTCAACCGTCTGGCTAGTCTCCCTTTTGCTTTCCGATAAGACTGCTGGTTTAGCTATTTCTGCACTAGCAATAAACACTCAACAAAGCCCTTGGCTGAACTTTTACTGGATATTTAACTTTTTTCATACCATTCATTTTTGCAAGTCTCCTCTTTCCATTGGCTGTCATTGTGCAGATCTCTGAGGTTTGTGCTTTGATATTTACTGATGTGAACAAGTAGCACACTCAATATGGCATAAAGTTGTGTCCAATTTACTTGTGTTCTGAGTTTATGCCTAATGGCTCTCCTTGTGACTCTGTTTACATTAAGTTGAAATTATGCCTCCAGACATGCACACAGTTCATCTATTGTAACGGAAGTGATCTACATAAAATTCATTCGTTAAGCTATGCATCTATGTTTTTTAATACACTGTGCATAGCTACACTGTTTTATTTCCTGTCTATGGCATGTATTTCAGGAAGCCCTGCTATGGGTCAAATCCATTGCGAAAGAATTTGGTGAAGATGTTACAACGGAGAAGTTAAAGGAGGTTGTATGGAAGACATTAAACAGTGGGAAGGTATGATATTTGTGGCAATAGCTTTCCTCTGCCACTAGCTCATATGAAATTGCTGTCCTAACAACGTTATGATATTGAGCTATGTGATTGAGAACGTAGAATTAATTCAACCTGTAAGAGCCTATCTTAATTACTTGGGGATTTCCCTCATGTGGCTTTTGTGAGGCCAAGAGCTAAGGACTTTGTCAGGACAAAAGTTGCTGCAAGCGTCCAACTAGGTGAACAAGATAGATTGACCTGTTGTTTCACACGTTTCTTCAGAAATGATTTAATTCTTGATGAGTTTTGTCGCTTTCAACCGTTTTCCGGTAGGAAACCAACAAAAGTAGTATCCCGCCAAATGGACATATATCTGTTTATATAATTAGATTCGAATTTCAACTCGTCTGTTCGATTGATTGGGAATTTGTCCTTCCATTTCACATTTTTACCACGTGTACAGGAATCATTGCTTCCTTACGTTCTTATTCTTGTTATATGAGTTTTTGAGTATATTTATGCTTAACCTCTGATGAAATGGTACAGAATGTCATGTGATGGGTGTTTGATGTGCTGGAGTTGCAGCAGAACACGTAATTATTAAGCCTAATTAAGGGATCTGAATATGCCTCATGACTGATTGATTAATGTACTGAAGAAGCCTACGGTTTAATTGCTGGGATTGAGTTTTAAATTTATTTTATAATTTATAAATAATGGCATTTGCATTTTGAGTAGCAACGACGTGTCTTTTATCAAGTTCTGAATTCTCTTAAATAGGTTGTCCCCGGATTTGGGCATGGAGTTCTTCGTAAAACTGATCCTAGATTCACTTGCCAAAGAAAATTTGCATTGAAGCACATACCTGATGATCCAATTTTCCAGCTGGTTGGCCCTCTTCAAACCATCTCATTCTCTTTTTCCTCTTTATAATGCATCAGTATTCGTGTACTAAGTAAAACCCTAATGTTCACACCGTCTACGTATGCATGCAGGTTTTAAAACTGCAGGAAGTTGTGCCTCCGATACTCACGTCTCTGGGCAAGGTATTCTAGCATCTCTAGCTTGGATGCCTGCCATATATATATATCATTCATTCTTCATTAGAATTGTGTGTTGCTGTGTAAAATCTTCTGAGATTATCCCTTGCTAAAGACTGTATATATATATATATATATTTCCTTTCCAGGTTAAGAATCCATGGCCCAATGTTGATATACTTAGTGGAGTACCACTGAATCATTTCGGTTTAAGTGAAGATAGGTGAGAGCTAGCTTCTCATCACTAAGTATAAGCATGATCATTTCTAAACCTACTGGCTTTATCTCGTAACCTAACCATAAATTAAATTTGATTTCTGCAGGTACTACACTGTTCTGTTTGGTGTTTCACGAAGCTTAGGAGTATCCGCTCAGGTTTGTTTTTGCTCTCTTGATCACTATGTTCTTCACATGATTGTTTTAAGAGCTTTCCAATTTGTTTTCTAAAACAAGATTATGATGCAGCTCATTTGGGATAGAGCTCTAGGGTTGCCTATTGAGAGGCCAAAGAGTGTGACCTTGGACTGGCTTGAAGACTACTGCAAGAAATCTGCTTAATGTCTGCAAGTGTAGTACTTATAATATCTGCCGTACATCTCTATCTTATCTTCAGGAACTGAACATTAATTTTCTTCAAAAGATTATGCCACGCTTGCTGTAATTTCAAAGATGTTCTTTCATAATCATCTTGGCAACGTGGCCCATTTTTGTTAAATTTTTACAATTTTTTTTATATCTAAATAAGTGCATTGTTGTCTGTCACAAAGCTTGTGATGCACAGTTTCTGAAAACTTTCAGTCTTTTGCTTGGAGTTAATTTTCATGATATATATATGTTCTGAGAAATCATGTGGTTGAGTGATATTCTTTATAATGATGTTACATGTGTATTTATCTACAGCAATCTTTACTAGTTCAATGTTATTCTTTAAAAGACTCCAATCTCCATGTTATTAAAACACTCTTTCACACTGAGATCCAGTTCAGTGCTCAAGTCCATTCTTAATTATCCCAACCCCAAACCCCTAAATTGTGTGGAACATCATTTGACACACTACACACACAGTTGGTGTTATGAGAAATTATAGCTCAAGAGTAAATTAAGAAGCATCAGTAGAGATGTTCTCCTGCTTTCAACAGTAGTCAAAGTTTGCCCTTTCCGAGGTTGCAATACATCTGAAATTAATCTTAATTTCAAAGCAACTTTAGATGCAAATTAACCAGCATTTGCAAGTTATATGACAACACCTTATGAGAAGCACTGATATTATTAATTATTGGGAACACATACATTAAAAACCATAAAAGGTCTACATCTCATTATGAAAAGTTCAATAAACTAACCCACTATTTTAACATATATAGAAACTGCACGGCCGATAGCATATATAAATAGAAACTACACAAACTCAAAGCATGCACTTGAAGAAAACTAGAGATGGAGTGATAAGTCAAGCTCTGGATCATCAACAGGTTGATCAGGCTGAGGAGGAGGAGCAGCACGGCGGTTCTCAGGAGCAGGAATTGCAGCAGCAGCAGCGGCAGCAGCAGGAGCAGGAGCAGGAATTGGAGCAGGAGCAGCAGCAGGAGCAAGAATTGGAGCAGGAGCAGGATTGCGATGCTGATGATGAGGAGGAACATGAGGGGGCATTCTGACAGGAGAAGGAGAAGAAGAAGGAGAAGGAGAAGGAGAAGGAGAAGGACTTACAGTAAGAGTCCATTCAGTAACATTCCAGCGATAATTCCACCCCATATGATCATAACTCAGCACTGCATTGTTGATCATAGGGACAGGAGCCATGTTCGGATGAGAAGATCTCACTCCTGCAGTCTGCTGCATCATCATCTGTGGATGGCGCCCTTGTCTCCCTCCATAAGGACTAGTACTGTTCCTCAATTGAGTAGTCCTTCTCATGTTCCTATAGACCCTCTGATCAGCAGGAGGAGGATTAGGAGGAGAAGGCGCCCTAAAAGGAGGAGGAGGAGGAGGAGCAAGAGCACGCATCACACGGAGAGGAGCAGAAGGGGGTGCTGATGATTGGTTCCGTGCCTGAGGACGAGAAGCCCGCACAGATGAAGGAGCTTCCTGATGATTCTGTGAGGACGATGATGAGTTTTTCATGGTGGATCACAAGGAAAATTAAAGCAGGAGAAGAAGATGAAGGAAAAGACCTAATGTGTTCTTATATACTCATGAAGATGAAGATTGGGGGTGCTGCTGGATGGTGGCCAAATGGCGTGAGTTCTTTGCTTTCCTTTTTTGTTGTTTTTGGAGTTTTTCATAGACATTTTCATTGTATATAAATATATATAAACTGAAATATTTGTTGTTAAAATATTATATTTATATATATAGCAAACCCTAACTTAACCTGTTGTTGATGCATATATACTTTCCAAGTTGCAGTTTTACTTGTGAGCGGTGAGATGGAACTCAGGGCATGGTTTGTAACGGTGTGCGGAGGAGGGAGGGTGGGCATCTATCTGAGTTTTTCTGACACTTGGGTGTTCTTTGTTGCAGAAACAACAAAGAGTGTTGCATGCATGCATGCAGCATATGCAAGGAGATAATTGCAAGCTATATATATATATATATATTGAATTTTGAATTTTGGATGTTTGTGAGTTACTTTTTAGGGGAGAGAGAGAAGATGGACAGGTGGCAAAGCCAGGGTGCGGAGCCATTGAAGTTAGAGATGAGAGCCATGCATACCTGCTCTATCTTGTGTTACTGTTATCCAAATGTTTGCCAAAAGAAGAGAGTTTGGTTGCCATGAATTGGATAATTCTCTGTTCCTTCTTCACTTTTTGTTTTTCTGTAGGCAAAAATAAAATTTTAATAAAAATTAAATCGACGGAACATGATTATTATTTGTTGTTTTATTTTTTTCCGAGTGTTTTGGATAGATGATAATTATCAAAGTTAAAAGAGATTTGAGAAAATTGTTTTATACTGATTTCTCACTTTGAATGTAGGCACGGATTCAAAACTCTGTATCCGTAGTACTATAAAACATTATTATTTACTAGAATCATATACTGTACCTGTAGTACTGTAAAACACTATTATTTACTAGAATCATATACTGAGTCCCAAAGTAGGTCTTTTGCAGAAAGAACTGCATTTTTTACTCTTTTAAAATTGTATAACAAAAAAATTTACCATTGTAAAGTTATGGTATTTAATATATCATATTAAGCGCACTTTCATTGCCCAGTGCATGTATTAGCCCGCTCACATGATAAATTTTTAGTGGAAAATATTTGTCTATCATTTTAACTCCCTTAAAGGAGAGGCTCTTGTCACCCATTTGTTAAAATAATAATAATAATAATAATAATAATAATACTTTAGTTTTCTCATATATTTAGCATTTAATTAAAAACAAGCTAATATTATATGCTAGAAATGATATTAATTTATTAAGTATCAAAATCTCTAATTTTATAATAAATTTATTTCTATGTATTTAGATTTTAATCTGCAATTAAAAAAGTTTAAAACTCTTCTGCACCCATGTTTGATATAAATGAAATTTTATAATCGCTTTACACACACAATTAAGATTTTTTTAGGAGAAAATCAGCAATTTCATATTTTCAAAATAATAGATGCATTATATTAGAAAATATTTATTTTTTAGTATTTTAAATTATCATATAGTGATATTTTGTTTTTCATTTATTATTTTTATGTCTATACTTTTCTAAAACTGTAATGTAAACTAGCTAAAAGACATGAAGTATGGAATAGTTAATTTATATTAAGAATTTATTTTTCCTTTTTTTAATTTTAATATTATATATATAATTTTAAATCAAAATGCACACCACATAACCTTTTCATCATCGATATTAAATTGTTTAGATTGTGTTTGGTTTGCATAATGAGAATGGAGAATGTGGAGAGGAATTGTGAAGAATAATAGGAATGGATGTGTTGGGATGGGAACTGCAATGATTACTTAGCGAATCGGGTCCTTCGTTGAGGTCAATATTCCTATTGCAACTCCACCCAAGGCAAATAAGGAAGAACATGACACCAATTTGAAATGTCTTGAGGATGACTTGCGAGCAAAGAGTTACATGTTAGCTTTCATGAGCAAAGGATCTGCAATACACTCATGAGAAGATGAGTGATGTGCAATAAGTATTGCTACAATTGCAAGATCTCTATGAGAAGAAGATGGCAATGATATCGAAAGAGCCTTCATGCCCATCCTCCTCCAGACCTCTCCATTTTGAGTAAAATGGTTCATAAAATTTTATATTATCGTTCTAAATAGGATTACTGGGAATATGGAATTATATTGACAGGAATATGTGTTAATTCCTATTTCGTTGACAACGTAATAATGTACGTAGTTAGAATGTAATATTAACATTTTTTATTAGGAGAGAATCTTCTATTATCAATTGACTTTTTACACAAATACATTTGTGTAATATGTGCCAAGTATATCAAAATTCATAGAATTTTGAAGTAAATATCAATATTGTTTAATAATAAATGTGTATTATAATGATAAATAATAATTGTAATTTTAAAATATTTTATTTGTATCAATATTAATTAAGTCAAATTTTATTATTTAAAATAAATATAAATTTTTTTCCAACTTAATATTTGAAAAAAAAAATTATTGCTATTCTCCAACTTAAATAAATATACCACCTTATGTTATGTGAACATTAGAGTTATCTTATTCACATAGGTATGCATATTAGCAAGTAATGCATGATTCTACCCAAGAGCGGAATTATTGCTACAATTCAAACACCTCCTTAGTGCATGCTCCATGATTTTTAAACAAGCACAATAACTAAACCAATCATAATAATTTAAAGAAAATAAATATTACTATAAATAAATTTTTTTAAACTTGAGGAAATCCATTTGTAGCAATTATTCCAATTATTATTTCGCAGCACTTATTCCAATTTATTATTCCAAGTCTCCTCCCCCTCACACTAATACTAATACTAATACCAATCATCATCATCATGCGTCAACTTTCTTCTAGTTTTTGTTCACGTACGTATAGCCTTGAATAATCTTGTTGTTTTCCTTGAGAGTTTATTATTATTGCCTTTTCCTTGAGCTTTTTTGTTGCTGCTGTTGTTCCTCTTTGGTTTGCCAGATTTACTGTGTGAACTCATATATATATATATATATATATATATATATATATATATATATGTCCACCAAAATCAAGCTTGAGCATTAGCAAACTCTTGAGAGCAAACATGGCACTTGAAGATATGATCAGGCACATCAGGACCTGGCCTAACATATATGGCCGTTAACAGTCATTTTTACAAATACTTTGTTTTATGATACAAAATAATTTAATAAAATTAAAAAAATACAATACAATTTTATTTAAGAATAAGTAATCAACATAGAAGAAATCAACTATTGGTATGCACCAAAGTGTAAAAAGAGAAGTCATGGGTTCAAATCTTTCCCTCCGGTAGTATTGTTTCTTGTACTGTTTATGCACTATTCATCCGGGGCTCATGTACTATTTCTATACTGTTCATACACTGTACATCCTGAGTTCCATGACTGTTTATATACTATTTATGCAAAGTACATCCGGATCCAGTACTATTCTTGTACTGTTTACTGCCTAAGTGTGGGTCCCTAGTGGGAGAAACAGTGGTTTCATTCATCCATATTGTAGGCAGGGAGATTTTCTTAGGAGGTCTGTAAACCACTGTAAATTGTGCACTTTCGTATCTGTCTATCCCTTTGACAATCTTTGAGTGGGGGGTGCTTATCACCTATTAATAAAAAAATAAAAAAATAAAAAAACATAGAAGAATAAGTGACATACTCTTGTACATTTAATCCCCTAGCTAGCTCTTTATACATATGTAGACATAATTGATGAAGTATTACATAATATGAAGTTGCGTCTATTGTTCCCACCATTTGGGCATTCAATTGGATAATGATATATATGCTTCAGATGCATGCCTTGGAGTGATGGATGCATGTGAGAGTGTGCGTTTAATTGGTTTAGGTGAAATAAAAATGTCCCTATATATTTGTTATATGAAAATTTTCAAAACTTTATAATACTATTTGATAAAATATATAATTTTAAATTTGAGAAAAAAATCAAAATTAATGAACTGATCTTAGCATATAATATACAAAAAAAAAAAAAATCGATTGTGGGAGGAGATTTGTAGCTCAACCTCAATGAGTGAATTGTGATATGTGTAGCTTATCCATTTTATCAAAAATAAATAAAAAAATAAAAAAATATTTGAAAAATATGGAGCTTAAAATATAAATAGTGATTTAAAATACTAATAAAAATTTTATATAATTAATTGAAATCAGTGGTGATTGTGAACACACTATACATATGCTTATTAAAAAAAAAAAAAAAAAGGACAACACAATTGAGCAAAGGAAAATTCTGATCATATTATTAAAAATATTTATAAAATAAACATAGAAATGGTCAGTAACTGATTAATAGTTATTACTAATAAAGAAACAATAGAGTGAAATGGCATGGGAATCCCAAATGCGCCCCCTGCTCTTTAGCTCATCAATTACGTCATCCTTTTTTCTTTATTCTTTATTTTTTTTTCAAAATTTCCAAAATTTTGAAAATTTCTTTTGGAGGGGAATTTTCGACTTCTCAAGCATCAAAATCCGATTTTTGATGGGAAAAGCAATGAAAGATTGGATTTTTGAGGATCATTTTCTTCTAGATTTCGAGCAGGCGATCCGTTTCCACATCTTTTCCTCATCCGAAAAGCGTGGAAGCTCGTGATATCTGGTTGGCAATGGCGTCGTCGATGTGGATGTCTCCGCATTCGCTCGTGATCCATTGCTTTTCTCCCGATCCGATAAGACCTAGATCGTCCCCCGATGATCCCAATCCTCCGAGAAAATGGGATTCGTTTTGCAGTCTCTGGACGAGATCGTCGAAGAGATCATGCGAACGCTCCGGTCACTCCCTGCGAGGCCCGGCGGTGAAGATGTTGAGGCCGCAATGGAGCTTGTGCGCAATGTGGACAGAGAGGAGCAGTCACGGATCGACGCCATTGCCAGGCAGAGAAAGTCCTTCGAAGTCCCGGACGACCTCTTCTTTGTGCTTCAGGAGATGCAGCGGAGCTTGGTCTTCTCACAGTGCAAGGATCAGAAGAGGGAAGCTCTCAAGTTGCTCGATCTTGAGAATGTCCATCAGTTGTTTGATGAATTGATTCAGAGAGCCTCCAAGTGTATTCCTATACCTACCGCTGTCGTTGCTTCTGCTGCCAGTACTGCTCCTGCTTCTACTGGGTCTAATGGCAGCTCAACTACATCACTGTCTACTGCCTCTTCTTCGCCGGCCACTGCTTCTAGTTCGAAGACGGGCTGTGATTCATCCAGCACTGTTTCATCATCAGCATTCTACTCGGAGGGCGATGGTGCGAAGATCATAAGACATGCTTCTCGGGATGATAGTTTCTTGAAGAATACTCATAGTGATGGAATGAGCCTCCAATTGAGTAGTTCTGCATTCAAGCCTGTCCCTGCTTCTGGTGAGAACCTGTCACTAGTCTCTTTTGTCTTTCTATTCACTGTTTCTTTGTGTTTAACTTTGTTCTGATACCATGAATGAATTAGTCATAAGAGAATGCAATCTTTGTTACTTGAAAGTCTGTGATCTTTTTGTCTTCTGTTTAGAGTTTCTTCTTGGAATTTAATTTGGACATTATGGAACTTGGAAACAATTAGATAGCAATATAGCATCTGAACTGAGGATAAGAGAATTCAATCATTGTTATTTACAAAGTTTGATACACTGAAAATAAACGCTTGTTTTGTTCATCTTTTTTGAGTGCTTATAGATCATCTAAACGCACATTGAACTCATTGGCTTGTTTTGCTTTCTATGTGGATGTGTTTCAAGTAGGAGAAGGCACTGAGAAATTGAGTTTAATAAAATTAGCTAGCTTGATTGAGGTTTCTTCGAGGAAAGGCTCCAGGGACCTCAGCCTTCAAAACAAGCTGATGGATCAAATTGACTGGTTACCTGACTCAATAGGAAAGCTTTCTGGCCTTATCACTCTTGACTTGTCGGAAAACCGGATACTCATCTTGCCAAGGACAATTGGTACACTTTCTTCTCTAACAAAACTGGATCTTTGCTCGAATCGGCTTGCTGAACTTCCCGATTCTTGTGGAGATCTTATCAGTCTGCAGTGTTTAGGAGTACGGGGGAATCAGTTGACAACATTGCCCGCAAGTTTTGGCAGATTGACAAATTTGGTAGAGCTTGACTTGAGCTCCAACAGGCTTTCCATCCTCTCAGATGCAATTGGTAATCTGAGCTCTTTGAGAAAATTAATTGTTGAGGCAAACGATTTAGAGGAACTTCCCTATACTATTGGCAATTGCACTTCTCTTGTGGAGCTCCGAGTTGATTATAACCGCCTAAAAGCTCTTCCTGAAGCTATCGGAAGGCTCGGGTCCTTAGAGATTCTCTCCATTCGATATAACAATATTAAAGGATTCCCTACCTCCATGGCATCTATGCTAAAACTGAAGGAGCTTGATGCTAGTTTTAATGAGCTTGAGTTGATACCTGAGAGCTTGTGTCTCGCTACAAACCTTGTCAAACTGAATATTGGGAATAATTTTGCTGATCTACAATCATTGCCGCGTGCCATTGGTAATCTTGAAATGCTGGAAGAGTTGGATATAAGCAACAACCAGATACAGGTCCTTCCAGACTCATTTGGTATGCTTACACATCTCCATGTGCTTCATGCTGAAGAAAACCCATTAGAAGTTCCTCCGAGACATATAGTTGGAATGGGTGCAGAGGTGAGTAAATACTCTTATGAAGTTTCTTAGATTTGTTTTGATTAGTTCTTCTTTCTGGATTAATTTAAAACCTATGCTTCTTTATCAGGCTGTAGTGCACTACATGGGTGAGTTTGTCGCAAAGAGGGACCTCAAGACTCAATCAGTAAAGACTGCAAAGACTTGGGCTCCATGTTGCTTTTCCTCCAGGCCTACGAGAAAGAAGCATGATATTCTAGACCATTTAAAAGCTTGATCTCTCTGCTAGTGCGCAGGTGAGCAAATTAGATCTTTGTTTTTTTGTGGGCGGGTCAGCTAAGACAAGGCATCTACATTGATTTTGTACATGACTAATCTGTGATTTCCTTTTTACCCTGGCATCTCCATAACATAACATAAACATAAAATAAAATTGCAGGGAGTTTCATTATTCTTAAAGACCGTTGAATGAATGAAAGCAAAGCAGCCTTCTGATCTTGTGCCATATTTATCAGCATCTCAAATTCACATGGTTGGGAAATTCGCTTCAATTCTCCTGTTAACTGCAGTCTATTTATCCATACATGCTTTAAATTGCGTTTCTTATATTGTGATTTGTAAATCCTCTCTCATTGTCTGAATGCTATAATTATCTTTGGAGGAATAAGTTAGGAATGTTGTTGCTATGTCTATCTAGAGCTGGATTTTCATGTTTGTGTATACTTTTTCCTCATGCAGTTGAATGAGATGTAGAGTTAAACACACTGCGGCGGGCAAATAGGAACAAAAATGCAACCGCCTGTTCTTCCTCCTTCATTCTCTACATGTGGAGCATACATTACAATATTACCTCTGTCTCTGTCTAATTCTGTAACTCCACAGTACTTTGTGTTTATTTCTGTGATCAAATTGATTAAGTGATTAACTGCATTTCTTGAATTAAATGATTATTTTCTCAAGTTGGTGACGTTCATTTATAGGCCAATGACTGATGTGACTTATCTCATTTCAGGGCCTTTTGTGTGTGCGTGTGTGTAGAGTTTTAACAGAAGATATTTTGCTAACAAATATGGCTATCCGCTTCAGGCATTTGACAAGCATTATTATTTAAGTAAAGCAAATGTCCTGGATTCTGATTGTTTATTGGCAGCAGCACTGCTCCTGCTGCACGCCTAACATCCAATTATAAATGGCTGCAAATAGAAGAGCTAGACTAGATAGAAGAATTAAACACAGGCCAGTAATGCAATGATCAAAGTATGTAGGCATGGCCTTCAATTAGAACATCAACAAACATAATGTAAGCAAGCCAATACTAGTGGAAATGGCATGTGGGTGAACAAGCACATCCGCTCAAAAAATGCACACATGCCGTTTCATGCCAAATCCCCCATAATCATATAATGTTAGTCTTTATTTGCGTATTAATGCATGAAAAGGTCCTTGCCTGTTGCATAGAATAAGTAAATATAGGTGAAATTCTCTATATCTCTTGTGCATGCTTTTCTTCACCTCTTCTTTCAGTTACATTGGAAGATGGGTATCAGAACTTGTAAACGAAGTGCCTAAATATGAGCTCAATAAGTTATTTCAATAGTTCAAGACCTCATTGTATTTGAAAACACAATCATAAAGCCTTCCTCCCAAGAACTGAGCAACTTCTGGATGCTTGACCTATCGACAGAGGATAAGAGGGAAGGAAATAATAAATTCCTCGCGTTCACAAAAACTTGATTAATCAATTATATAGACAATACCATTCCAATCTTGATTGAATCGCATTTCAACTGAGCATAAAGGTTTGTCTCTATAGCCCTTCCCTGAAAAAAAAATGGTGAGAGATATTAAGATAATGAATTCATCTCCATGGCATCGAGTATTGCCTTGAATGAAACTCACTAGTCAAGTTTTATTTCCCCAGGACTCATGGGCATCTCATAGACCAAAAAACTTACCATTCCCTCTAACATCACAAGGTCTGCATCACTAGCCAGGTATGCTAGCTCAGGTGACACGCTTGAGAGATCAATCACCTGAATGCAAGAAATTTAAACTGAATTAATTATAAACACAACTTGAAATGCTTGCTTAAAATTATAGTGGCGTCCATGAGAAAGGAATTTAAGTGCTAGTTTTTTTTACCGGCAAATCATTGCCCGAATTGGCAATCAGAAGTCCAGATGCCTCAACGCCAACAAGCTGCCCATTCTCATCCTTAAGCTGATTACAAGGTCCATAATAACATCAGTAGCAAATCTTTCTACTGCAGAAATTCAGGATGATAACACAAGTATTTCAATCACCTTTGCAATAATCTCAATCAGTTCAGGATATGTTACATCATTGATAGAAGGTAAGTCATTTGCAGCAAGAATAACCTGCCAAAAAACCAGGTACAATTCAATAATGGAATAGAACATATTAACTTAGTAGAAACAAGCCAAATAGCAAAGAACTAAAAAGGGAAGGGACAATATGGTGATACAAGTGGGTTGCAATTGTAAAACTTTTGCATATTAAACTGGTAGGATGCAAGCTTGGTGTTAGCCAGAAAAACTATAGAAGACAATGATAGCAAGAGCTGACAAAGGGAACCTTATTTCAAGATGATAAAAAGTTTAATAAAATGAAATGGTCCAAACCTGTGTGCCCCGCCGAAGTAGCTCTCTTGCAAATGGCAAAATTCCCAATATGAAATCCGCACCCGAATTATCAACAAAGATAACTGCCTGGAAAATAGGCAGCAACAAACCATTACAGTTCCAACAAAGTGAAATGAGTGCACTCGTGACAAAAGATTCACATCTGCAATTTATATACTAAGCAAAGGATTTTGCAGAAAGACATAATGAGAAGTAATTCAAAGACTATAATGGGAATCCTAGAATAGTCATTTTAAACTCGAACAGAAACCAGCAATCAATTAATTGGAAAAATATCTGTCAATGTCCAATACATCTGCAATAAATCAATTCTTGATAACTTGAGTGACACTAAAAAAATCAAATCATCAAAACAAGACGAACTAAGCATGCTACTTCACAAGGATCTTATTACCTTCTTCCAGGACTTCTTACTCCACTTTACTTTGAAAGCATCCAAGTCATCAATGACCCAAGGTCGTGATACAAGATTCTGACAACTGGCCAAAAAGGACATGCCATCCCTTGCAAAAACTTCTGCAAGCTACAAGATTAATAATATAAAGTCAAGTGCTTTATTCATCAAAAGACCATTTAGATGACACACTTTTCAAATGCACTTTGAAAATGTTGGGCTAGAAATGGCATTCATAGATTCAAACTCTATCAAAGCATAATATTTGATGTTCTTGAACCAGTTGTTTAAGGATCGTGCAGATAGCCATCATTGTTTCCACATTTCAATTCAAAGAAGAAGTTATTTACCTGAGCAGATCCCAAATCAAATATGTTTCCAGCCAATATTCCCCTGACCAAGTTTTCTACCCTCTTGCTATCATCTTCAATAGCATTATTAAGCTTGACTACACTTTCAAAGAGAGATATAGCTTTTGCATTCTCCTCATCCTAATCCATTTAAAGGCATGCCATCCTATGATAAGAATACAGAATAAATGCTATAAATGGAGATGAAAAGACTAAAACAGTCTAGCATGACTGGAAAACTTACTTTAACCTTCTTGAATATGTCTTTAAATCCTAATTCTCTTAGAATTTGTTCACGAAGTCTACATAAGAGCTGCAAGGACCACAAAGTAAATAAGCAGAGATTAATGTTATAACCTTGAAACCCACTGAAAAAAATTTAAACAAAAAAAAACTAGGTTTCATTTATGGAAAGTGGTATAAAGATAAGAGAAAATACAATATTGTGATAACTAACTTACAATACAATCTGGTGGTCCACCATGGCTCTCAGGATTTTTCTTCATATCTTCAAGAATTGCAGTGTACCTTCCCAAAATAAGAGCAAATGGATAGGTGCTATGGAAAATTGTTAATTACCCAAACCAATTTTGTCAAGTTTGCATGCTGCCATATTATCAAAAAATGCTCCGAAACAAAGTGTGACACATAGTTTGAATATTAAAAATCCCCCCATCCATAAATTGATTCTATCCTTCGAATCTTGATAGTTTGAATTATTTTCATTTTTATTAATATTTCTTTCATTCCAAAATTACAGTACAATGTGTTATAGGACAACTACAAGTTCAATTCATTGTACTTTGAAGTTTGCAAGTATGTTCCACTACCATGGCTGAACCATTTTAGCTACAAATCAAGCAAAATGAACACTTCACACAATTGCTGTCCAGAGGCAATGTTTTATTTAAATGAAATCATGAAAATAAGATATAAGCATGCAACTTCAAGCATAGTTGGCAGAATCATGATTGATAAAAGATGAAGTCGCAGTGGTTTCAATCTTAAAGGAATGGCTCGCTGATAGTTGTACCTTTGAGCAAACTTCTCTGCTTTCTCAGGTGCATTCACAACTGAAGAATCAGTTTCAGCTCTTTGCCTGCAAAAGGACAAATCTTAAATCACCCCTTTCATTCATAGTGTCATTTTGGGATGGAAACTGCGGCAATGTACATGTAAAACGCAGCAATAAAACCTAAATGCAAGCATCCAAAATCAAGAGCTTGAGAAAAACATGAAATGGACCTACGACCAAAGGATTAGATTCCCAAGAAATTAAGAAACCAAGGCTAATCAATAATTGGAAATCAGTAATTCCCTAAGCAAGCAACTAAAGTGACGGCATTGCCGGAATTATATGCTCAGCATGCTTTGCTTCGCCATACTTTGCTAAAAGGACAAAGCATTCAAACGATAAACAAAACGAGCAAATTTCAACTTATCTGACTCCAAAAGCATAAAATTCATTAAAAAAAAAACGAGAAATCCACATAAAAGTACAGAAAATATCGGCACTAACAATAAATGATAATTCTTGTTAAAAAAAAAAAAGAAAGAAACTTTACAGCATCGATTGAAATCTAAGAGCTTCAAGAAAGCAGGCAACCTGAAGGAAGGGACGGAGTTGAGGAAGAGATCGATCCACTGGATCTCGATAGGAGTGGCCTTCCGGGGATTGTCCTCGGGAAAGCGGTAGGGGATGGTGCAGGCCCTGTACTTGGATTCAATCGGGGTCTGGAGCAGCGGGAAGGGCACCGATGCCGACGAGCTCTCCATCTCTCCTTCTCCGATGAAGTTTTTTAGGGTTTCGAACCTCAAAATCGGAGCAGTGATATATATATATATATATATATATATAGGGAAAACAGCAGTTGATAATGGACAATTCATCATGATCTATAATCTATAGTAGTTACAGTTCATTATTTTTAGCCGTTAGATCGAGATTTAACGGTTAATAATAGACATCCATAGATTTTTTATCTATAGACTTTCACAAATGATTTATCCTTATATATATATATATATATATATATATATATATATATGAGGATAAATCATTTGTGTACGTCTATAGATAAAAAAAAATCTATCGATGTCCAATTATCAGCTGTTGGATCATGATCCAACGGCTGACATTGATGAACAGTTGATCATGATCCATAGTAGTTACAGTTCATCATTGTTATATATATAATAAAATACTTACACGTGGCATGTTTTCATTGGCAACAATAAATTAAATTCAATATAAATAAGAAATAAAATTTATATATATCGATATCAGGCATCATATAAGAGGCAATCGACTTCCCCTTTTTTAATAATAAATTAAAAGAAAAATATTGGAGATTCTTTAGTTGCCATCTAATTAAATTTGTAAAAATAAAATTTTGAGCAAGAGGTATCAAAATTGGTCCCATGGTCTAGTGGTTAGGACATTGGACTCTGAATCCAGTAACCCGAGTTCAAATCTCGGTGGGACCTTACATTGTTTTTATTTCATACACACATTTTATTTTATTTTTTATTTCCTTTACATTTCAATAAAAACAGTCACATATAATTAAACAAATTCCAGAATATATATAAACCAAGACATAAAATATAATAGGCTCACTTATAATTTTTATAATTTGAATAATTTTATTGCTTCAAAAAATCAATTCATCCTCTCATACATCATATTGCCTCAACAACAATTAAAGGCATCATGTAAATTTGTATACATCATGTAATTTGTGTATACATATAAATATTAAAAATAAATGAAAGCACCACTCAAAATTAGTGGTTGAATCATTTGGAAAATAGATGCATATATATATATAACCATGTGTGTCTATTGACACGGTGGTGGGATTTGTTTTCCAGAATACGAAGCCCTCACGTTGTTGCAAGTGGCACTGGTAGCCTGTACATCTGCCCGTCCACCAACATAGTTCAAGTGAACATCTTGCATTTTAACATTTTGGCACGGCACTCCTCTGCTACAATCAAGCAACACCGCCACTGGTGACATTGATGTTCCTCTGATGTTCTTGAAGCTCACATCACGAATCCTCACCCTTGATGGCGCCTGCATGCATGCATGCACGTATAGTATACCATAATTAATCACATATATATATTCATACAAAATAATTATTATGAGATATAATTATTTAATTAATTAATTAATTAACTCACGTACCGAAGTGTCGCACTTGTGGTAAGGACAGTAAGTTTGATCGATGATGATTGGATTTTCAACTCTGTTCATGATTATATTGTCAAATGTCATGTTAACAACATTGCTCACGCTTGGAGAATTCTCCCATGACTTAATTCTCACTCCATTATCAGTGCCTGTCAGTGTGCAATCCTTCACAACAAGATTTCTCACATCTCCTTCATTCTTATACCTTCCCAAACTTCCAATACTGATCATAACAATAATAATAATTAGCATATATATATATATTATTTTGAATATTTAAAATTAGCATGCAAGCAGTAATTACCTGATGCCATGGCCAGGACCGCACTTGATGTTGGCGAGGTAAACATCAGAGTTACTTTGGCCAATGGATACGCAGTCATCGCCTGTACCGATATGAGATTGAGTTATGGAAACACCGGTGTTACGTTCGATGTGGATGCCGTCAGTGTTGGGGCTGTTGGCCGGAGCTATGATCTTCAAGTTCCTGGCTTGGAAGTTGTTGCAATGCAGCACAGCCATATGGAACATCTTGCTGTTTAACGATGTTATCCCATTCACCATCGTATTGTTTGTATTCACAAACTTTATATTCTGCACATACATGCACATTAAATTTATAATATCTATATATATATCTATATATTTATTGATATTCTACTTGATCCGATCTATTTCCTATATATTATATATATTATATGAACTTACAGTGGGGAGGATTTTGCAGTGCTTCTTCTTAGGACACTCGTTGAAGGGCCAAGCTAAGGCACCTTGACCATCAAAGGTACCACCACCAGTGAGAATGAGATTATTAACCCATCCAAACAGCACCCAAGTATCACTTGGATAACTATTCAAATTTGTAGTTGCCTTCAATGTCCCCTGCATTTTTTTAACATAATTTTAGTGCTATAACTGCTGTTTTCTGCATAAAATTAATTCTCTAATTCCTACTTATAAATGAACAGAAATATATATATATATACCTGTACTTGCACTGCCATGGTCTGGACATTGCTGCAAGGGCCAGTGAACCTCACCGGACCAAGGAGGTACGTCCCGCCAGGAACAACAAACTTAGCATAACCGGTAACATTGCAAGCCGCCTTCCATGTATCAAGGAATGCCTGCATTGTTTTTCATTAATGAATGGATTCAATTTATCTATCTATCTACATATACATATATATTACATGCAAAAGAATTAATAGAACTAGCTGAAAAGGAGGAGTCAAGGTGAAGAAAATTAAAGAAAAACAAGTATACCTGTGAGTTGTCAGTTTTGCCATCTGCTTTGGCACCATAAGAAAGCACATTGAAGATACCTCCAGCATTAGCATTGCCAATGAAAAGGCATAAGATTGTGGAAAGAAGGAAGAAGATGGACAAGAGCTTCTTCATTTCCATTGTTTGATGATCTTGTTGTTCTTTTCCTTATGAGAAGCTTCTTGTTTGTTGTTGTTGTTGTTGTTGATGTTGTTGATTTCTAGCATGTTGATGGGGACTCAATTTATATGCGTGAGATGATGTTTATTTTTAGGTTTGGATATGTGTTTTTAGGTTGGTGTCTATGTTTAGATTTGTGAGCGTGTGGTGTTCCGGGTGGTGGTAACTACCCTAACTTCTGCACCCCACTTCTTCCATCTTAATTTGGTCTTTAACCATTTGACCACCAACTTCCCACTTCCTTCCTCTTTTTTCAACCATACATTAATTAGAAAACACTTAATTAACCAGACTCAGGAGGAGTTAATCATATATATGACTATTTATATATTTATATGTATATATAGATATATGTTTTAGAATAGAATCTCATATAATTAATTAACTTTTTTGTATTATTTTTAATATTTCCTTGTTCACACATGCATGTATATATGTTTTTCAAAGAACAAACCAATTTCTTTATTTTTTTTTCCCACCCATCAATTTAAAGTTATTTTATTCAATAATTTTCAATAATAAGCAAGTTAGAAAACATGTTTAATTAAGTGATTACATGCATGACTTCTCTGTATAAATAATTTAGTTATTGAAAATTTATGAAAGAATAATTCTTTTATTAATTCCTTAAAATGAATTAGATAGTCTACTATTACATTTGGACAAGAGAGAAAAAGAGCTAGAACATTGTTATTTTCTATACAAACTAACATTTTTGAAATGGTCCGTGAATACAATGCGATCATTCATATATTTAGAATTAGATTAATTAATAAAATATTATCCTATCTCTTTAATTTTTGTTTTGTATTATATATCTTTACACTGCAATTTTCATCAAATATGTTTTTAAGAAGTGAGAATTTTTTTTTTAGCGTTTTTTTATATCACAATTAAATACAAGCATGTCTTCAAATTAATAAATAAGAAATATACAATAAAAAAACAGATATAATATAAAATAATTCAATTAATTTAAAGTTTTCGAATGTCAATTTTCAAATCATGAACAATTGATGTTACTATATGGGATGGGTGAAATATATATATAAATAGAAATGATAGGCTGACAGATTTTAAACAAACATAACATAACAAAAACCAAATCAAATTGATGAACAAGTTGGAAAGAATTTTTAAAATTTTCCTTAATTTTTTTTGAATATTATCACACATTAAAATATCTAACATCATTTTATTTTAATGGGTTTTGAAATAATGACAATTAAAACTCCATATTAAAGTTATTTCACACGAAATAATTATTTCAATAGGAATTAAATTGATTTAAACATTAATAAATATAAGTCAATACAAAATTTGAATAAGGTATTAGAGATTTGAATTTACATCAATTTTTGAAAGAAAAAAAAATTACAAATCAATCTATGCCTTTTATGAAAAAAAAATTATATATTCCTTGCTTAGCACGGTTCATGCCACAAATATTTGTGAATTAAAATTTTTGACTCAAATAAGTTCTTAGAATATAAACTCGTTAATATTCATAAGAGGACCAGTTTACTAAAAATGTCCGTAGATAAGAATTTAACGAACGTCTTTTATATTATTAGTTTGTGGATGCTTTGACAAATTTCGCAAAGAATTTATTGTTGTCTTATAATTATTAATTTGTTTGTAAATCAAAGTTGTGACTACTTAATTATTATCCATATATATACTTAAGATTCGGTTAGTTCAATTTGGATAATATTTTTTTCTTAAACACATATACAAAATAACCGGAGAAAATATTTTATTAACAACAAAATAGTTTATAAAACAATTTTTAACAAATTTTAATAATTAAAATTAAAATATAATTTATTTTACAATAATAACTCCAGAAGCAAGTAAACTTATGTTAAAAGATAATTTTTTTTCTTAAACATATATACATTAAATAAAATAATGGAGGTAAATATGTTATATATAAATTATGAAAAAAATTATTCTTTTATTAAATAATAATTATCTGAATTAATGGATCAGGGCTAATTCCGGATTTTCATAAGAGTTATTATTATTATTATTATTATTATTTTATTTATAAAATATAAAATGTGGAATATAAAACGACCAACCATGAAAGAAGTGTTTAGGGCCGGGCTTAAGAAGGGCCTGAGTGTTGGTTGATTGTGAGAGAAGTAGGGAAGCAATAAAACCCTCGCCGACTTGTTCGTGAATCCCTCTCTTCCGGTGAAGGCGGCGCCGAACTACTTCCGCCCTTGCACCCAATTTCTCTTTGATCTTGTGAGATTTCCTTCCTTTTGGATTCCCACTGAGTTTTTAACTTTTTTTTTTTCTTCGTCTTTAATCTCTTATTTCTCTTTTTTGCGTGTGATTCTTTGTTTTTTTTCCCTGATTGTTCTCGTGCGCTGACTGATTTGCTCTTTTTATTTTTGATTTGTTTTGTGTTTTTATGTGCTTGATAATCAAGTTTATTGGGGTTTTTCTTTTTCTATTTGTCTGATTTTTGTTTGAAAAAAAAATCAATCTTTTTCTTTCCTTTTTTTTTTATTGATTTTTAGTTGGATTTGGAGTTTAGTTGTGGTATAACTACAGACAAGGTTTCTTGATTTGTTGCGGTGTTTATACTTCTTTTTTTTTCTCCTTTAAATTGCTGTTGATTAGATTGTGATTTTTGAAGCAGCTCAATACAGAGATGGGCGTGGAGTTATTGAACAACGAGGTGGCTATGGCCGACATCGACGAGCCGTGCTTCAGTGACTCGGAGACCGCGGCCTACGTGATTGAAGCACTTGAAGGTGTTTCCAAGGTATGGACTCTTTGGTCCTTGAAGCACTTGGGGTTTAAGCTGCAAATTTTGTGCCTAATGTGTTTAAAAAAAAAAAAAAATCTTGATGCCTCAAATTATGGTTACAATGTTATTATAGATAAGATAAGGTGCATGTGGGAAATCAAAATGATCCTGTGCTTACTTTGTTGATTGCTTTTCAATAGTTTTGCGATTAATGGATTATGTTAAGTGACACTTGGTGTGTTCTTTTTTTTGGTCACTAAGGTTCCTAGTGTGATAGCTCCCGCCGACAGAGACCAGTATGACAACCTGCTATGCATCCTCGACCCAACTAAAGAGATGCACTTTCAGGATGAGGCTTTACTTGTGGTAAGCCTTTGACTTCTTACTGTCCGATTCTTGTTATGTGGTTGTTTTGATCTGGAACCTTAACCTTGAAATCTTACTACTAGTTTCGTGGTAAATCTTAGGTTGCTTTGAGGACACTCACACAAGCAGTGCATAAAATCAACCCTGTTTTCCATGGGGAGCTTCTGAATAATGTCAGTTTCCGGTTATATTTTATAGGTGTTCCTTTTAAATAAGGCTGCTATTACTAACCAGAATTTTTTTTGTCAGATTTTTGACATGAATGTTTGGAAATATGGGCCAGATACAGTAAGCACACTGCTGGAACTGATCGCTTGTTTGGTATGAGACCCAAGAGAGCTGAACATTGTAGCCTTGTATTGCCAATCTTTATCCCATGGATCAGTACTTACATGCTTTATTGCATCAGGCTGCTGTAGCTGACAAGTTTCTAGATACCTGTTTGCACATGCTTGTTAATAATTTTGAACCGCATCGGAGGTTAAAAAGCTCTAATCATCAACGATCATTGGCAAGAAAGGAAGAAGTTCACAGTCAGCTGCATACGGTTATGCACTATATTTCTGAGTTGGTGCCTCTTGCTCCCATGAAGCTCAAGTATATTATTGATCTTAAAATGCCAAAATGTACCGACTCCAAGGAGGTGAGATATGCAAACTTCAGAATTTTAGTTCATAGGTGATTGTAACAATCTTTTGAGTTGAATCTCATCTATTTATTGTCTGCCCTCTCTTTTTATAGATGTCAGGGCTGCAGGTTTGAAACAATCATAATTATGAGTGTGTATTGATTAAAATCAGGGTGATTGTGCCGGTGACTGTTTGTGCATATTACATATACATAAAATAGTTTAATTTTCTTATGTCCACACCCCTAACCAACTTATGCCCTACTGACATTATGCCTACACTAGCTTTTGGAAGAAGTTCATCATTCCCTAGTGACTAGAAGGTTTTTTCATGTTGTTTGGATAGTTTTTCTTGAATATATTACATTTCTCATGCCTGTGCCAGCTTTTGGATGTTAATGCCTGCTATCCTTTCTCATTCTGTAGCTCCCGATCCTCTGGAGTTATGCTTCTTGGTAAAAACACCCCTATTTTTTTGCAGGTGATTATAGTGTTTGTGGATTGCATGTTGGGGCTGGAGAATGATGAAATTGGGGAATTTCTTGGCGGTGCATTGTTAGCAAAAGTGGTGGACCTGCTTACCGACTTGGATGTATGTACTGAAGTTGTTTCATAGGCTCTGAAAGAAAACGAGTTATTGAGCTCATGCTTGATATTGGTTGACACAGGTAAACATTAGTTGGGAGGACATTCTACAAGAAGACACTAACAAAGGAATTTTTGACATGGAACTGGAAGATGTTGAGGAAAATGCAGATGGTTTAATTGGCAGAAAGGTTTGTTTCAAATGTGCCACATAGTTGGCTTGTAAAATATTGTTTGTCACTCTCTTTTATATTGAATGCTCTTCCTTTGATATTTGAAATTAAACTAAGATGTTTTATGATTTCCCAGTCTGTGGAAGAATACGGAGTTCTTAATGGTAATGCATTTGCTGATAAGCTGGATGGCTTAATGGTGGCTGTGTGCAAACATCTGACAATATGGGCATCTAATGGTCGCTTAGAGGCAGTAAGTTTCTAGTTTAGCTGTTCTGTGTGTATGTGGAATATAAACTCATAGGATTCCTGTAGAGTACCATGTTTATTATCATCTTTAGGTTAGCTTGAGCTCAAAATGTGTTTGGTGTAGAACTTTCAATATGATTTGTATACGAAGGGAAAAACATTTTTTTTGGCTCGCTGTGAATTTTATGTTCAACTTCTGAAACATGATTTATACGTAGAAAGAGCCGCGAATGATATTGAGATGTTCTGTGCTTGTTGCATTTATAAAGAACTTTTGACTATTGTTTTTATCAGGTTGATGTAGTTTGGTTTTCTACCCCAACTTGTGCTTCCATGCAAGTTAGTTCCTGCATGTGTGCCCCCTAAATATGCATCATTTTTTATGTCATTAGGTGTTTGCAAATCTCAAAGAAGCCTTTCGAAGAAGTGTGTTGAATGCTTACAAGTCAAAGTTTGCACAGGTAATTCATAGCTTTACTTTGTACTAGTTAGGTAGCTCTCTCTGGGTTCTTTAATTTTTTTTTTTATTATTTTTATTTTTTTAGTGAGATATTTATCTACAGATCAGATGTATTATAGTTGTTGACCAAGTTCACCTCCATGACCATTTGAATATTTCGATTGCAGTTTGTGATGTTTTATGCCTGTTCATTGGATCCTGATACATGTGGCCAAGAGTTTGCTTTTATGCTTCGAGATATATTTCTTTCAAGAACTGAAACTCCAATTTCTAGGTAATCTTAGTTCTGAAGGTAAACTGTGTATTTTCTTTCCTGTCAAAATTTGAATGTCTTCAAGATGAGTGTTTGCTTTCTTTTTAAATGTTTTACTCGTGCATTGTCTTGAATGTCAAATATGTGGTAGCTATTAGTAGAGTGTCAGGCAAGTTGTAGAACTTTTTCTAATGTTCATGAATGTCTATGGCTGATCCTTCAAATACAGTGTTGCTAATGAACACTTTGGTGAAAGAAATGTGCTCCTTTTCATTGCTTGGGAATTGACACTGCTAAAGTTTGTTCTCAAGTACTTAGAGCAAAATTTTCTAGGAAAAAGTTTCATTGCTCATACCTCATAGTTCATTCCATCCCATGTTGCTGGATTCAATTTAGCTATGCATATTTTGTGTCAGAACTGATGATGTCTTCCTGCTGTTTGGAAAACTTGAGGAAAAAACAGAGAGGATGGGCAGAAATTCATCCCAATGCTATATGTAATCTATTTGTTAAGTTCCACTGGTGCAGCAGGTGATTTGCGTGTTTTAGGTTCTGTGTCTGTTTAAGAATCCTGTTATAAAAATCCATGTAAAATTCACAAGCTTGAGCTTGTGTTACGTTTGGGGAGCTGTAAATTCTGCAGCCAATGTTTGTGCAGCATCTTAGACGGGAACTTGTTTGAATTTTTTTTGTCTCCTTGTTTTAGCTTACATTTTATGCCTTTTCTTTGTGGTCTCCTCTGCAGAATGAGTGCTGTTGGGTATCTTGCTAGCTACTTGTCTCGGGCAAAGTTCATTTCAACTTCTTTGGCGGTAGACATACTAAAAAGGCTAGTGAATATTCTTTGTTTCCTTTTGGTAAAGTATTTTTCCAAATTTTATTCTTTTATTCACATTTCCATTTCCTTTTTCAGCTTAGTAGATTGGTGTTTTGAGTATTGCCAATGTCATAATGACCCAGAGAAAATAATCAACCCAAAAGCTAACCGAATCTTCTATGCTGGATGCCAGGTAAATTTTATTATTTGGTATAATTTGCTAGTGTGAAACATTTATGATGGTATAGTTTGCTAGTTAGTGGAAGCTTTCGTAGTTGTTTGTTTCAGCTTGTAAGGTTGTTATCTTTAATAGGCCACAGAATTTCAATTTCAGGAAGAGCGTAGTGCGCATATGTCATTTTCTTTTTTGTTTTTTTAGAACCAATTGTGAGATTAAAATGGTTTGTATAGGCCGTTTTTTTTTTTTTTTGGGCTTGAGACTGCCTCAATATCTTATGCCAATGTGGGATAAGCTTGAATCAGAAGTTGGTTGGTTTATTTGGCACTTTGTATTGTCATGTATTTTATAACAGTGAAGTTGCATTTCCATTATAGGCTGTGATGTATACCCTTTGCTTTCATATGAGATCCATTGTCGATGATCCTCAGCTCAAGTCAAAGCTATTAGGAATGCCTTTGCAACCAATTCTTCATCATGCATTAAGTCCTTTAAAGGTGAGCGAGTCTCTATCCTTTGTTTCCGTAAAGGACAAATTTATTTTATTACACAGACCAAGTTAAATTTGTTAAGGAATGGATTGCTGATCATATATAATCACTTTTTATATTCTAGCACAACATGAAAATAAGTTTTGGTTGATAATAATAATAATAATAATAATAATAATAATAATAATAATAATAATAATAATAATAATAATAATAAAATAGCATGAATATGCAATCTGTTATTGATATGTCCTTATATGAAAGTTACGACAGTTGTTGATTCAAGGCTATGCTCTGGAGCTCATATAATCTTGTCAGGTGCCTCTTCTAATCGCAGTTGAAGTAATCTTACTGGCTTTTTGGTCTTCCACACTTGGAACTAAAAAAATGACACCTCTTTGTTTCTTCCATCATTGTTTTAATTTTGCTTTTATTATCTTCACATGGTAATATTATCAAAATAAATGACTGAAATATGCTCTTAATTTTAACTCCTTTGCTCAAGAACAGGTTTGTTTGCCTTCTATTGTCCATGAATTCCTGAGGCAAGTGAAGGCGGCTAATTTGTGCAAGAAATCAGTTTCCCTTTTTTCTGAAAACTTACTTGAGTCGGACTTCTCAAAAGCATTTGGTGGAGTGGAGAGATTGGATATGTTCTTCCCCTTTGATCCGTATTTACTGAAAGAATCTGACAGGTATTCCCTGGATGTTTTAGTTTGATAACATATAAGATTTTCTTTTTTTTTGTTCTTGTTCTTAAGAAGCTTAGGTATCACCAATGTCTGTATTTGATCTTCCTAGAAAGTTAGTTCTCCGATTATTCTTTTTCAATTTATAAAATGTGCCAAAAAAAAAAAGCCATGATGGTATTTGATTAAAACTCAGAAAAGGAAAGAAAAATAGTTACAAGTTTGTAAGATGCCCACTTTCTTTCTTGATGTTTTTGGTTAACAATATGCCTGTGGAAACCCTAAGACATAGTGGATTCTTATTGGACTGGTAGCTGACATATGAAATCTAGTGATTTGACCTTTCTTTACTTTCTCTTTGTGATAAATTTTTACATAGATGAGTGCTACAATTTTGCTGAATATTCATAGACTCTTGAAATATGCAGTTTTTTTTTAATAGTGTATAAATTGACTTTGGTTCCATGAAATATAATTCCTCAATTATTGCCTTGCCCTGAAGCTTCATAAGGCCCAACTTCAAGTTCTGGTCCTCAGTTAAGACGACATATAGCAATTGCAACTCGGAAGATGAAGAAGATTATGAGGACCTTGATGTGCCAGATTTTGCAGAGATCGGGTGCTTCAGCGAGAACCATAAAATAGAAACCGACAGTGATGAAGAAGATGATGATGATGACGACAACAATAATGACAATGATCTTGAGTTATCAATGAACAAGATGTCAATAACACCCAAACATTCCTTCAATCCTCATTTGATGGGAAAGCAACAATTCCCAGCTCGGATGCCAGCAAGAATCAGACCCTCTGTGAGTCCACCATAACAAGCATCATTTTTGTGGCCCCAATTCAAGTCCAAAATCTTGGTAGGGGATGATAATGTAGCACACCATGATTCTTACCCCAGAAATGCATTAGTGGAGCAGATGGGGCGGAGTAGTTATTTGTGAAATCGCAGCTCTGTTGTAATATATAGAAAAGAGGAGGATTCTTATCATTAAAACGAGATGGATAAAGCACCTTGTGTGTGTGTGCGTTTTTTTTTTTTTTTTTTGGTCAATTTAAACATAACTGTCGATGTTGGAGGTTACCACAAGTCAGGGCTGATCCAATAGGATGATTTTTGAAGTCGTGTTTTACAAGGTTTGCTGATCTAAGTATAAATATCACGAAATCTGAGATGTGAGATAAACTTTTCTTTCTGTTTTTCCAAGTGTTTGAAAACATAAGACTAATAATCTCTTAGTCAATTTATGATAAAAACATAAATCCTTCTAATTTGCTTGTTTCTAATTTAAAAATAATTACCTACATTTCAAAACCAATTCCACTAATCAAATTAAACAACCAAGACTAACCACATTTAATAAATTACCATGCTTTTTGTGAAAACACCTCACATTATTATCTTGAAAACATCATACACAGGAGATGATTTCTTTTAAAACGGTACGTAGTTGTTCATATACACAGAATTAGTGTCCCGGAGGACTGACTCAAGGGACTAGAACCATCAGCTGAGAAGGTTTTACAAATTGAGGAAATTAATCAACTGAAACGAGTTAGTGTGCATCCATGACTTCTATTCTTACCACCATAGAGAGCAATGGCGGTTGTCATGATTCGTGATGCAGGATGTTAACATGTTACAGTGAGTCATCACGACGGTTTACAACTCCTCGGCGGCCCTCTTCTTAGCCGTTTCAAGACGGGCCTATAAGTTTCATCCTCAGTTTCAGTTGAATCCTCCCCGCTATCACCTATAGCACACCAACTCATCCGATCAATATTTATAGTTCAATAAACACTACAAAACCAATTAAATATTGTCTAAAATCAAATTAGCCATAAGATAAAAATCAAAGATTCAATGTTGACTTGACTACACTAGGACAAATTTTCTACCTCTGTGATAATTCCTGGGCTTCCTCTTTACGTCACCATCAGTCCTCTTTGATATTTCATGAGTTACAACTGAAGTGCTCTTGGACTTCTGCAGGACAACATTAACATGTTTATGCCCTTTCACCATGCAATGCAGTACATTTAACTTCAGTTTCCATATATAAACCTCACCTTCGGTTTTGATTTATTACACTCAGCTGTTAAAGTTTCAGTGCCATAACCAGATCTTTTTAAAGATACTGCAATAACTCCACGGTCCATATGCTCCTCAGGAGAATCACATAGTCCTTTAAATGGTGGCATGCAGCAAAACCTGAGGTGAATGACTCACAGAGAGGTTAAAAAAATTGATTTTTCATAACCACAGATAAATTACAACAAAGGCCAACAAGCAAATGTTTAGACAAATATTAAATCATTAATTATCAGAGCTTCTTGATACTGTTGGGAACTCAAATAATCTGAGTGAGCCATTTGTTCAATGTACGAACTAAAACAGAGACATAGTAGGGAGGAATAACAGAAAACAATGAACAATTGATGCCAATAAACCAAAACAATAAATGAAAAACTACCTACACCACAATAGAGATCAGGCCATTCCACTTTACGAAACATTTCTTTCAGGAAAATCCTCCAACTTATTAGCTTGACAAGTGAGTTTATTTATTCATTTATTTATTTCATTAGATCAAATAGAAGGCACTAGTCATATGTGTACAATTTACTCTGATGTCATTTTGCCCATCTCAGGGATCACAAGTGAATAACCTAGCCTGTTCGGACAAATCCTAAACATTAAAAAATTTTAGCACAAAGCAGAGCAATGAATGGCATAAAACTGTTTAACCACCTGTTGTATATAACTAGTGGGCTGTGTAACAACAATTGTGATTGTTTATATCTATAGGAGACAAAGTAAAATCAATGCTTAGATACACTAGAAAAGAAAAATAATAAAAAAAATATAATATTGTAAAAGCGTTAGCAAATGAAAGTGTTTTGTATATATATTGTGCAAATCGGGATAAACAAGCACAAACCATTCTGGAGGCAAACTTGTAGCATCAAACCCACATGGCAGTATCCTCCATTTGCGACATTTGTCACACTGTACCCATTCGTGGTCAGGCTCATATTTAGCACCACCCTTTTTCTGTACCAACCATCAAGACGATTGGTTAAGAGAAGCAGAAGGAAAGAAAAAACATGAGCAACCTTCCATAAAAAGGTAAACAAGGAAATCACATAATTAACACGAGGCAAAATAGAGTAAACAATGATTATGCAGTTCAAAAAACTTTGGTATATGTAAGACTGTTAACCACACTAATGTTCAAGAATTCTGGTCTTAAAGATGGAAAAATATAAATAGATATATGGTAAATATCTCTGACTTCAAGAAATTAAGAAATACCAAATCGATTCTATCAAAGTTGTCATCCCAATATTTAGTTGCATTTACGCCCAACCAATCCTCCAATTCAGCATATGCTTCACAGTCTTGAAATCCTTGCTTGTTGTTGAGCACCCAAACTTGATCATGGTTCTCATCCTGCATAATCAGATCATTAAAATACTTCAGCACATATTGCATTCATAAAGAAAATTCATTTGAGATAAAAAAAAAAAAAGAAAAAGAAAAAACAACATACCACTAAATCTGTTACATCTATAACCCCTATAACACCACGCCCAATATCTGCATTATGCACCATGCTTCCAACTCGCTTATAAGCCTTGACAAAAATTTGAACAAACCTCAGGAGAAAAGTTTTCAAAGCATGGCCAAACATGATGTATAATTGTTGATAGGAAATTTTCTTTCAGTGGAAAAAAAAAATCGAACCAATTTTTTTCCCAAACAGAAGCACATATAAGGTTGATTTCCTAGTCTGAAATAAGTTTAATGTTTATACTCGCTACTCGTTGAGTCATCAAATCAGTGAGAGGTAAATAATTTCCTATAAAAAATCAATAATGCCAAAAAAACAACTAACAGTGTTACCACAAAAAAGAAAGGGACTAATAGGTAATCATATTTTATTCAAGCTCTTTTGATTATTATATGTCTATGAAGAGCTTGAAATGGGTGTCATGCGAATCATAAATGCACCAGCATGAAATGGGAATACCAACCAATACACTAATATAGAGTAATAGTTCGATTGATTAATCATAGTAAATTGATTTCATTAGCTAACATTTAAATCAAAATTGTAGGGCTCACCTCAATTAGTCGGCCATGCCAATATAAAAATATTCCACAGTTCAATCTTTCCCATTCAACTTGACTCCGGCCAAGTGTGAGCTGAAGAGCAACATCCTTTACATTACCTTGAACTACAAAAGTTTTATTCAAAGATTTTGCCAAAGGTCGGCTTTTGACCTATAAAAGAAATCAAGAGAAGATCAAGAAAATCTGCTTTTTATGGTTAGGTTCTAATACCAAAAGTTGAAGGGAAAAAAAATTACCAGTGAACCTTGGATATATATCTTCATCCTCGGATCTAAGAAAATAACCTCCAAGTAAGCATGAAGCGAATAGTCCAAAGGCACCTAATAGTCATAAGAATTATCAAATGATGCTCACAAGGTTCATGTCAAGCAATTTACGGAACTTACAACTGATAGACCCATATGAAAATAATGTTCAAACAATGAGTCCATCACCTATGAGTACTAAAATGAGAATGCTTTTGTATGGAACTTAAAGTAAAGTAGCATAATTATCCATATTAAGTAAAACATTAGCTATTGAAGAGCAAGATCATTCACAGCAGGAAATAAAAATTGACAAAAAATATCTTCCAGTTAAACATAGGCAACCTCACGGCTAATTTGTCCAGGGCGCGATCTCACTCTTCTAGACCGAATCCAAATGTTGCTTTGGGATCCTTGAGAACTTTTATTAGTTTCTGCATCATCCCACTCCAGAGTATAGTCTGATGACTCTGAACCCCACCTGTCTAAGTTCCAGATGTAAATTTGTGTTCCAGTACCGAACTCACCGAAGAATCCTAACTTTTCTCCAATAAAATACTCGTTAAAAGGAGAAAACTCCTTAATAGCATTCAAATTATACTCTGCAGTTGCATCTGACTGGATATTTAGATCCACTTCCATATAATGCCCCTTCTTGCAGTATGTAATGAGAGGAATTTCAAGGTTCTGCAGCCAAATAAATATGAATTTCAAATTACAGATACATAAAAGAGAAAATTGCTTGCATACCCCTATAAAAGTGGGTAATTGCTAGTATACCCTCATAAAAATCATATTTACTTATATATTAGTATAAAATATTTTCATTTGCTCATATAACCTTATGGTTAAAAACAAATATACCAATTCTATGAAAATATAGATCAAACCTTGATTCTTTCTCTTTTTGCATGTTCCCAAGATGATGAAGTGAAGGCTAAAGAGGGTAAATGATAGTTTAGTTTTCTAATAAAATTTTTTTAATAAAATCTTTTGGTTGTCATTTGTTCAGAAGGGTACATAAACATATAAAAATGATTTATTGAGCATATATAAGCAAATATCATTTTTATAGGGGTATGCAAGAAATTGACTATTTTTGCAGGGGTATGTAAGCTAGAAAAAAACTGAGATAAAAAGACAAGCAACATAAGAAAACACAATTTAAGACGGCATACTTCTTTGTCTTTATTGAATGACTCAGATAAGAAGGCAACAGATCTTGAGGTGGAAGTTTGGGTAAGAACAAGCACATCTCTTCCAAGTTTCATAGCTCCTGTCTGCAACCCAAAAAAAAAAAAGCACACAGAATCAATGCTAACTGTAGTTAACTCATTTTAAAAAAATGACAACCAATATAAATAAAAGAAAAAATAATTCTAACTCCAGCAATACCAGTTTTGATTTTATTCACTGAAGGGCAAAAACAATTTTTTGAGGTCTTTTGACTGATTGTGAATACTAGTTTAAAGCAACTTAAAGATATCTCTGGCTTACTGTAGAGCTTTAAAACAATTCTAACAATGCTGATAAATGCAAACTGGACCTGGGTAGAGCCAGGCCAATTTTGTACCAGTTAGATATTCAGAAGAGAATTCACAAACCTTAAATCCGATACCAAATCTACCAATGTGATCTTGCCTTCCTTCATTTGGAAGTTTGTGACCAAATGATACCATTCTCACAATGTCAGTATGATGCATACCATGTCCATCATCAATAACTGACAACACAGGAATTCTCTTTTCATCTTTCTTAGAATAAAGGTTTGTGATAGATATGTCTAACCTGAAAAAAGTAACACCTCCATTAAATGAAAATCTTTAGAAAGCAGTGTAATTGCACCAATCATTACAACAACAATTAATTCTTCGGTCAAAGAAATTAAAACTTAATTATAAGTTATTCTTAAAACAAGATAGTGACTGCAGAGAAAGAAAAAGAAGAAGAAAAAATAATACTCCGAGAGGAATAAAAGTCACCAGCCAAGAGGAAAGAAAGACCCACGACTGAGAAAACATGAAATATAAAGAACCACAGATATTTTCTTCCAAAAGTTCAGGCTGAAAATTTAACTTCAACATAACTAGTTAAAATGTACTTCTTCAGGTTGCTCCATCTTGAATCTCTAAAGCATAAAACAGGTCACATGACTTGTTAAGGAGAAAACTTTCTGAATATTGAAATGAACACTGGCCATGGCCACGTCTTAAAGTAATAATGGTAACAGCATAATCTGTCTCTGAGACCATTATTTCGCTAGGATGTGTCAATATGCATGAATATAAAATTCTCTTTAGATGTACCTCTTTGCACCGGCATCTTTTGAATTATCAACAAGCTCAGCCATTGCACCAAATATCCACCCAGCATGAGTCTGGCTTAAAGTTCTCAAATAACTAGGATCTGTTCTAACAAAATTCTTGTGGACACTCTTCACTGGTTTAATGGGCATTGATAGAGCTTCTGTGAAGTTTCTGCTAGAATCTCTAGTAGGCAAGGGAGCCTTCAACTCATGGGAACTATTTACCTTCTTATCTGAGACCACAGGAGGCAACCTATCTGCTGCCCTACTTCGTCTACCTTGGGAATGATCAATGCCTTCTCCGGACTGTGAACAGAATTTTTGTTGATTTTCTGAATGAATGCTACTCTTAAGCTCACGTTGACAAACTCCTACAAGTAAAAAGTCAAATAAAAAATCATATGAAAGCTATAAATAAATTAATGTGACTGCAGGATGTCCACGGTAATTAATCAAGTTCACTATGTAATGAGGGCATGTAAGATACACAATATGACAAACTCAAGATAACCGAACTACCACAGTTGAGGCATATATAACTTACAAAGCAAAAATGGATGACCTGCTTCACAATATAAAAAGTATTGTGAAGGAAACAGAAGGCAGGTCAGATATTATGTAAGTAGAAGTTAAGGAACTACTTTTTTTGGCAAAAACAAAACATTACCCTTTTTCTAACAATTTTGAATCAGAACAACAGAAATTATCCATTTGAAACCAAAAGCGTGCGATAACTCATATCATATCCCAAGAACTCTAACACTATCAACTCTTAAATCAACAAGACTACCTCCTCACACAGAACAGAGAAATGATGCAGTGACCCAATATGGGTAAACCAGAACCCAAACAACCAAGTTGCCTGCTCATTCAGGGTAACCAAATGTCAAGGCTGGGAAATCCTCAGGTATTTAAATGAGCTACAATTTAACATGCAGCCATATAGATGACCTACTGACATCTGCCCACACTTACAATGTCTGAAAAAACTTACTGAAGAAAAAGTATATAGCCCTGTTTTCCTCTACTTTTTCGTTCCCTTTGGAAAAAGAGCAAATGCTGCACATTTTAACATAGATATCATCACTAACAAACTTTTCTCTCTCAAGAAAATCAACAGTTTTGGAATATATTTTACAAGGCTTCGAAAAACAAAAACATTCAGAAGGTAAATTATGAGATCTATAGCAAAGTTAAGAGAATGAATGCACTAATGAAAATTGCATTCAGTAGCAGAAGGCCCAACCTTAACTCACCCATGGTTAAAAATTGAGCACTTTGTGCTACAAAAGCAAGCACAAACTCATTCAATATTGTTGTCAGACTAATGACATAATAAATATGCACCCTAAAGCTCATGCCACTCACCTGAGTTTCTCACCAATCCATGAGATTTTATATGCCCCTTCCGCATGTAGTATGGAACAACAGCATGTGTGAATTGAGGAGATTCATTTGAGGCCAGTATGTAAAACTCACATATATCAGATTTTACAATCGCAGCCTTGAAAAGGAAGTGAACATCCAAAATATTAGAGAATGTTAAAACTTTAAAATTTAAATGAAGTTAAGTTCAGAAAACAGATCTACCACATTGTTCTTCCAAAGAAAATGTAAGAAACGACCCCACTCTTTCTTTTGATTGTAGTTTTCAGGTTCCGGGTACAACCGACATAGTGGTAACTCCGACTGCAAATAGATTTTGCTAGATTGAAATCCAGATATTGACCAGCATGCAGGGCTGTAAAATGAGGGCACAACACCAGGAAAGAAGAAACATCATCATCGACAGATTGAAAGGCGTGCACACACGCACACACTTCAAGAACAACCAGAAGGATGGATAAGCTTTTAGACATTATGCTGATTCACAAAGAAAGTAAACTTCCATAGAGTATTGATATTTGCCCACATCCACTTCATGATCACAAACAGAGGACAGGCTTGGTATGCCTTTATTGATCTTAGCGACAGGTCTGATTTGAGCACCTATCCTGATCCAGTGGAAGTGATAGAGGAGCTTGTCTACTTGATATTTATCTAGAGTATATGTGATTCAAACATAAATCAAGGTGAACAAATTGACAAGCATGTAAAACCAACAACATAAGAACCATTTCACAACCTACAACATGGAACATATTACCAAATCAAAGGTAAATTATGAAAGTGTAACATTGTTTCTCATTAATCTTTTAACATGCAGCAAAGGAGCTGCACAAAGTAACTCGCGCATGGGATGCCACTTGAGCCCTTTTAAAGTTCAAGTACTGTTTAAACCATTAGGATGATGTCAAAATATAATAAAATAATTTAATGATGCTAATTGAACACATTTTAAGATTTTTGTATGATCTATGAGAAAAGTAGCATGTATGCAGTAGCCCTTGAAACCATTAGTGGTGTATGTATAATTACATACACCACTAAAAACATCGCACTAGCATATTGCTGTGATACTGTGTACATTAAGCCATACCAATTTAAAAGAAATTATGTATTCTACAACAAAATAGCTATATCATCCGTAGCTTAAGGTGTACCAACTGACTAGATCCCATATTTTCAATTAGTTAACTCCTCCAATCAGTTAATACTGGAAGAGTTAGTGAGTGAGCTAAAAAAGAGTACACACACATATTGAAATGTCAGGGGTGATACAGAAATAGTCAAATGTTCCAGTGTAATATGTAAAACGGCCTAAATATATCCTTTAACAACAAGAGGGTCTAGTCATCCATAAGTGAATGTAAGAGTTGAATCCACTTAGAGGCCAATGCCATTTTCTTTAATTTGGTTTGATGTAAATGCACTTTTCCTTAAATAATAACTTAGGTATGACTTAAGCACTCCATATACATGTGAATAGACTTACACCAAGAGGCCTAAATGCAGCGTTTTGACTTATTAGTCAAAACACCAAATATGGAGTTCATTGTGGGTTTTTAAAAATTACGGTTATGTCAAAACTTCACATGATTGAAGCATAATCTAAATAGACACTCTATAAGTCCAACAAACACAAAAGTCATTTTGATCAACTTTTGTAGATTGATTTAAGGCCAAACAGATCGAAATTACATATTAGCCCTACTTGCATTATTATATTTCCAAATCATCCCAAACTAGGAAAAAGAAACATAAAATTTCCACTCAGATCCAACCAAACAAATACACATATATATATTAGAGTGCAGCACTTTCACTTGCATGTGAGTCCATTTACATTGCAATCCATTTAATCCAAATTAAACATGCCCCAAATAGCAAACAAACTTAAAATATGATTAATTCAAATTTTATACACCATATTTATTTATATAATTCTATTTTGTACGAGTATATTAGGTTGTTTTCGGCGAAAGGGAACAGGCTAAAATGGAATGCTTGCAGCACTTCTGCTTGCATGTGAATCCATTTAGATTGCAAGTCCATCTGCTCCAAACTAAACATGCCGCAAATAGAAAATCAATCCACCAAAATAATTGATTCAAATTTTATTAACCACATTTATTTCTATAATCGTAATTTGCACGAGTAATATCAGGTTATTTTTGGCAAAAGGGAACAGGCTGAAATGGAATGCTTCTCACTTTCAGTGAGAAATAATAAACTAGTAGCTTCCTCTTTCTTTTCATATAAAATACAAATGCAGCATTTAGACTAACGGCCAATTTGGAATGCAGCATTAAGAATTACACCCAATTTGGTAATAAGTTGTAATGCTGCACTTCCAACCTCATACAGGACTTGTAAAGAGTTTGGCTGGGCTTAAGCCCAACAAGTCTGAACTTGACATTAGTTTAAAGCCCAAATAAATCCCAGCACACATAAAACTCATTCTATTCAATTTTATATTCCGTTTGAGCAAAGCACAATTCTGAACTTAAAACATTTATTATCCTTTTAGCTGAAGTTCATCAAGTTTCTCAAGCCATGTCAGACCAAGTCTTAATACTTCCATGCATGCTTTTCTGTTGGGTTTGAGATTCAAGCTTGGTTTATAGAATATTATGAGAAGCCCTCAGGCCACAATCTGGCTCAAAACTAAAGATAACTAAAACCCCTAATTTTTCAGAATGAACTTTTTGTTGGTTCAAACCAGCCCAGTCCAAGTATTAAAATTAAATTAGTAGCTAATTACAATGTTATGATTGCAAGTCAATAAACAAAAATAGAGAATACAATATATCCAAATGAATTCAACCAAACAAGTATGCATGGAAGTTAATACCCTTTGAATCCACTTACAACCGCTAGTCCAATTGCTTCAAATTAAACAACCCCCCAATTGAGTGTTTACCAATCTAGAATTGGCAATCACATGAAAATTACAATAAGACCCACACACATACACTCTCTTGTACATCATCATTGTCACTTGTTAGAAACTCAAACCCAGACAACAACAGGAATAAAATCATAATTCCAGTGTCATGTCATGCTTCCAACCACCATAGTTTTATGAGATAATTTAGCAAATCATTAAGTGACTTCACCAGGAACAACACCACCATAACAAGACCAAGCACCAACAAAATCTTAAAACACGAAGTGCATTGTTGTAATAGACGCTCATGCTTTGAATTGACCAAATACTCAAAAAGAAAAGAAAAAGAACACAACACATTTTTAAATATAACATTAACATTAATAGCCAAAAAGAATGAGAGACCTAGTATTCCATTTTAATAATTTCGTCAGGGATTTGAAATGCAGAAACTTACGGTTCAAATGGAAGATTGATGCAAGTTGTCCTGCATATTGGTTTGTCATCTTTCTGAAGCATTACATAGCTAGCAATCTCCCCTATAAAAGGATTCAAATTAAACTCTGCACACAAAATAGAAAGAATGAAACCAAAAGATTGACATGAATGTAACAATTTATTACCATCCACAGCTGGTTCATTCAAGTTCAAAAGAGGCTTCATTTAACCTGCAAAAATAAAATGAAAAAAAGTAAATTCAAACAGCATTATCACACTCCTACGAATCAAGAAATCATAAGAATCAGTACGGGAGGAAGCAACAAAAGAAGAGCCAAAACAGCATGAATGCCCGATGAAAACAAAATGACGTCATAGGACAACTAAAAATTCAAGGCAAACTAATGGACTAGTATGAATCATTGACAGGACCGTTAAAGCAACAAAGTTTCCTGAACAGAAATCCAATTACACTCAAAATCAAACTAATTTTGAAGAAAAAAAAATCAGCACATAAACTAACAAAAAGAAACTTTCACAAAGAAAAGGTAAAATAAAGGGGTAAAAAACATAAGCATCCTCTAAAAACTCAAACTTTCACGACGTTGATTCCACTTCAAAAAAAAAACAAAAACAAAACAAAACAAAACAAACAAATACAAACAAAAAAAAAAAAAAGAAGAAGAAGAAGAAGAACAGTAAAGAAGAGAAGAGAAAAGAAAAGAAAACAAGAAACAAAAAATCACTATAGATCGAAAACTACAAAGGGAAAACAAACACAATGGCATGTCGTAGTAAGAATCGCTGACAAAAAACACAATTTCAACCACATTACAACAGTTAAACCCTAACAAAACCCTAAAAGAAAGGCACAAGAACAAGAATCCGAAGGCGGCGAGGCATGCAATAATTAGAGGCAAAAAAAAAAAGCTCAAGAAAATACCTCAAGGGTTGACAAATTCGCAGGTAAACTTGGGACCAAAATTGAAAAAGAGAAGACCTAAAAGAGATCGGCGAGGAAATTAAGCGGCGGTTGGTCAGACGGAGAGCCGAAAGAGGAGACGTGCTCCAGCGAATTGTTTTCCCTATACTGTTCCCACGGGTCACATTAACTTAAAGGGTTCCACAGCAGCCGTTTTTTTTTCCAAAAAATAAAAATAAAATAAAACCCTAAAAATTTAATAATTTAAACATCTTTATATCTATTTTCATTAATTAATTAATTAATTAAAAAGGGAGTTTATATTGCCTGGTTCTAGAACCAGGATATTTCTTAGTTCTGACCTATCATAATCTGTCATGTGTCATTAACTTTATTCTGATAACATATGTCAGACTGTGATAGAGCAGAATAAAAAAATATCATGATCTTAAAACAAAACAATATGAAAGAGACTTATTCGGAATAAGAGTCATGGGTTGGGCATTTATTTACGTATATACATAGGAATTAAGGAGCTTACAAAATTATATAAATGACAAATAGAGTGGGTTTTGTGGATTATTGGTGGGAATTGTGGAAGTAAACCCAGATATTCCGGCAAATAATTTAATAACCTTGGTTGCATACTGTGGAAGTGCTTTTTCATGGGTGTTAAATTACTAAATAATGTAATTCTTTTTTGTTTTAAATAAAATTTAACAATATAAAAGATAGAGACTAGCTTTAGAAATTTTAACTATTACATTAATAAGTTTTTCTCATATGAACTAATATATTGGTTAGACTAGTGCAGTTCGAACTGTGGATTTGTAGTATGTATTTTCATTTATTTTTTTTTTAAAACGCCAACATTGTTTTTCTCCAAAGTATTTGTAGTATTTGTTCTTCGTATACCAATTCAGATGTGTATTTCTCTAGAATGTCATACTGCAAGAGAGAAAAAAAAGACTCTGGAACAAGATATATATTGTTTTATTTTTTCAATTATTTGAAGTTATTGAAAAAAAAAAAAGAAATGATGTACTCCGGGTAGCAGTGGCACTGTGAGAGTGACAGGAACATGGGATATATTACTTTATCAAGTTGAAACAGAGATTTTGAAATTTGAATTCAGTTGGATTAGACATCTTGAAGTTTGAATTTGATTTGAAAAATCACATTTTATCCAAATTTTTAATTGATTAGTGACAACTGAAACAAATACTTTAAAGTTAAAAATCACATCTCACTCCCTAACTAAATACAGAAACAATTAATATGAACTTAAAAAACCATATGTATAATATAGGGCTTTTAAATAAAGTAGCCATATTTTATTTTTTATTTAACCAAATGGTCCTAAAGCCATTTTAATTATCAAAATGGCCCTAGAACCTTGTGATGTGCTGACTGAACGCTAAGTCAGCGTTGATTGGACTGCTGACGTGGTATTTTTAAATAAAAAATTATGTTTTTTTTGTATTTTAACCCCTGAATTGTTTTATAATCAATAAGTTGATATATTCTTGGGGTTTTTTAACCAATTTTTTTTTAAAAAAATTATTTGTGTTTTAAAATTTATTAAACTTTTAAATAGCTTTTTAAGAAATATATAAGTGTGTTTTTTTAATTTAAATCCCTTATTTTTTATAATTAACAAATTATTTTTTTCCTTTGATTATTTAACTCAAATTTTGTTTTAAAAATTATATATTTTTTTAATTTATTAAAAAATTAATTTTAAAGAATATATTATTACGAAAACACAAAGGGCTTATAATTTATTTTTTTAATTAAATCATGAAATCAATAATAACCTGTAAAATTATTTGAAGTTAAAAAACATAATTGCATTTAAATATAAATAAAGTTACTTCTAGTAGGATCAGGGATTCTATCCATATGCATTCTTCTACGTCTGATTTTTGGTCGGCGAACAGTAGCAGGTACAGGCTGCCAAAATTGTGAACTCGGTACCGGATGAAAACATGGAGCATAAATTTGTCTGTATGACATTACAGTCAACTAATGGAGCATAAGTTATTAATACTTATTATTGATTGCATGATTTAATTAAAGAATAAATTATAAACCCTATGTATTTTCATATTCAAATATATTCTTTAAAATTAATATTTTAATAAATTTAAAAAATTACATAATTTTTTAAACAAAAATTAGGTTAAATAATCAAAGAAAAAAGATAATTTGTTAATTATAAAACAAATAAGGGATTTAAATAAAAAAAACACACTTATATATTACTTAAAAAGCTATTTAAAAGTTTAATAAATTTTAAAACACTAATAATTTTTTTAAAAAAAAATTGGTTAAAAAACCCCAGAATATATCAACTTATTGATTATAAAACAATTCAGGGGTTAAAATACAAAAAATCATAATTTTTTATTTAAAAATACCACATCAGCAGTCCAATCAACGCTGACTTAGCGCCCAGTCAGCACATCACAAGGTTCTAGGGCCATTTTGACAATTAAAATGGCTTTAGGACCATTTGATTAAATAAAAAATAAAATAGAGTTACTTTATTAAAAAACCCTATAATATATCTGCTCACCAAACACCAAACACCAAACACCAACCAAACAGGCGAAAGGCAACTCTCATAAATAAATAAATAAATAAATAAATAAAAGCCAACTTTCAAATTCAAATGCAAATGCAAATGCAAATGTTGTTTTTATTTTTTAAAGGCAAAGCAACCAAGGGAAAGAGCTATAGGGGGAACAGATATAAAGTGAAACACTGTACACCACTCACAAGACTAAGTAACTCAAACACAACAATTTCTCAGGCAGCAAAAAAAAAAAAAAAAAAGTCAGCTTCTTCAAGGAGCGGTGATCTCATGTCATGCTATTGTTTGAAAGGAAGTAGTTGTTGTGATGAGAAGCAGCTTATGAATTTTCCATAATACGATAAACAGTAATTTCCTGCTGTTTGAAGTATCGCCTATCCTCCTCATCAACAAGGACAAGATTGAGGTAGTATTTGACGCTGAATTTGTTGTTAATATTCCGGTACGTTGGTGTTAACTCGTATGGGCTCAAGAACAGTCTGACTGGAATGGATTCCCCTGCAACATTAACATGCATTTTCAGAATAATGCAAGGTTTCACTAGTAAGTTATTCAATAGATGAGTGATAGTAGCCAGAAAAATCAGTGTAGCGTACCTCTAACTGGAGCACCGTCCATCAACTCATACTTTGCGAGTGTTTCTGTCTCAACATATGTGTTGGGCCCTGACCCAGTAGATTCTCGCCGTCGAACCTCAAGTTCCATATTCTTTATTTTGATTCGTACCAAAAGGAAATATATTTTTCCAATGATAACATCCTTCAAATGATACCTGGAAAAGGTGGAAGAGGTTAGTTTCTTTGAGTAGTAAAGGAAAAGGTTGAAAGTTGTTAGTTCTGGTAAAAGCTTTTTTTGCCGTTGCATGTCTACTGGAAGAAAGAGATGACTCTGTCCACATTACAAAGAGAAGTAAACGTAGTCCTAAAATCATTATCAAATGTATCACCACCAGGAAATATCACATCCAAAAGGTAACTGACAATATCACCATAACTTGAATCTTTAAGGCAATTATTTGCGCCATGTTTTGTTTAAAGCAACGTTCAATGAAAAGTTCATGACTCGCTTCATGCTTCAAAGAACAGGGCATCAAAAGATTGCACTGTCTCCAATAGTGTCACAGAAAACTCACTTGCTTTTGTTGTACTCAAACTCTATGTGCAAGCAATCTTCAATTCCCACTTCCATCTGCAAAACCACCAGAGTAACTCAATATCAACAAGTCACTTGATTTAAAAAGTGCATCACAAGATTTTTACAGTTATCCTGCAGTGTTTATGTGACCAGAATTCGATGACTATATGAAATTGATATGTTTGAGCACAGGTAGTCTCCAAGTCCAACCACATATATTCAGATCAAGGCTTAGTTGTCATCAATGTTGCTGTATATAATAGCTAGAAGAGTTTTTCATTTTCCTCTCTGTTTTTTATGAGACAAGTAGATGAAGTGATACCACAGGATACCTATTCAACTGTTCTTCATTCATAATATGTAGGTGAACTTCAATATCATTCATTATAAATGCACATCAATTTTTCTATCACTTATTTTGTGATATTATAAACAACGCTTCGCACTAAGTCCATAGTTTTAATGACATTTTACTGAAAAAATGGACAAGTTCTGTAATGCAAGTTTCCATGACCATCTTGGCCGCAAAGTCTACAAATTTACCAATGTCAAGAATAACCTAAGGCAGAGAGCATCACAAAATATGGCTTGGCAATCATCCGCTAATCATAACGGTGTATCCTTTAAAAATCACTAAAACCAATATTACTCACCTTAATGCTGTTGTTGATCGTTGGAGGTGGAGTGTAGTTACGGACCTGATGACAGAGAAAGATATATGAGCATGCATTCTTGACTACTTTGTGCTTTGGGGCCTTGCTGGCACAAATCGAAATTGAGGGATAACATATCAAAAAATCAGTTACATTCACAATAAATATATCCATGCAATAAACTCATAAAAGGCCTGCAGTCATAACCAGGTAGATAACAACTTCCTGACGAAAATGGCAGTCAGCGCCAAAGGAGAGATTTCACAACTTGGAACATATATTTTTCATAGCTCTCGATGAATGATTCAACGACCATTGACTATGCCATAAGATTAGTGCAACGTTGGATCCTTTTCGTGGATGTCCAAGTCAAGCAACCTACCCACTTACATTTAGCCACATGTGAAATCAATAAACAAAAGTTGCTAAATCTTTACGTGGACTCAAAACCACCTCTTAATATTAATCAAATCTGAAATTAAGTTTCATATCTTGTTGCTTTATTACCAGGGTGACACACATGATTAAATCACACTGTTCATAAGGAAAAACATAATTATCTAAATTGATGTTTAAAGGAAATCAAATTATTTTATTTGAAGTTAAACAGAATTATTTGGTCCAGTGTTATGCTGAGTGGTTCCTTACATTTCTTTTTATTAGCATCAAAACGGTGATATCATTAATTTCACAGAAGAAAAAACTAAATCAGTGGTTAGGTAATATTTTGAATATAGACATGTGCAAAGCAGAATTTCTGAAACACTTCAAATGAAATGGCAACCGTTGTTATGGTTTTTAAGCGCAAGTACGACATAATCAGTCACCCTTCATTGAAATTATACATTCATGGCATTTTCTCTGAAACAGCCAAGCCAGAAACCAAAATTTGATGATTATTCTAACTAAAAGTAAACTATATGCTAGTACACATAGCACAGATAGATGGTTGATATTGGACTAACCCAGAAAATTTGGTGCTCCACAATGTTGTTGACAAAGTTACGGCTAACCGTGACCCTTAGAATATACCTGCAAGCTTGCAAAAAAAAATTATTTCAAACATCAAACAACAAAATAAAGAAAACCAAGGTGACAATCTCAGTAAACAAGTTGTCCTTGTCATATTTCTAAGCGAGCAAACTACGCCTAAGGAGTGTTTATCATGCAATTCCCATGGGGCGGGTAGCAATTCATGCCAAAAGCTTGCAAGAAACAAATAGCAACGGGGATCATGATTCTACACGTGGACAGAAGAGTATAAAAACATTCTAATCTTGAATTTGTTGCAGAAACAATTCTGTAGAATTTTCAACAAGGATTAAAAGTTGCAATCAAGTAAAATTTGCAGAGACCGCATTTTACAGACCTTTTAGAAATCAATTGCTTCTGATAAAGACATGATAACCTTTCCATAATACTATAATTTACATCAGCTTAATCATGCCGGAAATAGCCAATAGGAATTCAATTATGCAAATCTCTATCCTTAGCATCATGATCCTTGTGTATTCTCTAACAACTAATTAAGAATATCAAGCTGAAAGAGTCAACATGTCATTTTAATGAGAAAACAATCAATGCAACCCCCAAGAATATCCACCAAAGGAAACATCTTAATTTCTGGTACAAGGAAATCCACCAAGACTAAATGACACTTACCTCAATCTCACATTAATCCCATTGTATGACTCATATGGCATTTCAACTGTAGAAAACTCAAATGGATATGTTTTCTTTTCATATATTTCACTGGGAACATCAAGTTCACGCACTGAACATGAAGAAAGTAGACAAAGTTAACATCTAAAAGGCAATTAGGGTGAATACAAATTATGTTCTATATAATATATCCCAAAGAAGGGCAACAGAAAACAAAAGCAACTTCAAAATCACAGTAATGAATAACAACATACAGGTAAGTTCACCAAGACGAGGTTCAAAGTTCAAACTCTTACATAATCTCAAATGTTTTATCAGGTAATGAAAAGGCCATTACCATTTGAATGCCACAAAAGAAACCAACCTGATTTGTTTCCTTAAATAATAGTTCCATATGGCAAAGATGTCAATCAGTATACTAATATTATGCAGCAACAAAGTTTGCACAAAAGCTTAACTTTCTTCTGACCTTTTTGAGCTAAAATTTCAACCAAGGGACATGAGGAAGGCATAATTTTCTCTCTTCATGTTACTTTTCATGATTTTCCTTTTTGTTTTTCTTTTCATGCTTACATTTTACTCATACAAAAGGCAAGACAATATGAGAGTTACGGACATTTAGTGTTTTTCATACATTCATATGATTGGCAGAAACAAAAGCATGCTCATATAAAGCAATTGGGCTTGAAGTTATGTTTAATCAACAATTAATTAGAAGTGGCTCACCTAGCGAGGTAAAATCATAAAAATTGCCTCTATCAAAGTAAAGCTCTGCATGAAACAACCAGATCAAGGTCAAGTCTCTATCACAAGAGGCATATTCTTGTTCAGTGCATACTGTAAAAATGGTGTAGGAAAAATACCTATCTGGCCAAGAAGCTCAATTTTAACACCGTTATGCTCAACCTTCTTTCCTAGAACGGGCTCTATAGACACCTTCATGTTAAAAATAGTGTATTTGTCAGGTGTCAGAGGAATCTTCTTTGCCATGATTAAGCATAAATCAGCAAGCAAAGTGTCCAAATACACTACCTCTCCTGCTATATTTTCCTGACTTTGGAAAAGTGGGACCATCATCATTTGACCATTTTCCTTCTTTATAGAAGCCTGGATAAACACAACTTCTTGTAAGATTTAAGCATAAGGCCTAGAAAAAGCTTGTTTTACAGGATATGCACCCTAATCTTTAACTGTTAGTCGATGTTCATAAGTATTAGTTTTATGGAATGGATTTCCAAATACTACCCAATCAAAGTGCAAAAGCAAGAGTGTTTAGCTCCTAACTCTAATTACTGAATATTAAACCACAATCTCCTTGGTCTGATGACCAATAGCAAGAGATTTGCAAAAGTGTGTGCCCTAAAGAGAAGAAATAGTGAGTATAAGGAAATTACCTGCTTTCTAGTTCTCGCATCGGAAAACGAAATTGTTATCTTACATGGTGGCTTAAAAGCTCCCACAATGTAATTCTGGAATAAGGAATATGTGAGAGAATATCCAATTATATAAGAACACAAACACACACGCACACAGTTGCATCCAAAAATAATGGATTAAAAAAGTGAACTATCAGGACCTAGCTTCAAGAAACAGCCATACCATGCTTTATACTTGTATGCTGATTTGAAACGTTCAGTCACGATAAAAGATCTGCACAAAGACACACCAACAACTATGAAAATCATACTAAAATATAGTGTACCTATATGCAGATTAAAAAAAGGAACAAGGGTAAATTGGCCAGTAATAAACTCAAGAAAGGATTAAACTCTATAACATTTCAACACCAAATCCCTTGTGAAAGGTCAAAATCCCTAAGTTTCACCTCAAACTATCACCCCATATCTCAATTCCCTATGTTAACTAGAAGCTTCCAACATTACGTTTTATTTCCCATTCCATGAAAAGAACTAGAAAGAAAGAATTCTTCAGAAAGCCTCAATGGCACATTCTGGCACTTGAATTGGTGGAATCACACAACTACGATTTTGCCTCATCACACTTGCCATGTCCATAAAAACAAGTTAATTTTCTCTCTTGGTCTAGAAGTAAATGGCGGCGATGGATCATACATAACAAAAACATCAACTTGGATCAATATTAAACCGCAATATGACAGCTGAGCTAAACAATGCATCAGTACTTCAAAAATTTTAGTTTCTGGCGTACAAGAAAATCATAGCAATCCCATATTTGACGAACACAACCTTTTGATCACAATCTAAAACAAAAATAAAAGAAAATTACGGAACTAAATCACAACGATCATCGGGGAACCGAACCATAGAAATTTGAAGATAAATGAGTAGAAAAACGAATGAAAAAAGAACCTGAATTTGGCGATTAAGAACCGCAGTAAGAAACCCTAGACCTCCATCGCAACGGAGATGAAAGAATTCGGAAGCTCGGAGTTTATTCTCTCACAGTTTTCTTTTTTTTTTTTGTTTAAAGACTAAGATTTTTCTCTCATTATTTCCGTTTGGCGCTGACTGGTGGGTCGGTCACGATTGAACCCGAAAAGCGAAATCGGGTATGAGGATCCGAAACCCGACAAACGAAATGGATATCCATTTATTAACGTGAGCAGATGGGTTTGGCCCAGCAGCTTGCATTTGTGTGTGTGTGTATATATATATATATATATATATATATATATAAACCATACAATTAAACTCTTCTTTATCAGTGAAATAATAAAAGAAAATAATTAATCCTTCACATTTTTATTTGATATATCTTGTTTCTCTCATAATTTAATTTAGTTACTGTCAAAACTCAAAAGAGAGCAAGGAACTGGACATTTGGAAAACAATAATTTCAAATATACAAAATTAATTCGAAGTATAACGGGGAGAAGCCACAAGCAAAAGATTTCACGATATACATACAATTATGAATTATTACAAGCTCAAGGACCTCGCTGCAAATGCTGAAAACTGTAATGCATAAAAAGAATATCAGCATTAATAAAATGGATCAGAAGGCAAATTGATTGAAGAGTCAATTTACAAATCTTAGTTCCTCAAAGAAACTCTAACAATTGAACGTTAAGTTAATTTTCAGATAGCATCATCTCCGGCTTTGTTGTGCTCATGGTGAAAACTCTTTTGAGAATTTGTTTTAGCCTTGTGCCTAAGAAGATTCAACTGATCAGCAAATAGTAAATCTTTCATGCGTCCAAGTTGAAGCTGTTCTTTCTCCAACAACAACTCTAATGCCTCAAAATGCGTAATCTTTTCCTGAAGTTCTTTCATCTGATCACATACAATAGAGTCTCATATAATTGAAAAATAAAGTTTTCAAGCATATGAGAAGAAGCTGGAGATAAACAAAAACATATATCACCTGAACATCCACAATGTCAGATATAGATTTCTCCACATTCTCCTGTTCCTTGTCAAGTTGTGCACATGCCTCATTCACAACCTCTTTGAGATCTTCTGGTTCAAGTCTACCACTTTTGGCTACCAGTTCTGCAGAATGTGAGTTTATCCGCTTCAAGCTATGGTAAACATGCATTGAACTAACCAAGTTTGTCATGAGATGCCGATATTCAAAATTACTTAATTCTTTCTAAAAACATACAAAACCTAATATATATAGTCTGCCAGTACTAGTACAACCTGACAACTGATTGTGCGCTAATTAAAGGTGCATAGTTAGGACAAGGATATTACTTGTAAAGTTGGCATATAAAATGACAAATTGGTAAAGATAAGAAAGCAGAGCAGAGGATATACGCGTGTACATGTATTATGTGAAAGAGCTGGTCTACTATGGAAGGTATGAGGTGATACACTCCTCACCATCCAATGCTATATGGATTTATGACTATCTGATATAAGGACATTTAAATAGATAATCTGCTTCTCTGATTAAGCGCATACCTCTTTCATCAATTTTATTTTCTGCACATCCATTCCCGATGATGCTTGTGTTTCCCCCAGTAGCATAATTCATTCTGTGCAAAGCTCCAGTAGCAGCTTGTGCGGCAGTCTTTGCAACTTCTGGTCCTACCATTGCTGACAAGAAAGCAACCTAAAAAGGACATTATTTGTCAACTGAAATTAAAAGTCACTAACCTCAATGTATACATATGTTTTAACATGATACTAGAAGAGAATTGATTAATAGTATAAAGATTGAACATTAGCTTGGGTTTCTAGTATTGCGTGTTTATAATTGATCCACTATCGATTCATTAACAAAGGAAGGTGAAAAACTCTAAACTCCTAAAGATTCATATTCTGCGTCAGTAGCTTGGTTATAGATAGATAGCTTTTGCATCCTAGTGGGTTAGATTACCCAACAACACAACTACAACCGCAGACTGGATAATTGACGATGTATGCACTATCCTATACACAATCATACAAAACCAGATTCCTTTTATGAGCCAGAACTCCTGAAAATTCAGTGCCCTTGGGGAAGAAAATAAAGATGATGCATCTGTCATAGTCGGATCATGGGTTACCTAAAGAATATGCACGAACATCAACATATCTCACTACCAATGGTTGAATGAAATTCAATAGCAAGGGCTAACTCACCTGAGCCATGATAGGGTTGCTAGCATCTGCCAGTGGCGAGAGACGGATTCGCTTTGGACCTTGTTCTCCAATGTCATCTCCGTGTCCAACACAATTCTTATCTCTTCCCTGATAATGATCATCATCCCCAGGGAAATCACAAGGACCCAAAAACTGATCACCGAAAGGTAGTTTGATGAACCTAGCAATACACTCCCTCTCAGTTCTGCTGCCAACATGCTCTGCCACTTTCTTCCAGTCTTCTCCATAATGTAAAATTGCCTCAAGGAGGTGAAGCGTTTCTTTGTCAGTCCATTCTGTCCTTATCTCTTCACTAATATCAACCCGCTTGAAATCAGTAGAACTGAGGCCAGGACGATAGTTCCCACGAACAAAGCATCTTGCGCACAGAATAAGATCTGTATACTGAGAGATTAAAAAAAACACACACACAACACAAATGGTCAAATAACCACATAGACCATGAAACAACCTCCCGCAGAATGAGTATGAAAAGCTAGTTCAAGTAAGTAGTTTGCTATGAATGAAGGTAAAAAATGGTAAAATCAATCTTCTTATTTTAGTATTTATGCTGCCAGACTCTCGATCATTAAAACAAATTTTGAAATAAAGGTATCATGCATATGCTTGGGTACTTTCTTATTAAGAAACCATCATGTATACAACAATATACAGGATTTAAACAACTAAAATACTAATTATTAGCAACACAAGTGATGAGTCAAAATTGGCAATTGAAAGAGCCTCTGTAAACTCAAATATACTTATGCAATCATCAGTATGGTGTTCCTTTCACTTCTAAATTTTAATGGAGTTCTGCTACTTACATGTTCTGACAGTGTCATGGTTAAAATTCAACTAAATATGGTCACAGAATCTAAGGAGGTTTAAAAACTTAGTAACAAATAGATTGCAGACCTTATCAGTGGCAAAACAAGCAAGACTGCAAATAGACTTGCAAGTGGTGCAAATCCTCTTCGGGTTCTCCTTCTTCTCCTGAGTCTCTTCTTCTCTTCTCTCCTTAGCAGCCTGCTTTGTGGATGGTGCATAATTGATCAATCCCCACAACTCCAGGAAATCAAAGACCCTCCGAACAGAACCCACATCTCCGACCAGCCCCCGCCGGGATTCAGTAAACGTGACCTTCCTCGATGGATTCAACCTAAACCGCGTGATGATGGTATCCCGGTAATACTTGTAAACCCTAGGGTTCCTGGACGCCGACTTCCCATCAAAGAACTCTGGTAAGACCTTCCTCTCGGTCTCGTGGATCTTGTCCCAAGAAAACCAACCTGTAAAAAACACCAAAAGTAAAATAAAATAAAACAAAACAAAACAAAACAAAAAGTATTATCTTGGACATTAGTTTTGGACGGATGAAGATCACCAAAACTTTTTTATCAAAAAAAAAAAGATCACCAAAACCAAAGTTTAGGGCAAGGATCAATTAATTTACACCCGACGATGAGAAATTCTACGGCTTTTTACACTGAATGAGATGGGAAATAAATCAACATCAAACTTTTCGTATCAAAATCAAAATTTTAAGATTAAAAGTAAAATAAGAAGAAATATGGGGAAACAATATATAAATATATTTATTTGGGAAAAAAATAAAAGAAGACTTTCAGACAACGAGCTCGGGAGAAGAAGTAGCTGATATAACTTAAAGATTGAGGTTGAGAACTCAAAAGAGGAAAAAAAAAAAAAAAAAGAGAACTGCAACCATAACGAACTAGGGTTTCCACAACCAGCAAATCTAATTAGGGTTTTGGCGATTCTCGAAACTCACCGGAGCAACTAGGAATGGAGATGGAGGGAGAAGCAGCCAATGGCTCTAGCGAGCGGGAGCTGACGGCGGGAGGCTGCTCCGCCGACGAAATCTCCGATTTGACGGTGGCCAGCGAGGGAGCGTGTTGACTCGAAGGCGGGTGTTGCAGAATTGGGGTCGATGGAGACTGAGCCGGAGCAGGAGCAGGCGCCGGCTCGAGAGTTTGGACCGGTGGCGGAGGTGTCGTCGCCATCGTGCCGGAGAGGAATACGAGGTATTGGCGAGAATATAACGAACACAGGAGTACCGGATTTGCCCCTTTGAAAACTTAGTTATTTACACTTATGCCAAAACTCTGATTTTCCGACTTTTTTAAAGTGCAGAATCTGAGTTGGTTTCTTTAGCAATGTTTTACTTAGGTGCCCCTCAAACCATTGTTGTGAAGGACCCCAAAAGGGCTAAAACTCCATAAAATAAATATTTTTAATTGATTTATCTTGAATAATTAAATTTTTGTTTTCGACAACTGATCATTTATTTTTTTAATGTCTTTCGTCCCATGAATTTGTAGAAGTTTTAGTTGTACTAGTGAATATGAGTTGTTTTTTTAGCGATGGTCTACTTAGGTGCCCCTCAAACTAGTGTTGTGAAGGACCCCAAAACCCCATAAAATAAATATTTTTAATTGATATATCTTGAATAATTAATTTTTTATTTTCGACAACTGATCATTTATTTTTTTAATGTCTTCGGTTCCATGAATTTGTAAACATTTTAGTTGTACTTTTGATCTCATCGATCTTATTCCTTTTGGAAGCTCAACCTAAACTGTTCAATCAAGTCATTTGACATCTCTTCATTTTTTATTTTTTTATAAATGTATATAAATCACAGTTTTATTAAAAAAAACCAGAAAAAAAACAAAAAGCAATCCTCTCAAAGATCTCTTCATTTGAACTACATTTTAAAATATTTAACTATAAAAAAATAACTACACATTCAATTAATATTTACTTTCACTCGTTTTGATTTTTATTAAAATTCACTGTGATTGTTTTTTTAATAATTTTAGTTTAAAATAAATATAATATAATATAATATAAATATAAAACAAAAAACAAAACAAAAGTTGGAGGTCTATGCGCCAACCATCAACTGAGTTAAGAACATTTGACATTCTATTTTAATAGAGTTGATATGGATGAATGATCCTTGTAAACGAGTGATCCAAACTCTCTCTCACCTCTTCTTTTTATCAACGTCGAGATACTTAACCATTTTTAGTATTTTTGAGTGATTTATATAAGCCTGAATCTTAATTTAACCTCTCTATTTTTTTTAATATACATTTTTCATTATTATACCGATAAAAATCATATTTATGATATATTTTTATGGTGCATCAAATACATATATATAACTAAATAATCTATACAATAAATAAATCAAGTTCTGTCCTATAAATTTAATATAAATAATAAAAATCATTGAGGTGATACTGCAATTAAGGAATATTTTACAATTCTCTTTTATAAAAAGTTTTTGAAAATTTGAAATCAATTAGTCCATAATATATATTTTGATAATTTAATAATTTTCTCAATAAATCAAATAATTTACAGATATTTGTTTTATTTTTAATTTTTTCAATTATGAACATTTATCCTCTTTAAATTAAATATTTTTAAAAAAATTTGAGCATAAACTCACTAAATCAGACTCCTAGTTGGGTGCGTTGAATTTAATTTAATTTAATTTACTATTAAAACTCTTTTTTTTTTAAGAAAAAACTATTATTAATGATGCTATTATTATTAAAACTAAGGGATCATATGAGAAAATAGAAAATGGCACTCGTCATGACCAACATTCCTCTGGTACATGATATGCCCAAGTTCAAGAATATATATTGAATTGGTAGCAGTGCATGAGATTGGACGCTTGTTAGGACTTTAAAACGCTTGTTAGGACTTTAAAACACTCTTCTAATAATGATTCAATAATGTTTAATTCTCCGACAGACTAAGAATGCGCCTTCCAGGGATTTAGACTCCTTCCCCCCTTCCCTTATACGAAAAAGATCGAGAGGGGCTGAACCAACGCAACATCCCCGATGACAGAAGAAGGATAAACTCAAATGGGAGCTGGAGGGGGCAGGAAGTCTGCAGGTCACACGAAAGCAAGGCAACCTCCTCGCAAAGGAGACGCTCATTCAACCCTTTGCCTTTGCTCGGGCGGCTGCTCATCTTGATCTTGTGAAGACGGTTCCGGGTTTGTAGTCACCATATATACTTGGACCACAGGGGGATCAGAGCAAACATACTCATGTTGGCATGGAAGTCAGTCTGGTAAACTGATTCCATTCTGCTACTAGGGTTCCAAACCTTCCCCCACGGCGGCACCCCCCGCCACCATAGTGTGAGCTGGGAGCAGCTCTTCTGTTGTAACATATGTTGCAACATGGCCCTGACTGCTGGCTTGACTGAGTTCTGATTCTATTGTTAAGCGACCTCAAGACCCATCAACCACCTAGTTATGCTTAGTCCGAGTCGATGCAGCCAGATCACCTGGTTTTGACTAACGGCAACTAACTTTCATTCTCAGTTCCTCACCACACAATCCCCTCACAAGGGGCGCACGCCGCTGTGAAACTTTTCAAACTTGATCTTCAAATCACCCAAGTTTAGTCTTCAAATCTTCTACTTCAAATCTTCTACCAAAGATCTTCAATTAATCAGCTCGATCATGCCACAATTAGGCATGTCTTCAAACATACCCTTAATAGTCTTCATCCAAATTTATTAAGGTTCTTCAAATATATCTTCAATATTCTTCAAATCTTACCATTGATAGGTATTTCTTCGTTTAAATAAATTTTGAGCATCTCACTTTGCAGGAGAGTTGTTTCTGTTATTCTTTATTATTCTTTTTTTTTTTTTGACAAATTGGCGACAAACACCTTTTTATTTTTTTGCATTGTGCTTGAGAGGTTTCGAACTCAAGATCTCCCAAACACAAACAAGGTAGGAAACCATTAGGTTATGTCTTGGTTCTTTTTCGTATTTTTTTTCTGTTTTTTTTTTTAAATTTTTTAATAAAATTATAATTTATATATTTAAAAAAATAATAATAATTTGCATCTCTAGTTTTTTTTTATTTGTCATCTTATTTTTATTTTTTGTGAAGCCAAAAGTGAAAATTTACTAAGCTCACAGGAAAAAGAAAAGACAATATACATGAAATAACTTACACAGTAAACAAAAAAAAAAACTTAAAAAAACACAGTGCTATCTACTCAGAAAACAGTGTTGGAACAGTGCTCTAAATACTTCGGCAGTAACATCTCCCTCACATGTCTGAATATCTCATCAGCAGTTATAATTTTTCCCTAGAAAAACACCCAATTTCTTGCCCTCCATAACATATACACACAATAAAGTTTTTCAATTGGCTCTCCTCAAGATCCAACTGATTTCTCTTGGGCAAGTAAAAGTCTCTATATATTCACCACTTTCAACACTTTAGATCAAATCTCTAGAGAAAACATGTAGTTAAAAAACAAATGATCAATACTTTCACTACACAATTATTAGAACTGACACCTTCTATGCATACAATTTATTCCTTTTCAGTAACCCATTGTTGAATGCCAACCAAAAAAACAAACGAATGTTTTAAAACATTACAGTGAGACCACACCGGTCTAACCCAAAATGCAATCTACTGCATTTTCATTAATAACAAAATTTTGTTTTAAAAAAATCTCAAACAAGTACCACATCAGAATCTCAAGCAGCTTGCAAACCCTTTAGCTGTCTTGGTGATGCCCCAAAAGCTCAACTTCTTCAACTTAATTCTTCTTCTTATTCTCCTTTGTTTTGCTAATTAATGCTCTTGGTAAAAAAAATAATGCATTGATTTGATTATTAATCTTTCATTGTGAACATTTTTATCTTTGATTGTTATTGATATGAGTTAAACCAATCACATGTGATGGAATTCTTCCAAACAAATTCAGCAGAAAAAACTTTACAACTGAACAAAGACCATATTAGTACTGTAATCTGATTTCTCCAACTTGGAGAGCTTAAGAACTAAAGCTAGAAATAATCTTTTCGTTACTGTAATAAGTGCGTGTTTGGATTGAAATTAGAGAGAAAACAATGGAAATTAATCAGCAATTTTTCTTTTCTTTTCTTTTCCCTCAATCCAAGCACACACTAATATAATAATACTAAGCAAAAAAAAATAAAAAAGAGAGTATCATGATACAAGCCAGAGAAAGAGTGTGGACCAAAGAGTGAGTGTCACTGCAGCCACTGCATATGCCCAAAGAAATATCACAGCCAATTCGCCCACCCCAGCATCAAACATTTGAATCATAGATGCTGCAAAAGATTGATACTCAAGTTCAGAAAATAACAAAGCGACAACAACAAATGCAATTTAGTAACCGACATCATAAATTGAGCAAGTAGTGAATTACTGATGTTCATGGCAGGTGGAACAGCATACTGCATCAGAAGGGTGAACTGATACAAAGGATCAGAGTGCACAATACCGAGATGAATTGCTCCTTTCACAATGGCTATGCCTAACAATGGCAACGCCATGTAACGAATCAACAAGACACCGATTATGAGTGAAAATTTGATTTCTGAACCTCGTAAACCTGGCATATTGAGGGTATATTAGAGCATTGGTATAACAAAATGCGTTGATTGACCAATGAGTATGACTACCTTTGGTAAGATTCCCTCCCATCATCAGAATAAGACTTGGAATTGCTCCTTTGCTGCATTTATGAACACCATAGAGAAAATAATGCTGCATTTGATGTTTTTCAACACCATCATTTGCAAGTGCAATTGAAAGGAAGTTCATAAGAAAAATACCCCAGTAAAGTAGCAGAATCATGAATCGGACGAAGAGGTGCATTTTCACCAATCATAACTTTTCGAATTTGTGGCACCACTCCTATGATAAATCCAATTATCTGATATGGGGGAATTAATTACTTAATTAATTGAATTAATTACAATTAGATTACTGCAACAAGCACAATTAGAGGTTCTTAACATACCACTCCAATGGTTGATGGCGCAAACAATTTCTTCAGGTCAATTGCACGCGAGAATTTCATCAAAAGCCTTTCAAACTTGTTCAATGGTATTACCTACAGACATCCAATGAAATTATCAATTTCTTGAAGTTCTGCTCTTGTTTGTGAAAATGATAGATTTGCTGAAACTTTTTGCTGTAAAGCAATCATCAATCTATACATCACCATCTCATTTGTGCAACTCTTTGGAAGCAAGCTTATGTTCTCTTCAAGTGTATGCTCATGATTCATTTTGTGTTTTATGGAGGTTGAAGAAATCCGGACAATGTTGAACACATAAGACCATTGCAGAACTGTGCATGTCTGCAAACGCCATCAACACACACCCGTGAATCCACACGATCATAAGTCTTAGATTACAGAAATGCAGAGACTTACTGCCATAGAGAGACAAGCATAAGCCAATGCATAGGTATGGCAAACATCAGGAGGTCCTAGTGTGCTTCCTTTCTCTTTACACATTGCAGGAATCAAAACAAGCAGCAAATTTCCAACGTTTCCTGATCATAAAAAAGAATTTTCTGTTACACTTGCATATATCACGAAATAATGTGTTTAATTACCAGCTGAACAAGTAGCAAAGATAACAGCTCTTAGTCTTGTTGGAGCTTTTGCGATATGAATAAGAATCCATGCAAGCATGGAGCCAATAATGAAGTTGAGGAGAAGATTGAGTGGCATGAACCACCTGCATCAACATCGTAAGTATTTAGTTTTTTCAGTTAATAACTAGTTCAATGAATGATGCATGGTTTAAAAGGAACTCACAGCAAAGCCATGCTCTCCATTGTGATAGTTCGAGCCATATTTGTTGCTTCAAGAGCTGGATTAAATGCATAAAACACAACCTGCAGATAATCGAGTCATAAATTTTGTCACAGGAAACAAAAAAAAAGGAAAATTAAACCATTGAAGTCCTCACATTGTTTAAATGCTTCCTTGTCTCCTCCCCAAGGATTCCGATGTGATTTGTTGCCAAGAATGCTCCAACAATAGCAACCAGAAGAACATTAAGGATTGGGACTGATGCAGTAACAAAGAGATCCCAGAGACCCATGATGAAATCAAGCAAAAGGTTATTGTTTAACCTGTAGAAACATACAAAATTCATCATGAACATTGCAGCATTCTAAGAATTCACTAAAAAACAGAGCACATACCATTCAGAGAAGCAAGAAGACCTGGTTGGAAGGAAATGCAAACAAGTGTTTTTCTCTCTCCTATTTAAGTGAAAACTGGGATCAAGTTTTGGGTCCACGTTTTAAGCCTACGAAAATTAAGATATCCAATGCATTGCTGCAATCCAAGCACCAGAAATGAAATCCAAAGGTTGTGATTTCTTTATGGTTTGAGAGTCCTTTCTCTTTTGCGTTGTCATTGTAATTGTACTGTTCCATTAGAGTGATTATGAAGCATGATACACAAATCAGATCCAAAGCAAGCAACATATGATAACAATTTATTATCATTTTGTCAAGAAAAATACAGAATCCAAACCTTGCATTTCAGAATTGATCTCATGAACATTAGCTCCAACAATTTCTCAAATTATTCATAATACAAATCTTAGTATATAGGTAAAATAAAACTTCACACTGATTATTAATCAACACAAAACTCTCAAAATCACTTCCTCAATAGAGTTGAAGCTATGACTGATAAATTTAAATGTAAAACAATAAGCAAGGAGAAATATAGAAAGCAAGCAAGCATGAATTTCAAGCACCTCCATGTCTATTCCTTCCACATTTGCCCTTGCATTCACCACTGCCGCCACCACCACCGCCACCGCTGCCACCTCCGCCACCACCACCACCTCCATTGCCACCGCCTCCTCCACCACCGCCACCACTGCCTCTACCGCTTCCTTGTCCTCCTCCACAGCCGCTACCTCCTCCACTTCCACAGCTATTTCCTCCATTTCCTTTCCCATGGCCATTCCCATTTCCATTGCCTCCACTTCCTCTACCTTTGCCACCACCATTCCCACTTCCACCACCTCCACCTCCTCCACTTCCACCACCTCCACCTTTACCATTCCCACTACCATGGCCTCCACTTCCTCCACCTTTACCTCCAGGTCCTCCACTATTTCCACCACCTCCACCTTTGCCACTTCCACTACCATTGCCTCCGGTTCCTCCACCCTTGCCACCACCATTACCACTTCCACCACCAGTACCATTACCTCCATTTCCACCACCCTTGCCACCGCCATGACCATTACCACCACCACCACCATTGCCTCCACTTCCACTACCTTTGCTACCACCACCTCCACCACCACCACCACCATTGCCACCTCCTCCACCACCTCCACCTCCATTTCCACCCCCTCCTCCACCACCACCTCCACTTCCACCACCCCCACCCCCGCCCCCACCCACCACCACCACCACCTCCACCTCCACCTCCACCTCCACTGCCCCAGCCCCATCCATACCCCCCACCACCTCCACCCCCATCCACGGCGGATGACACAGTTCTCTTGTTCTGAAGCTGAGCTTCAAGAGTCATATTTCCAGTATTGGTTTCTTCATGACAATTGGCAAGGACAATACAAAGTGCCATAATAGTTGCCACAGAAGCAACAAGGAACAATGAACAACTAACCATTTCTGCCAAAAATCAGCAGTAGTTAGTACTACTGCTAATAAAGCTCAAGCCTTGAGTGCATGCATAATGCATTCTAACAAATGATCTCCTCTTTATAGCCATTGACAGTGACCCCACAGTTGAACTCTAATCATAGTGCCAGTTCACACAGATGGAGATTGGAAATGAATATGGACTCCTCGCTTGCACTGCACTTCATGCTCCACATTCTCTTTGTGCTCCTCCTTCTCTCTCCACTACATACCAACAACAACTCACACGCTCACAGCCCTATCCTATCCTCCTCCATTAATCTACTATAGCTATATCTCCTTTTTCTCTTTTCTTATATTTTTGATCATTATAAAGCTTATAAGAGAAAAAAAAAAAAGTTTAGAACTTCATTTGCCAATAATTAACTACAATATATACAGTATCTCAATTTTCTTCTCCATTTGATCCTGATCATTGATATATTTTGCTGGATATATATGACCCATTCTAGTGTTGTCCACCAAGGCAAGTTAGTTGCATGCCCATCAAGGCGATATCTAATTAAAACGAAAAAGTTCAGACATTGTTCCCAAAGTACATATAATTAAGAAGATTATATATCCATTTTGGAACAAGTATGATGAAAGTGAAATACATCTGATTGTTTCAGCCTATTAATGAACTTTGCTAATTATATTGAATTTATAATGATTGCTAAGGGGTGAGGACTTGATCACAATGGCTTCAAAGATGTGAAACTTATAAATAACAAGAACACTTTCAATTTTTTCATCATTAAATTACATCAGTAATTTTTTTTTTTTGAAAAAATGAATAAACCATGGCTTTATTAAAGAAGTTCAGACGGATACATAAAAGTAGTCCTCTCAACAGGGGTGAGGGGAGGGACAAAATACAGCATGAAAAAACTTAATGATGAAATACATCAATAATTTGACAAAATACATCAGTAATTTTGATTATCCAAACTCAAGAGTTTATTTTAATCTTCCCTGATAAACATGGGCGAGTTTAAATTTAGATTAAAATAAAAGCCATGAATTACTCGATTTCAAATTTTACTGAATTTGATATCTTCCTATTTAAAAAAAAATGGTTGGGATGAGGAATAAAAGGAAACCGTATCTCGATGCATTAAAAACCAGATCTCGAGGCAACATTCCAATTCCCTCAGTTCAGAATGAAATCCTATTGGTCGAGTGACGGCAAACTCTTTATAGTTTCATAAGTTTCGCTATAGAATAATAACTAGCATAACATCCCTTCATCCGCCGTAGATATGAATCGTGAACTAAATCTCAACGCAAAATCGACGGAAGAAAAGAGGTCACACCGTATAAGATGAAAGACCTGAAGATAGCTTTCGCACCGGCTTTGATTACTTTCCCTCCAAGGAATCGCGTCCTATAAAACCCAGCGATTTAGCGAAATCTCTTCGATTTTTTCCTTTTTTTTCTTTTCTTCTTCTTAATTTTTCTATAGATTTGATGGCGGAGGTCGACGGCGTCGAGGATTTCGATCTCGAAGCCCTTCTGCGAGACTTCGATGAAGTTCCAAGCTTGGATCTCAGTGACATATCCCTTTTTGATTTCCCTTCGCCGGAGGAGCAGTCGCTGTCGCCGGCGGACTCCAACTCCTCGTGGGCGGAGGAGCTGGAGAAGTTCTTATTAGAGAACGATGATGGTGGTGCCGAGACGCCGGAAGTTCAGGAGGGATTTGAGAATAATTTCTTCTCGGATATTTTGGGGTCGAATGATGGCAATAGCGATAATGAGAAGGAAGAGGTTTCGGGCCTTAACGATGGGAAGAGCGATGAAGATGAGAAGAAAGATGGGGCTTCGGGGCTTGATGACGGGGAGAGCGATGATGATGAGAAGAAGGATAGAGTTTCAGGGCTTGATGGTGGGAAGAACGGGGAAATTGAGAAGAAGGACGAGTCTTTTGTCGTCGTGGACGAGGGTGAAGATGATTCAATCATGAAGAAGCGGAGAAGGTATGAATAGCTTGGGTTTTCGAACCAAAATTATGTTTTAAAGGCATCGATGGTTTTTATTTGTTTCTAATCTTAAAAGTAGCTCTAGCTCAGGTTTAGGATTTATATTGTGGTCAAGTTTTTGCCTGTTAATATGAGAGAGAAGCTTTGGGAACAGAATTGTACAGGAAAAAAGGTGAACTGAATTCTCATGGAAGATAGTTAGTATAGAAGTTTGCTTTCCTGATTATTTTTTCTTTATTCCAATTTCCGATTTTTCCATAAACCATTTGTATCTATTGTGAAATCCTGGAATGTTTGTGCTATTGCATGAAAAAAGCTGATTTTATTTCAGTGAGTGCAATGTTTGTTTTATTGATTAGATTGAGCGAGAGAGACAACAATTAATTAAACAAACTCTGGAGAAGATATTCTTGAATAAATGAATTCGAGACATTTGTAGCTATCTTTTGTTCTGGTGAATGTGTTGTGGGTAGTTGCTTACTACCTTATGTCTTTTGGGCATTGGAATTCTCAGGCAGATGCGGAATAAAGATTCTGCCATGAAATCTAGGGAGAGGAAGAAGATGTACGTTAAGGACCTAGAGATGAAGAGCAAGTATCTGGAATCAGAGTGCCGGCGCCTAAAATATGCCTTTCAGTGTTGTATTGCTGAAAACCTGGCACTCCGCCAATGCTTGCAGAATGGGAGGGCATTTGGTGCTCCTGCAGCCAGACAGGAGTCTGCCGTACTCTTCATGGGTAAGAAACTTGCCTCTTTAGAGCATCACCTCTATCTTCAGTCTACTCTCTTTTATTTTGCTTTGTGTGATTTTTTTTAAACTTTTATCATATTTCAATTATCTTTATTTGATTTTTTTCACATGCTCTCTTCCAGTTTGTTATATGCTTGAACTATATTTAGTCTCAAATTCTAACTTCTCTGGTATCAACCCTTTTTTTCTCATGAACCTAAATGTAATATCTCTCTGTAATATAAGATCTCATGTTTGGCATATATCTCATAGGCTGACATTTTATTGTGGCCAATAGTAGCGATGATGGTTGAGAGTCTTCTGCACGTCATATTGATTTGGGTATCTGTGGTTGAGATGGTATATGTTTTTGGAGTATTAGCTTCATTGGGCTTCTATTGCCCAATTATGAAGATTTTTAGTCCTAGCAATGCAAAATCATCTCAGTGAACAATCACGGTCTACCATTGTTTGAAATAAAATGTATTCACGGTGTGGGGATAAGGAACAATTTTACCCTATGTTGGGTTAAATTTGTGTACATAGTATCCTGGAATCTAGAGCTGGGATATATTTGAATCTTGTTTGATGTAGAACTTGAAAAAGAGATAAGAGAATTATATGACAAGGGATGTGTGGAATTCAGCCATGAAAGTTATTTTAGGGATAGTTGATTCCAGTTGTGTTTAGCTGCCCTAGATTTATATTCTGTCATCCTGGAATCCAGAACCAAGAGTCAACTAGACTCCTGGAGGTTCACTAAGGGATGGTTGGAATTTGTGTTATCCAACTACCACATGTGCAACAGCCTCTCTGTAAGCAGCAGTATATAGTTAATCCTACTGCAACCTAGTATTATCCTGTGTAGTAAGAATTGCCGGTCCGATTTGGTTGAACCAGACATGGAGGCTAGGGTGGTTCGGTTCTCCTTTACAAACTGTGTAGGCGGAGACTTGCTAAAATTGTGTGATTAGGGCGGTTCAACCGGGGGCAAATAGTTTTTTTTAATCTAATTCTTAAATAAACATGACCCGGGCTAATATTTGTGGATTTAAGTGGGGTTTTTTTTTTAATGCGAGTTTTTTTTGTAGTATCTTATGGGATTTGATTTCAATGTTGGAAGAATTTTTTTTTTTTTATGAAATGAGACTTGTTTTGTTTAATTTCTTTTGTACACTGGATATGAAAATTAACTATTATCTAATATACTATATTTTATATTTTTATTTATTTATATTTAAAATCCACTTGAGGTCAAACCTCTTGATCCTTGACCTTTGGCCTTCCCCGGTTAAAAGTCTAGGCCAATTCTAACTACCTTGGTATTATCATGAGTTTTGTGCATTTCATCATCTTATAACCATGTATTCTGGATCACGTGCTAATTTTTATGTTGATTCTACATTTCTACTTTGCTGTTGAATCTCCCTCGCATCCAGAAGTATCACAATGTCTAGTGCGAGGCAAATTTATTTGAAGAAATTTACGTGAGGGATAGTTGACCTTATTTTTTAAGCTGCTAGGTAGGTGTGTCTGGATTATTTTAGCCAGGTTTTGCTTTTATCACATGAGAGCGGTGCACCCTCTGAGACATTTTTCAAGTGTGCTCCAGACTGAAAGATTTTTTTTTTTTTTAACATATGATTTCTACTTTTGATTGTTTTTCCTTTTTTTTTAACAACAATATCACCCTGAGGAACATATGTAAATGACCTAACTATCTTAGTAAACTAATTCTCTCGTTGCATTCAATTAAAGATGCTTCTAGTTCTAATGGGAATATAATCATTTCTAATCTCAAATGGTTTTCTCTCATTTCAAACAATGTGGGGAGGATATTATCTATACCATAGTTTGGTCTGCCACACCTTGGAGAATTAACTGTTGGTTCATTATCTTGGTTTGATCCTTGTGGTTGGCTCATAGACCCATATTTTGGAATTTATTAAGGTAGGCACTTTGGAATTTGAGCAATGTTGGATGGTGGTGATTTTTTCACTGTTAGAATTTTATTTTCATTAGGCATTTGGGTGGTTCTTCATTTTCTTATGATGCATTGGATATGACAGTACCCTATAGTTCTAGGATCAAAGACTTAATTGTCATAGTTTGAATCAAAACAATTTGCTGCCAAATATTAGGCTTGAGAGTTGTAGGTATTTAGTTCAATATGGAGTTTCTGCATGAAGCTTGAAAGGCTGTGGCACAGAACAACTTGTTCCTTGAACTTCCTCAAGGAGCTGGCTGGTGCTGTTTAGCGGTTTCTCTTTGTATAGCTGATCCTTGTATGGCATATGAAAAGATGTGTACCATGTGAAGAACAATGTCAGTTCTTCTCAGACCTATTTGTTCAAGTTTTTGCTTGAGAGCAAGCATTCACAGTTCCTATATTTTCTTGATTTTATTTTCTGTAACTATGGCAACTGACCTGTTGGAGAAGCTTCCTGGACGAGTTTGAATTGAACTGATGCATGGATGGTGGGGTGTGTGTGTGTGTGAAGTTCTTCATGTTTACTGACTGCTGCCTATTATCTTCAGAATCCCTGCTGCTGGGTTCCCTGTTTTGGCTCATGAGCATTGTCTGCCTATTCCTAGCACCCGGCCTGCCCAGTCTGAACCAAAAGGGAGCAAGCCGACCAGAAAGCGATCCCGTTCTGGAGGTCCAAAAGATAGAAAATAAGGGCGCAGAATATGATTTTGGATATCATTTGATCATTTTGAGGAGGTATAGAGGAATGAGATCTAGGATGAAGTCTTCTTATTATTATCCATGTTCTTATGGTGTTGTCATTGGACGAAGTCTCTCTTCTGTTCTAGACTTCTAGTCTGACAGAGATGATGGGAATTGCAGACTTTGCAGTAAATGGTATTCAGTGACTAATGTTGGTTAAACTTTCATTTTGTAAATTATTTATTTCTTGTTTTCTTTTTGGCCAGGATTTGATTATGTGGATGATATGCTTCTCATTAGGAACTATCTTAACTTCTGTTGTCTCCTGTGTTGAAATAAAAATAATTTCATTGTTTTTTAACAAATAAATGTTAATTCAGATTGAAAAATAAATTAATCACGAAATGATGGTGTTTATGTTTTATCTACTTCACATAAGATTTTTTTTTTCCTACAATTCCCTTCCTCTTTTTCTCTTAGTATATATATATATAAACTAAGAAATAGTGAAATACCTTTTTTATTTTTATTTTTAAAAATCTATGTGTCATTCTCATTGGATATTAAGCATAGATCCTTTAATTGGTGAAGAGAAAGCAAGGGTCATATTCTTGGCATTTACGATTCGATTAAAAGTCATTACCAATTAACACCCCCTCTTTATTGAGTGAGGGACAACTTTGTTAAAACTCACTTTGTAATCAGTATTGTTTGGGGGAACTTAACCCAGATTAGTGCGGGATCCACCAACCCATAAAGCCAAGGCATAAATGAAATTAATATATGAATGGAATGAGGTCAAGAAACAGGCACTAAATCAGCCAACCTCTATAGTCCATAACATGGATCAAAGAAATCAAAGGGCGGGTTTGTCAAATTTCCATCGTCCAACCAACCCATAGTTTTCAATCTTCTGGAAGTCCATGATTTACTTTTGTCTTTTATGTTCTCACAAATCAAGAAGGGGTTGTTGTCATACTTGTGCTTTCAACTTTTCTTTACCTTTCTGCCCCTTTTGTATGCACTAATTAAAAAAAATAGAGGAGCACATTACAGAATAAATAAAAAAACAAACTGATAAATAATGTTACTGTAACTTTTATTATTATAATTTTTATTATTAAGAACGTTACACTCATCATTATCATCCATTATTTTATCAAAATAAATCTTAATCGTAAAATGTTATAACTATGTTTTTTTTTTTTTTGGATAAAGGAAAATTATAAATGAATGAAAACAACAGGTAGTTGGTTAAAGGGCGGAAAATATCTATCTATCTATCTATATTAATATATATATATAGCAGTGAGTCAATATTCAGGCTGGCTCTCTTGTAAATAACAAAGCCTTGAAGGGCTTTTAAACATCGTAGAATCTAAAGCAGGTGGCCTGGTTCCGGGTGTTCCCGCGGTTTATAATGCTCACTTTTCCAGCAAGAATAACGCATGCTGGTGCCCAAGAGACTCAGCGAGAGAGAGACAGAGAGACACAGAGATACACAGAGAGAGATGGATTCAGATTATGGCCTTCCAAGAGAGCTTTCTGGTCTACAGAAGAAGCGGGCTCTCTACCATCCTGAGCTCCCTCCTTGCCTCCAGGTCTTTCCCTTGTTCTTCTCCTTCTTTTTCTATGATGCCTATATGTCTTTGAAATTCATGGCCTGTAGATGAATTGGATTTGATCGTAAGTGCTGATTCTTCTGTCTTTTGGGAAGAAGTTGCCGTCTTGTAAGTTGTGATTAAAGCAATCACTGTATAAGTTGCTTTATCTGTTTATCAAGTTATGATGAAGTTGCAGTCATTGTTCTTGCCCGCCCGTGTCAATCATATAAACAAAAAAGATGAAATTTATGGCGTGTTGTCGAATCCGAGTTGATTCTAAGGTTTGATGTTTCAGTATTTTGGGAAAGGATGGACTCCTGTGTAGGTTGTAATTGAATCAGATATAGTAGTTGCTTTATTACTGGTTTATGAAGTTATGATGAAGTTTTAGTCATTTTCCTTGTTCTATGAAGTAACTGGAGAAAGAAAAACGTGAAATTTATGGCTTCTAGATTAATTAGAGTTGATTCTATGAGTTCACGATTCAGCTTTTTGGGGAAAACATGTAGTCTTGTAGTTTGTAATTGAAGCTCGTACTGTAGCTATTGTAGTTCTTGGACCTTTTTGTTCCTTTAAAAATAAATTGACACTTTGAAGGTTTGGTACTGAAGGAGAAGAAAACCTTCTGGAGTGCAATACTCTCTCTAATGCATGTCATCAGGCGGGATTCATCTAGATTTATTCATTATAAACAGGGAATTGACGTGAGAGTGGAGTTTGGAGACCAAACAATCACTTCAGATTCTGCCAACGCACGTGTGATTTGTCAGGCATTTCCACACACTTATGGACAACCTCTGGTTCACTTCTTGAGGCCGACAGCTAATGTCCCTGATGCCCAAATCATATCAGAGCATCCACCCATCAGGCACATCTCCATCCATGCTAATTTTGATGAATCTTAAATTACCATTATATATCCTTCAAGATTGCTTTTTTACTGATGTCTATTTTACTGCAGGGTGGGCGTGGTCTTTTGCGGCAGGCAATCACCTGGAGGGCATAATGTCATTTGGGGACTTCATAATGCTATTAAATCTCACAATCCAACCAGTGTTTTGCTTGGTTTTGTTGGTAAGAATGATATACACTTGTTCCGGGACTTCTTGCTAAAGCTCATTTTCTTCAATCAGCCAAGTATTTAAATACGCTTTGGACTTCCTCTTGCAATTCACGTTTGACTTCCATTCCTTAATTGATTTTGTCATGCATTTGATGCTCATCGTTTTTTTTTTGTTGTTCATCTTTGGTTGAATTCACTTTTATGTTTCTCCCCTGTAGCATTGTTTAACTTGTGCATAGTGATAGATTGGTCACTTGTTTAATGAATACCAATCTATTTGATGATGAAGTGATAGCTTAGAAAACACTTAATTTTAAGGAGGACGATGAAGGACAGGGAGAGATGGTAACTACTAATGCATAACTTGTCTGATGAATTCCCCATGTAGGACTTGTGTGATTGCTATTTGCTACTAGTAAATGTTTGAATAAATAGCTGTGATCTGTCAGGTAAATAAATTCGGTTATGTTGGATGAAAATGATGAATATATCAAGAAAGAGCAGGTGAAGTAAGACTGTAAGAGGATTATTCTTTGTGGTTTGCCTGATGTAGATGTAGAAAAATTTATTTTCTGACTTTGAATTATTCATTTGTTGCTATTACATTAATAACCATTGTAAAGTTTTATTAAAGAGAAGTTGGATCCTCACTCATCTATTTCTTGTGCTAACATTTTACTTTTTATTTAAATTAGGTGGCTCTGAGGGTTTATTTGCTCAAAAGACATTGGAAATCACTGATGGTGTTCTCTCGACCTATAAAAATCAAGGTTTTCTTTGAATCGGTGTTCATCTCTTTCCTTTTCTGAATCGTTCCAGAATTCCATTTCTTTGTAAAGGCACAGTGTCATATAGTCTATTTCATAAATTAGCTCAGTTTGACCTGAACTCTCATTTCTTTTTGTGTATGAAATGTTACTGACAGTGTTACCTCATCATTGTATATTTCTATCCATTTAAAGGTGGTTTTGATTTGCTTGGTCGGACTAAAGATCAAATCAGAACAACTGAACAAGTCAATGCTGCAATAGCTACATGCCAAGCCCTGAAATTGGATGGTCTTGTGATTATTGGAGGTTATCAATAATTGAACCACTTATTTTTAAAGATCTGTTGTTAATTTTGAGAAGGGATGCTGAACACTTTTTTTTGTTCTACCAGGTACAACATCCAATACAGATGCAGCACATCTTGCTGAGATTTTTGCTGAGATAAAATGTTCTACAAAGGTTCTTTTCATATGCATCATTTTTCAAGAGTTAATGTCGGTCTTGTGAAGGACTTTGCTTTCATGTTTGTTGACTTCAATTGAGAGCGTAACTAAAAAAATATATAATTCTGCTACAGGTTGTTGGTGTTCCTGTTTCTCTAAGTGGTGATCTTAAGAATCAGTTTGTTGAGACAGATGTTGGATTTGATACAGTTTGCAGGGTATGATCATAATCATGGTTAGCTTTCAATTATATTTTTGGATAGCTGTCTGATAAAGCTTTCTTTGAATAAGAATTGTATCTTGTTGTTGCCATTAATATTACTTTTATTGACCTGCAAAAGGGTGCATTTTGTATTTTAGACAAGACGAACTAGATTCATATGTGGCCTGTTTGTTTGTATTATCAATTTTTTTTTTTTTTGTGTTGCAAATTTATACTTTTGGGCTTGCCAGGAGCCCAGGAAACATATTTTATTATTCCAAGTTTGCATGATTTGTATGCTGTGTTTTCTTGTACTGATCAGTCACTAATTATTTCTTCTTTTTCCTGTGACTAGGTGAATTCTCAGCTTATCAGCAATATCTGCGTAGATGCTCTCTCGGCAGAGAAGGTGAGCTATAGTTTATGGAATTCAGATTTCAGTCCATGCAATTTTTTTTTTTTTTTTTGTGAACTGGCAGAAACATGTAGATATACAAGAGAAACCTGAGCCAGACATTCATTATAGTCCTGAATTTCATGAGTATTTGGTCATTGTTATCTGTTTAACCAGAGAAAAGCAAATGAGCTAAACTTCTGGGCATGGATTTTAAATCCTTCAGATTTAATTTAATTTATTATTTTTTTTTGCAGTATTACTATTTCGTACGTGTGATGGGTCGGAAGACATCTCATGTGGCTCTAGAATGTGCTCTCCAGACTCATCCAAACATGGTCTGAATTTATACAATACATTGCACTACTGGGACGTTCCCTCTCATGAACTCACAATAATTACATCGTTTTTTATTTTTCAGGTCATCCTAGGTGAGGAGGTGAACATGTCAAAACTTACAATATCTGACATTATAAAGCAGATTGCTGATGCAGTCCAAGCCAGAGCAAAACAAGGTTGACCTCTGCCATCTTCATTCTTGGGTGCAGTACTACTTTATAGTTCATGATCTGCTATATGTTTCTAATCCAGATAAGTACCATGGAGTTATTCTCATCCCCGAGGGGCTTGTTGAAAGTATTCCAGAACTGTATGCACTCTTGCAGGTAGTTAGCCTGATAATAATATGAACAACTCCAGCTTCATGATGTCTTTGGAATGTTGAAAACAGGCATTTAATTTTTAAAAAGCCACTGGCTTTATGATGGAATCTTTGTCTCTTTGCAGGAAATTCATGGGCTTCATAGCCAGGGTGTTGCTGCAGAGAACATTCCCTCTAAGCTTTCTCCTTGGGCGTCTGCCTTGTTTGAATTTTTGCCATCATTTATCAGGAAAGAGGTTGCTTTTCCTCTTGCTCATCTTCTTCTTCTTCTTTTTTTTTTCATTTTTTTTTAATCTCAAAATTGATGTATTTGATTTCCGTCAAGAACTCTTCAAATAATGTCAGTGGTCTAGATATTTGACAATAAAATGTTACTTATGTTCAGCTGCTTCTGAATCCAGAATCCGATGAATCTGCACAGCTTTCACAGGTAAATCTGCATAAAAATTCAATTTTTGCTTTAGCAAGCCTTGATGATTTTTGTTTTTCTCTCCCATCTGTCTCACTTTGCTCTCTGTTTTTTTTTTTGTTTTTTAGATTGAAACGGAGAAACTTCTTGCTCAATTGGTGGAATTAGAGATAAATAAGCGAATGGTAGGCCTGCTTGAAATTCTGATCCTAACATGCTGAGTGTTTGAATTATATTCATCTTAGTAACAATGAAATTCTGTTATGTTCTAGAAAGAAGGTACATACAAAGGGAAGAGATTTAGTGCAGTCTGCCACTTTTTTGGCTATCAAGCTCGTGGATCTCTACCTTCCAAGTTTGATTGTGACTATGCCTTTGTATGTTTTGCCACCAATAGCGACTCTTTTCATCTCGTCATTATGAAATTATTGAGTCTTTCTGAGATCAGTGAGATAACATCTTGCATTTGTCTAGGTTCTTGGACACATCTGCTATCATATACTAGAGGCGGGTTTGAATGGTTACATGGCTATTGTGACAAATTTGAAAAGTCCGGTTAAGAAGTGGCGATGCGCTGCTGTTCCAATAACTGTGAGACGTCTTTGTTCGTCAACATTTTACTAGTCCTGTCTCAAGGATCTCTCTTTTCTTTTTCTTTTTTCTAACCATCTTGATGTGGTGATAAAAATACAGCTTAATCTTCACCCGTTTATTTGACAATGTGTATACTAATAACTGCCAGGCGATGATGACTGTGAAGCGATACACTCCTGGTGCTGCTCCAATCGCAAAACCTGCATTGCATCCAACCACTGTTGACTTGAAAGCAAGACCATATGAGTATGTGTCATCATTGTCTTCTCTTTTTATCGTGGTTTCTTCCCCCAAATAATTCTCCTCAAATGTCTATTTGTATGACTCTTTTTATAAGCACATTAAAGTATCAGAAACACTACAAATGCAGTAGTTCATTTGAATCTTTGATTTGAACTTCATTCATTGGGGATTCATAACCATTTGGTTTGTGTAGCTTATGTTCAGGTCTTGCTTTTTCAGGATCTTTCGAGAGAAGGCTTCAAGCTTTTTAATGGATGATGCCTACATAAACCCTGGACCTCTTCAATTTGAGGGACCAGGGGCTGACACAAAGGCAATCACCTTGTGTATTGATGACCAGGATTATATGGGTCGTATCAAGTTGTTTCAAGAGTATCTTGATGAGGTCAATCTCATTTCAAATCTTGCAGGTCTTTCTAAGAGAATTTGCTGAGAGTAATTCTGATATTTTCAGTCTTGTGTTTTCTTTTCTTTTTTTTTTTTTCAATATGCGGCAGGTGAAGGGCATTGTGAAGCCGGGCTGTTCACAAGATATTCTTAAAGCTGCTTTGAGTTCCATGGCTTCCGTAAAAAATGTGTTATCAGTGATATCTTCTCCTTCATTTGGGGCTCAGACAACCCTTTGATTAGTTTGATCTTTGATCTTGCCTGCTGTTTTCAGAGTATCGCTAAAAATTTATTCATCTATTTATGTATGTGGTTTGCCAACTCCAGTTGATATACAGATCACTGTAATAAAATGATTGCATGTACAAGCATAAACACATGCGCATCCGGCTTTCCTCTAGTTATGCCCATGTGAGCACAAAAACAATTAGCCTGGGAAAAGAGATTTTTTCATGTAATAACATTTGCAAGGTTCAACAACACTTTGATCATCATTTGAGTTTGTGTATTACACCCGAGATCACAAGATACACAACTTGTAGAATGTAACAGAAAAAGCGAAGCACCTCGCTTCAATTGTTTACTCATTATCTTAGGATGTCTTATTGCCACTATTTGACAAGAGGGCAGCAGCTGCTGCAGAAGCAGTGGGAACGATCCCGGTCGAAACACCAGGTTTCGAGAGATGCAGAAGCCTGTAAAATAAAGTTTAAAAACAATGAGTGAATGGAATGATATTATGAATCCAAAATTTCAAAGAAAAAGAAGACACTAACGGAGCCAGATATTCGCAAAACGAAGAAACAGCAGAAACAACATCATTGTAGTTGTCTGCAGCAGCAGGTGCCGTAATTTCAACAAGCTGAATCCCCGGAGTTACCGGCACAGCTTCTTCAGTGGCGTGGAGCTTCGGCATTTTATTTGCAGAAGTCACAGTCACAGTGATAGGAGCCCCACGAAGGAAGTTAAAGGAGAAGCCAACCTTCAGAAGTTCGTGATCTAACTTATAGCCAAGGGCATAAAAGAAGCGCAACACATTCTTGCTCACTTTGCTTTCTACTACTGTCCGAACCAAGACGGATATTTGCTCAGCCCCCGCCCCTCTCATGGCACCCCCAACATGTCGAACAGTCCTATGTGATTAATGAGTGTGTGTCAAACATTGGGAAGCATTGAAAGACAATTGTTGTTTGTGAGCAGACTAGATAGTATACCAAGAAGGTGTCGGTTGTGCCAAATCACACAAGAGACGGACCTCTGAGGGCACCAATCCTACAATACAAGAAGTGTGTAAGCCATGATACATGGATTGGCAACACAAACAATATAGACCTGCAGCGTACCCACCAAGGTTTGGTCCACTTTTTAGGCATAGCTCATGTACCTTGAGGCGCTCTTTTGGAACACCACACAATCCCTGGAGAAGTATCTCAAGGGCCTCAACATGCTGAAATACAGGGTCAATAAATGAGAGGAAGAAAAAGTGATTACAGAAGTGCACACTTCCTAATCAAGCAAGGGCCAACTAAAGGTGAGGTTTTTCCATCTATTGCAATGCAAGCAACAACATCACACAACTATGAATTCTGGTTTATGTTTACCAAAACGTTGGGAGTTCCTTGGAAAACAATCCATCATGCATTCAAATCAAAGGGCTGTCTATAATCATTTTCAAAATGAAGAAAAAGAGTGACAAGTTGTTATCTTTTACTATTATAATTATTATGATGCTCTACCCACTAACCAGCATAAAATTCTCCAATAGCAAGTAATGATCTTCTCAGAAAAATTCACCACTAAATATTACAAGTAAAAAAAAAAACACAGCTTGAAAGAGCATAGAAGTTAAGATCAGGACATCTAATATTAGATTGCAGAGCATAATAACCCTAGAATTCAATTCATGGCTAGAATGGTCAAAGTGAAATCTTTTCTACTTATCATACTACCACAAATCACTAGCAATAATTCCATCTGGATCCAATCTCCCTAGAGGCCTAAAATTATAGACTAACAAAATGGGGAAAGAAAAACTAGAATAATTGCAAGTGACATAAAAAAAAAAAAAACCAAAGGCCATACCTGTGTCTCAATGATGCCTTGCACTACACACTCCATTAACCTGCTGTCAAGTGTCAAACAAACATCATCAGAGACTGCAAATCAGGATACAGTAAATGATATCAAGTTCACTGAAGCATTTCTTCAAGCAGATCCAGCGCACAAGAGAAAAACCAATAAAGACCACAAGCAAACAAACAACCAACAAACGCTGGTACAAAGCAAGCATTTTGTCTAACAAATTAAGTACAAATCTTCAAAAATAGAAGCAAAATTTGAAGATAAAGGAGAAAAATCCGCCGCTCTACCTGTACTCCACCTACAAGCCTGGAAACGAAGAAGAAGAAGACGACGACGACGAATTCAAGAGAGCCAAGGCGTCCAAATTCGGATCCTTTTGCCAGAGATCCGAAGTTGTAAGATCCGATAAGATAAGAATATTTATATGAATATATAAGAAGATCCGAAACCCGGAAATGGCTCTGTCCTTTCTGGTAAATGACCAGAATACCCCTCCTCTTGGGCATTCGGTGCCTCAAAAAAGGGGCTCTCTTCTTGCTAAAACATTGGCGCGACGACGAGGTCTCGAGATCTGAAGCGCTCTCTTCCATGCCTTCTCTGATCTGATACCCGGCCGGCCATGGCCGCCTCTCAAACGCTCGGGGGCTCCTCCCGCGCCGGCCGCGTTCTCGGCCATGCGCTCGATAAGATCATCAAGAACGCCGCATGGCGGAAGCACTCCGCTCTTGTCGCTGCCTGCAAGTCTGCCCTCGATCGACTTGAGCTCATCTCCGAATCTCCCGAGACCGACTACGCATCACCACTCGCCGGCCTCTCCTCTGCTGATGCCGACCTCGCGCTATATCCCCTCTCCCTCGCTGTGGACTCTGCTTCTCCCAAGGTCCTCGATCCCGCTCTCGAGTGTGCTCACAAGCTCTTTTCTGCTGGCCTTTTTCGTGGAGAGATTGATCACCGATCTGATCCCCAAGAGCCCCTTGACTCGGCCTCCAGGTTGCTCGGATCCATCTGTGGGTGCGGGGGGCTTGGCGACGATGGGATCGAGCTTGCGATGTTGAGAGTCCTCACCGCGGCCGTACGGTCTCCCTCCGTGATCATCCGCGGGGAGGCCTTGGTCCAGATTGTGAAGAGCTGCTACAATGTGTATCTCGGTAGCCAGAGCGCGGTCAATCAGGTGTGCGCCAAAGCTGTCCTAGCTCAGATCCTTGCCTTCGTGTATGCTCGGGCGGAGGCCGACACCGTGGAGGTTAGGGTCCAGTCGGTATCAATTGCTGATATGTTGGATCTCTCCGACAAGAGTCTGAATGATTCAACCGTGGTCCAAGCTGCGCAGAATTTCATCAACGAGGAGATGGGAGGCAGTGATCCGGAGGTTTCAATAGAGAGAAAAGCACAGAGAGAGTCCAGGGATGAGCAGACTAATGGCGGGGATGATACTGAGGGAGGAGGATTGGGTATGATTAGAGAGGATGCGATTTTCTTGTTCAGGAATTTATGCAGATTTTCAATGAAGTTCCCAACTTCAGAGAATGCAGAGGATCCCCTTTTGATGAGGGGGAAGGTTTTGTCTTTGGAACTGCTCAAGATGGTCATTGACAATTCTGGACCCGTTTGGCGAACCAATGAGAGGCAAGTCTTTTAATTTCAATCTTAGATTAGGAGATAGGAAATGTGGTGCAAAAAAGAAAATTAGAGAAAAATATTGACAATATGAAATAAAGCAAGTTTTGCTATGAGAACCTTCATTACTTGGTAGGAAGTAGGAATTATAATTTAAGGTCATGAAACTGCCAAAGAGAATAAAATACATTCTTTGTGCCTAAATAAATGATTTTTGATAGCTTTCTTAGGCTACTGATGAATAATACAATAGTTCCACAAGAACAACTTGGCACTTGGCAGAGCATCAAAAGAGAAAAAAAGGTGGCAGTTTCACGTTTTGTTGGCACTATCCTAAGAAGAAAAAGGTTGATGTACCTAAAGAACTGATAAGAGATTACAAGTATGGCTCATTGTAAAGTATATAAGTTTCCAATCAGCCTTAAAAATGTTGGAATCCCTGGATTTGGTTTTATCATTTTGTTTCTAGGATTAAGTATGCCCCTATGAATGCGATCTTAACTGGCTTGCTTAATTTCACTTTGTTAAGTGTGAAGTTGCTTGATTAATATTCAGTTGAAGCTGGTTTGATTTTGTTCGTCTGATACTGAAATGTTGGTAAATTCTCTGAATTCTTTCCTTGAAGAATTCTTGCTGACTGTCCATCTTTCTGGTTTTGTTTTGAATGGAAATTAAATCAGTTAATGTCAAACTAGTAAAATGGTTGTGTTTGTGGTACTTTTTAAATTCAATGAGTTTGATTATTCCTGATGCAAGTTGAAGTGAACAAAGTGTTAGCCACCTGAGTAGTTGGGGTTGTTGATAGCATTTGACTTGGGCAGCTGGAAATCCTTTTAGCCTTCAACGAAGACAAACAATCAGTTGATGGATGCCTTCCGATTTCATATTCTGGTTTCTACAAATTTCTGAGGAAAGGGTCTGATTTGCCAATTTTGTATTTTATGTGAATTGGAAGTTCGTAGATTTTTTTATGCTCATTGATTTTTTCTGACATGTTTCTTTGTTCTTTTTCTGGTTTTTTTTTTCTTGTCATATTTCAGTGAAAGATGTATTTATTTGTCGAGGTTTAAATGATGCTGAGTGAGAAATAGCAATCTTGATTGTTGTTTGTTTTGTCTTCATTTATTTATATATATGCTTGTATTGTCTCACCAATGTACCTTTTTTTTTTTTTTTGGTATTCTGTTCGATGATGAGTTTT